>CM042144.1:16559538-16568495 GCA_023376005.1 Doryteuthis pealeii
CAACTCTGAGAGACGTCCGCCCATGTCGAATTTCGTTGCATCTCAACTAAAACTATCTCACGCCTGTAATTGCGCGGATCCGGAGGAGTTAAATCGGGGTCATCTTAAATACGTACATAATTCATTGACTATCCATGAATTATGTAATGCTTGGCACACGTGTTTTTTTTTGCACAAACATGCAAACATATGCTAATCTATTCTGACTGTAGCATGCACGTGTGTACAGGCGCATGCACTCACATATATCAGCTTTGGTGGTAAAAAAAAGTTTAAACATTTAAAAAAAAAAAGAAAGAAAAGTAAAGTCGACGGAGTTGCCTAATGTCGGTATCAGTCAGACAGCGAGGGAGTTTATCCCCTTTTCACTAGCACTAGACCAAGGAGATTGTTTTGGCGTCCGAGATGGCGTCCCATACCTACCATCAGCTCCCCACTTTACCGCACAGATCCCTGTGCTACTCATATGCTGAGTAAGCGAGGGTCGGCATCGAAACTGGAACCAAGTGCTTCCTAATCGGACGCTCTACGGACTGAGCTAAAATTGTAACGATACAAGAAAAATTAACATGACCCTGAGCTTGGAGGATATGCATATTCGTGAAGCGTTCCATATTTCACCGATGCGGACTAGCGAGCAAGCAATCACTGTTGTGATATTGATCCTCACTCAGTGCAGAAATGTAGTAACATTGAAACAAATCCAAATAAGATTGAGAGAATTAGGTGCATGATCGAACTCATGTTAAAAAAAATAAGCCAACATTACGAATACAGTCGGAAATATTTGCTGTACATGGGAGAGTGGTACAACATACTCTTTCAATATCCACAACTTTCCTATTAAGACACCCCCAATGGAGCCACCTTTTAGCCATGGGTGACGACCCGTGATACTTAAGGGCGGAATCCTGGGCGATGAGAAGTTCCTGACATGGAATACTTCACTTTGATCCTTATTTAGGCTAGACGGTCGGTAGGAGAAGCTGCATCCGATCAATTGGCTGGTTATGTCAAGCCCTAACGCCTATATGGTTGTCCCAACCCTATTGCCTTATGTCGAACCCCAACCTTTGTATCATATATGTGTTAGAAGGCAGTGGCTGAGAGTCTTCATGACCTGGAAATGACGTCAAACTCTGATGGTGAGGTTCCAGTTCTGGAGGTCTGGGGAATTAAGTGCACTCCTTCATCACCATTGCTCCCTGGTCCACTCTGACCTGGGGTGGTAGTACCTGTTAGGGTCCCATCTATGGATTAAATAGAAAATTGTTTTTCTAAAAAAATAAATTGAATATCCATTAAGAATGAATTTATTTTAAAACTTAGTCGGCATTAAATGACCCACCGAGGTTGATATGCCGTAAAACAAAACAAACAAACAAACATCTGTTAAGACAAGTGTCTGAGTAAACCATGTTTAATAAATAGGAAGGTATTTACCCAACCCGTTCGCCACTGATAGGATGTGAGAGAAGGTCGCAAGTATGAAGCATCTTGCGAGTATCAAACTCGCATTTCGGTAGTAATGGGTCTGTGAGACTAGCTTGTTAACTGTTACACCATGATAAGACGTTTTGTTTAATAAACTGATATTCGATATGACCACCTGCTGCCATCTCACAAACTATCCGAGTGAGACGGATAAGGCATGCTGGACACTGCTGGAGAAGCAAGAACGAGCCCATAAGCGACGTTCTCCTGTGGAAGCCAACACATGGACATGCTAGCGCGGGCCGGCCACCAAAGACCTACATTGACTAACTATGCAAGGATACTGGATACTGCGCAGAGGACCTCTCTGGCACAATGATTGATAAGGAGGGTTGGCGAGAGATTGTCATGGATATCCGTTACCATACAAATTTCCCCCACGGCTGTACCAAAATTCCTTGTTTTTTTCCTGTATGATGGGATAATTGAAAGTTCACTATCTATTTAACATAGAAAACACTCTATTCAAATAAAGTCGGAAGGGGTGTTCACGTAGTAATTTTTCAGTGTAAACAAGCGAGAGCCGCTGCCAGTGGTTTACTGTAGGATCGCAGTGGTGGGAAAGCCGCTGTGAAGTCAAAGATAAAAAACAGGTTTTAATAAATAGTATTATTAGCGTTATTCGGACTATTGTCCCCATCTTCATTGTTATTTGTACAACGTTTCGGCCGATATACCATCCGGCCTTCTTCAGGTATTTCTTGTCGGACTCGGGAACCTTCTTTTAAAACTCGGGAACTTTCTTGTCGTATTCGGGAGCCATCACGGAACTTTGAACCTAACCCTTTATTTATTCCACGGGGTATCCTGTTCTCATTCCGCTAGCCATAGCTGGGGTAGGAGTTGTGTTAATTAATTATTTTTCTAACTGATTTCACTCAGGATTGAACTCGGGAACCAGAGATAACAGTCACTTAGAACTGTCTTAACCTAACTGCCTAATCCGCACGGCCATGTCTCCAATTGGACAATTGAGTGTGAATTTTGGGAACTTATAAACCTAATGTCGTGATTAGGCTAGAATATCTACCTATTTTACTTATGTATGATTTTTTACCTAGACTCATATTGTGTTTTTTTTGTTTTTGTTTTTGTTTTTTGTTTTTTCTCAATCTGATCTGGCCTTCTTAATTATGGGTTCCCATATTGTATTCATTTCTATGCTAGGTCTACTTAACAGCCCAGTACAGCCTATCATATGTGCTGATTCTTTGAGGCGTCTTCTCTTCCAATGTTCTTCTCTATCTATTATTCTAACTTCATCCCATAAGGGTAGATGGTTTCCCTTTTCATTCCATATATGGTCAGCCATACCCGACTTTTCTATTTCTCCTCGGACCACTGCTTTACGATGTTCTTCTAGTCTTACTTTCAGTGGGCGGCATGTTTCACCTTTGCCACAGCTGCATAGGATGGAATACACACAATTTTTGGTCATGTTATATTCTGTTGAGGGCTTGACTCGGACGAGATGTTTACGAAGAGTTGAGTCACTCCTGAATGTTGTCCTGATGTCATAAGGATTACATATCTTTTGAATCTTTTCTGCCAAGCCTTTCACATAGGGCAGACAGACTGTGGTGAGTTTTCGGGTATCATCCTCTGTCCTGCGATCCAGATTTCCATAGCCGATGTTATGCTCTCGGGATAATTGTAATTTCCTGTTTTATTCATTTGTGATTTTGTTGTTTTATTTTCATATCTATATGCAATGTATTTGTATGTAACTTTTATAAGAAAGCAAGCAAAAATGTTGATTTATTTAATTTTAATGGAGAATCCAATTTGCAATGTGCATTAATATATTGTCCTTTTCATTTAAACATGTTGGAAACACTGTATCAATTGTGAAGGCATACGGTCACGTCATTCTTAAAGTAAGGATTCTCACTAGATCGCCACTTGAGTGAACACTTAACTTTTTGCTTACTTTAAGTTGATCACAGCAGATCTGTCGCCAGAACTGTTTATACGCATACCACACCCAATCAAAATTCAAAAACCGATGGTTAGTTCATTATAATTGAGCAGAAGGAGTCAGAATACAAAAAAAAAAAAAAAAAAAAAAAAAACAACAACAACAACAACAATAATAATAATAATAATAATAATAATAATAATAATAATAATAAAAATAATCAGGAAACCAGACCTAGTTTTGATTAAAAAAAACAAGAAAAAAAAACGTGTCAACTGGTGGATTTTGCGGTTCCAGCAGATCACAGGGTGAAGCTGTAGAAAAATGAAAAGATGGATAAATACCTGGACCTTGCAAGAGAATTGAAAAAGCTGTGGAATATGAGCGTAAAAGTGATACCAATTGTAGTTGGACCGGTCTCAGTAAACTTTGAAAAAAGACTGGAGGATCTGGAAATCAGAGGAAGAATTGAGACCATTCAGACTATTGCATTGCTGCAATCGGCTTGAATACTCATAAGAGTCCTGGAGACCTGAGGAGACTTGTTGTCACTCAGCCACCAGTGAAATACCATCAGCTAACGCTGATGTGAAAAACTCAAAAGCTGTGAAAATAATAATAGGACTTTATTTGTATAGAATGAGTTGTGCGGTGAATAGGTAGTGAACTTTGAAATATCCAATAATACAGGTAAAAAATGCCAAGATAATTTGGTGCAGCCGGGAGAGAAATTTGGTAGACAAAGAGTTAAACAAGAGCACTTACAGTAAGCAACATATATCAAAATAATTTGATTAGTATTATCTGCGTTATTCGGACTATTGTCCCCATCTTCATTGTTATTTGTACAACGTTTCGACCGATATACCCTCCGGCCTTCTTCAGGTATTTCTTGTCGGCCTCGGGAACCTTCTCTGACTCGGGCACCTTCTTTTCGAACTCGGGAAGAAGGCCGGAGGGTATATCGACCGAAAAGTTGTACAAATAACAATGAAGATGGGACAATAGTCCGAATAACGCAGATAATACTAATCTTCAAGCCTCATCTCAAACATTCAGAGAAATAATTTGATTCGGTACTAGATTACCCCAAAAGGGTTGATATGCCGTAAAAGCGAAACAACAATCAACAGGGGAAGATATATCCCAGTCTTTTTGTATCTATCTATTTATCATATCGATAGGGAGTTTTTTTTTAGTTCAGGACTAAAATAACCGCCAGTTTTATGAATGCGCATATTCTGATTTATGTCTGTGTTACATAATCAATAGGTGGCCTATTGTGTTGTGGGGGGATATGAGTGTCACACTGACGTGTAAATTAGCACAGAAAAGTTTTTAGCAAAGAAAATGTGTTAGATGATAATGGAAAAAAATTAAGGATGAATCATCATAACCATATAGGATTGCTTTTATTGGATGAGCCATGAGACGTGGCGAAATGGAAGAGAGAAGTAATGAGAGGTGAGAATGTTGCGGGAGTTTGGAATTATGAGATGAAAGAGCCATATGTGCTCTCGGCAGTTGTGACTTGGGGGAAATAAAAATCTCATGAGAAAAAGAAGTGGTCTTGGCAATAAAAACTCTAAAATGCCACAAGGCAGGATGTTTCCAAGCACCCCAAGTTGGTTCCAGACTCTAAACATCCAGGAATTTGCCAATCAACTGAACAGCAGTCCAGAAACTGAGATTCAAGCCACTTCAATGAAGTACCAGTCCAGAGATAGGTATACAAAGATCTCTAATGTAACAAACGTTGAAACGTCATCTCTCCATTCCGAAATGAGTGCGTAACGTAACACTTTTAATTATTTATGGTAAGTGTAGCTTAGATTCAAAATAACGGTTAGTGGAAAATCATAGGAAAAATGATTGACAGATTTTTCTTGTGTTTGACATTTCTTCCAGTTCGTTATAGCGAGCCGGGTGAAAGTAGCAAGAAAGTATTTTTGTCTGGGTGCCTAAATGAGACGGACGGCCAAATAGCCAAATCTCCGCACGTTTGACTTGATTTCGGTTACTTATAAGATAAAATATGAGCACATAAAACGAAAAAAAAAAAAAGAAAGTCTTGTGTCGTTAATTAAAAACAATGTAACAACACGGGACATCTCAGTATAAAGTCAAGAAGAACCCAGATCAGGAGAAAAAAAAACAGCTTAGAAACTAGCCAAGATCCAAGATAGAAGATGACAGAGAATCGACAGATAGCAGCGACTCAGAGACGATAGAAGATGAATATATGACCACGATATACTTTCCGCAATCAACAATATACAAAAATATGAGGTATGGTTATTATTTCCAACGGGAACAACTCTTGACTGATAAATTATTTATTTTCCCATTAAACTACCCTAAACCCTAACCTTCTTTTTCCTAGTAGATCAATAAATAAATAAATATTTATCAGTCAAGAGTGGTTCCCCTTTGTTTATGTTGGAGTTATAGGAAATAACCGGTATGGCTATACAACATCTGTACTTATGTATCACTTATGTTTCTATGAATAAAGATAGGCAGAAATGAATATCTTAGTTGCTTGCAAAAGTTACCAGCGCTCTCTTTTTGAAAACTTAATGCAACAGAACCCGTTTCGAAAACGTAAAAAAAAATCACTTTTAACATTTTTGAACACACCTTGTTTATATGTAAAATGAGTGCTGAAATTGATACTATGTTTAAAATCCTGCAATGCGTGTTATATATCATTAAGAAATAAAGGTTTACATAATATATGGTGTGGCTAATTTGCATACTGGTTTTAACAAAACTGGTTTTATAAATAATTCATCTTCATCATGTCGCGTAATTAGCACGGACATCCATGACAATCTCTCGCCAACCTTCTCCGTCATTCATTGTCCCTAGGAGGTCCTCTGTGCAGCATCCAGTATCATCGCAAATTTGGTCAGTGTAGGTCCTTGCTGGGCGGCTCACACTAGCATGTCCATGTGTTGGCTTCCACAGGAGAACATCGCTTATGAGTTCGTCCTTGCTTCTCCAACAGTGTCCAGAATGTCTTGTCCGTCTTACTCGGATAGTTTTTGTGATAGGTGGCAGCTGGCCGTACAGCTGCTTCCTTGTCGGATGTTGTTTCCACGACTTGTTCCTTGGTGTTATTGATCGCTAATATTATTGTCTTATACTCCAACGTAAGCGCGAGGTGTAATTAAAGTCATAGAAAATGGACTCGTCACCCCGAGTTCAAAACCTGGATGTGGTAATTGCATTTCACTTAGCGCTAATACCCTTGGGAAAGGTATGAATCCTACTCTCCTTCCAGCTATGGAAGCTCTTTAACCTTGGTTAGGCAACTGGTCTAGGAGAAGGAAAACTCTGAATTCAAACCTGTTGAACTCCGCTTAAGAAATTGACCTTGTGTCACATCCTGCTCGTGCGGAGGGGTTGGTAAATATATATATACTCCAACGTATTTAAATCAACCATACGAACGATTTTTTTATAGAAACCAATTAAAACATAATTGAAATAAGTTATTTTTTTATATGCGTTCTTATTTAATTTCATTAATCTTTCTAATTTAATCTATTAATAAAGGAGATTCGCTTCCGGTTTCTGTAACAAAAACTACGTCACTGCTTACGTCACACTACCTAAAATCGTCATAACATAGAATAAATTTGAGCATGCAAGTCCTCAAGTTTTAATAGATATATACCTGGTTTCATCTATCTATATATAGTTTGTTTTATTTTAATATATATTTAAAGTTAACAGAACTAAGTTTCCATTTCAATTTTTTAATTTTTTACTCCTTTAATAAATTTGATGATTTTACTTTACTTATGATACAAGCTCTCTGATATTAAATTTTCAACTCCCATCTTTTCAGGCAATATTTATTTTACGTCGCCCAGAGGGTGATTTTTTAATTTGCTAGTATATTTAATTACATATTCTTGCTAGTTTTAATAAAGTAATAAAGTCAGCAGTGTGGCCTATTGTTGGTATCATCCGAGCAGCGAAGGAGTTATTCCCCTTTCTCTAACGCTAGACCAGGAAGATTGTTCGTCTGATGTGGAGCGACACACCTACTGTTAGCTCCCACATGCTTTAAGATTAAGAAAATCCTTTTTTTTTATTTTTTTTTTTTTTTTAGAAATTTCAGACAGAAAGATGAAAGCAGCCAACAAACTTTACAAACAAACGTTGGAGTGCGCGGTGTAATGGTTAGAGTCGTAGGAAATGGAGTCGTCGACCCGTGTTCAAATCCTGGACGAGGCTGTTTGCATTTCACATAGCGCTAATACCTTGTGACCTTCTGTCACATCCCGAGGTAAATACATACAAACAATTGTCAAACAATGATTTCTATCAAGATATATGAGACAATAATGAAAATATATGAAATGTTAAATAGTGTACCAAATTTCCGCGAATGAAATCGATAGCGATTCCGTAGTAAGCGAGTTCGAACTTCAGTTTCGGGCTAATAGTCTTAGAAAAGGTGTTGTATACCCTTTTCTTACTTCTGGTCTCTCTCTTCTGGTCGGTTTTGGT
The DNA here is from genome assembly GCA_023376005.1 of Doryteuthis pealeii. Classification (NCBI taxonomy): domain Eukaryota; kingdom Metazoa; phylum Mollusca; class Cephalopoda; order Myopsida; family Loliginidae; genus Doryteuthis; species Doryteuthis pealeii. Next base: position 16,567,475 of record CM042144.1, read on the forward strand.
TCTATCTTCCAAATCTTGCGTCTGGAGTTGTCGTGGGGACTTCGGTCTGGTTTTCTGTTAGGGATTTCTCTTTATCAGAAGCCCTGTGTCATTGTTAGTTTTTAGGTAATAAACACAAGACTTCGATTTACGTTGATGTTACTTTATTTCCAAATCCCCAACCCAACACCTGCGCAGTGAGAATTACATCTTACGAGCTCGGCTTCTACTTGCTAACTGACTGAGTTACTTAGTATCCTTAAACCGGAAGACAGGGTCTTCTATGCCTTCCGGTTCTACGATTTATCCCTGGAAGGCAAGGTGAGAGTCAAGTCAAGCGCCGCCACTCACCTCAAGGCCATCAGCTGCACTAATCGCCATTATGTTTCTACACTATTGCCATAATATTAGGTATCTAATAATTATGCAACAAAGGTACGAATTCATTCATTTCCCACGTATGGGTTTAATAGTACCACAAAGATTGCTTTGGCAGTAAATAATACTCGAGGGCGATATGCCATTAAACAAATAAACCGTACATTAACTTAGTGTAGTATGCAGGCCTCAGCTTGCTTACTGTACCTACTGTTAGAATATCAGCCCCATCTAAGAACTAAACGGGCATATCGCGAGTAACTTCAGGGACATGACGGAAACTGGACCATTACTCTATAGTAAATACTAGTAACAGCTGTTATTTACATGGAAAAAATTGAATTTATTGATAAAACTAGGGCCCTTTCGTCCGGTGCTTTTCAAGTTTTACACCCGGAAACGATTAAAAGTCAAATAGTAAATTAAATAAGTCGGGAATGAATATGGAATTAGGTGGGAAAGAGGCGGGCAAAAAATTAATAACATTTTAGACACCCCATCAAGTCACACACAAACCAAGCCCCCTGACCTAGTAAAATAGTCAGTGCTTTGGGTCTTATATATATATATATGCATATATATATATATATATTATATATATATATATATATTTATTTTACAATGTTTTCATAGATCAATGTTCATTATCAGCTGACCCGCCGGT
>CM042144.1:16568595-16583595 GCA_023376005.1 Doryteuthis pealeii
AAAAGAGAGAGATAATTTTTTGTTTTCAAACCTCATATCACGTCAAGCCCTAGCACCTATATGATTGCCCCAACCCTATTGCTCTTATGGCAATCCCCAACCCCTTTTTATCATATGGGTGCTAGAAGGCTGTGGCTGCAGGTCTACATGTCCTCGGAATGACGTTAAAACTCTATCTGATGGTGAGGTTCCAGTTTTGGAGGTTTGAGGAATGTGGAGCACCCATTCATCACCATTGCTCCCTGGTCCACTCTGACCCGGAGTGGTAGTACCTGTTAGGGTCCCATTTATGGGTTAAATAAAAAACATGAGTTTATAAACAAAATTGTATTATCCATTAAAAATGAAATTATTTAAAAACTTTTTCAGCATTAAACATTTTTTTACCAATAGAACTATTCGGCATAAAATAAGCCAAGGGGTTGGCATGCCGTAAAACCCAACCAACCAACCAACCAAACTAATTAGTGATCTATCTATTCATAATGGAGATTCGCTTCCGTTTTTGTCTGTAACAAAAATTACGTAACTGCCTACGTTACACTACATAAAATCGTCATAACATAGAATAAATACACTCAAAATTTAAACATGCAATATTAGACATTCCACATTGTTTTTTAAAACAAGTTTTAATAAAAACATGACTGGTATTATATATCTATATATAGTTTGTTTTATTTTAATACATATTTAAAGTTTACATTTACAAATTGTTTTATTTTTTAATCCTTTAATGAATTTGATGATTTTACTTACTTAGGGTACAAACTCGCTGTCATTGAATTTTTTTACTGCCATCCCTCACGCAATATGTTTCAAAAATCTATTTTACATCGCCCGGAGGGTGTTTTTTTATTTTGTACTAGTATTAATAAATAAAAAAACAAACAAACAAACAAAAACAGAAGGTTCCTTTGGGCGATGGCTATCGTCGTAGGAAACAGACACGGTGATTCCTGGAGGATAAGCACTAGACCAAGGAAACTGTTTTTGTGTCTGAGCTGAGCGCCACACCTACCATCATCTACTTACTTTATTGCACATAGGGAAAGATATTAATCTAAAAAAAATTATTTTCGGCTATGGGTAAATAGAAGGACAGACTGGGCTTGTTAAACATGGCAACCGGTCTAGAAGAATGAAAAACACTGAATTCCAACTTTAAAATGCTATTATTTTTGTAATTCTCTATCCAGAAATAAAGTTTCTTTTACCTTTGTAAGAAAAGATAAAATTGCATAAATGTATGTAAGAGGTTTAATTATTTTTGAATACATGAATAATCACACTCCAACCAATTCTTTCTGAAACATGGTTCGTTTTCTTTCTAAATCAAAGATAACAGGATTTTATCACTTCTCAGAAAGCATACACTCAAAACATAGTATTAGGAATTATTTATTACCAAACTATACAACATTGTATTTTTGTAGCCAGAAATATAATCGTATAAATAGATATAAGAGGTGTATTAATTTGTGTATTGCTAGGGCCGGTTTAGCTCAGTCGGTAGAGCGTCCGACTTGGAACCACAAGGTTTCGGGTTCGATACCGGCCCTCGCCAACAGTGTATGCGTAGCAAGGATCTATGCAGTAAAGTGAGGAGCTGATGGTAGGTGTAGCGCCTCGTCTCAGACGCCCCCCCCAAAAAACAACAACAACAAAAACAATCTTCTTGCGGTAGCCCTCTTGAAAAGGGGATAGACTCCATCGCTGTTTGGTTGATACCGACTTTAGGCCACCGGGACGATTAACATGTTAATATTCTTTGGTTACAGATTTTTTTGATACTCCCCCCCCCCAAAACCCAAAAGCCAACAAAATAAAAAAAAACAACACCCGCCAAAAAAACAAATGTAATGCTTTTTATACGTAAGTAAGTAAAGTAAAGTCAACGGGGCGGCCTAAAGTCGGTATCAGCCAGTCAGCGAGGGAGTCTATCCCCTTTTCAATAGCGCTAGACCAAGGAGATTGTTTTTAGCATCTGAGGTGGAGCGCCACACCTACCATTAGCTCCTTACTTTACCGCACAGATCCCTGTTCTACTCATACGCTGGGGACCGGCATCGAACTAGGAACCTTGTGGTTACTAGCCGAACGCTCAACCGACTGAGCTAACCCGGCCCTTATTATAATGTAAATAATATATACGTAATCTCATGATATTATCACTTGCGCGCTATTCTACATTAGTACCATGAAGTCTTTGCAATTAAAACCATTGTTCTGTAGGCAACACTAGAAATCTTTTATTGTCCAGCTTTTGATTTTGGGCGTGAACAAAATAATTGGATGCTGTTTGTTTGTTTTAACTCAAAACAAATAAGTTATTCTGGGCCAGTAATAACAGCTGGTTATTACTGATTGTATGACATTCAATTGGGTGGTTGAATAGGACTAGTTTAATGAAGAAACCAACACGAACTTCCTCTATGAGTAAAAAAAAAGAGATTGCTTCCACACACACACACACACACACACACACACACACACACACACACACACAATTGTATAAAAGAAATAGCTGTGTCACTACGTTAAACCGACAAATATCAAGCAATACTCGAACCACCCCGCATACCCCCTCAGCGTGTCTTAGAATACACTGACTCTATTCCTTTGCACAAATTCAGTTTTCCCCATTGAAAAATAAAAAAACTAAAACAAAATAACAAAACCAAAATGCCATTAACTCCCGACCCTATATAAAAAAAACACCCTAATTCATTTTAATGCGATTTTTTAAGTAAGAAAAATAGCACTTTATTGTATAAAAGCAAAATAAAATCTTACTATAATGAAGATTCGGTGTCTCTCTGTAACCGAAACTACATCACTGATTACGTCACAATACCCCCCAGGAATTGCGCGAGTTTATCACTGAGTATTTAATTTATAGTCAAAATCATTAATATAGAGAATAAATCTTATTTATCAATGTTGTCACTATGAAAATCTGAGTTAGATTTGCCTCAAAACAGCTCATGTTATTTGTGCATTTAAAATCCTGCAATATCACTAAGAAATAAAGGTTTACATAATATATGGTGTAATTAATTTGCATACTGGTTTTAACAAAACCGGGTTTAATAAATAATTACTTGGTGATATTGACCTCCAATATTATTGTTTTATTTCCCAACATATCAAAATTAATCCGAATGAGTTTATATAGAAACCTATTAAGATATAACTGAAATAAGTGTAATCTTTTTCCATGCGTTCTTATTTAATTTCGTTAGTCTTTCTAATTTGATATAGAATGGCGCATCTTCTTGCAAGTAGAATGTAATGAATCATGTGCTGTAATAATATGTTTTTTGTTTTTTTTTATAGACTTTGCTTCGTCGCAATAAATTTGGAAACTTAAATGCTTTTAGTGAACTTATTAACATAAGCGTATTTGAAGCTCGCTCGTACATGAAATTTTATCTAACAACACAAAGCAAAACATCGACCCGGGGGACACTCGTATGATGGGGCACTCTTAAGTCAAGGTACTACCCTATATTTGTTTAAATACTTATGACAACTACTATATATATATATATATATATATATATATATCTTCTTATTATAATGGAGATTGTGTGTTTGTCTATTGTAACCGAAACTATATCACTGCTCAAATCATAATTCCCTTAGTTATTTACATCATATTCTCTATGATTTGATTTGATTTTATTGTTTTACATCCTCATTATTTATCAATAATATTGTTTCGACATCATTAAGCCACTGTTGACCATATCTACATGCTAATAATATGCAGTTGTATTTATATATAAAAAATAACTGTTTACAGTGTGAATGGGAAGGCTAATTTGCATATTGATTATAAATATTTGATTTAGTAAATATGTGCTAAGTATTATTAGTTTGTAATTGTTTTGTTTTTTTTATAAACATGAGCAAAAATCTCTTCAATAAATCAAAAAGAAATCCATTAACAAGAAATAATAACTTTATTCTTAACTTTCTATTCTGACTAAATAGTTAAATTATGAAAATTTAGAAATGAAAGACGGAAGTGATGGAAGAGTAATCTTCAGTTGTTCTATTTTTCGATTATACTCCTCTTTGTTTCAAATCATTTTTTATTTAGTTTAATTAACCTTTCTAATTTTATATAAGATTTTATCACTTTAAAACTTAGATATATTTGCTAGTATATATATATATATATCTTATTATAATGGAGATTGTGTGTTTTTCTGTCTGTAACCGAAACTATATTACTACTCAAGTAACAATTCCCTTAGTTATTGACATCACATTCTCAATGATTTTATTTTAACATTTTAATAATTAATAAAATTGTTTTACATTATTAATACTGTTAACCATATCTACATACAAATAACATGCAATTATATTTATATATACAACAAAATAGCGGTTTACAGTGTGAACGGGAAGGCTAATTTGCATATTGATATTAAAAAATCGATTTCTAACTGTTTGGTTTTATTTTAATGAATATAAGCAAAAATCTCTTCAATAAATCTTAAATGAAATCCATTAACAAGAAAATATAACTAAGTTTATTCTTACTTAATATTTTAACTAAATACATACATTAGAAAAAATAGCAATCAAAGACGAGAGTGATGGAAGAGTAAGTTTCAGTTGTTCTGTTTCAAATCTTTTGATCTGCATTCTTATTTAGTTTCATTAGCCTTTCTAATTTTATATAATATCTTATTACATTCAAACTTAAATACTTGCACCCGGAATATATTTGCTAATGAAAACAAACGATGTTTACCTCATCAGAAGAGAAAGTGATGAGCCTATTTCAGTTGTAAACATCGTTTGTTTTTCATTATATCTTATTCATACTGTCGGATTAATTTATTTTATATATATATATATATATATATGAATTAATGAAATAAACACACACACACAAATATATATATGTATGTTTTTTGTTGTTGTTATTGTATTCATTAAAAAGGTTTTTATGTGGGTGTATGTGAAGAGAAAATTCTGAGCAATATATATTTTTCTATTCGATTCTCTCAGCATTTTGTAATTTCTATCTGATGAGACTAGATTTATATTGAGTCTCTGGTCAAAATAAATTTAGCATAGTCAAATGACGGTTTTTCTTTCTTTGAAAGATATATATTGATTTGTATGTAATTAATTTATTAATTATCATATATTGAGCTCTCTTAAGGATTTATAAAAATCCTTGTATGAATCTATAAGTTTGCACCTACATGAGCATACAGTGTGGATCTAAAGTGAGATTTTGATGATCCCAAATAGAATTATCACTTACTTACCAGTCAATTGGATTATTTTACACACACTAACACACACACACACACACAAACAAATATATATATATATATATATATATATATATATATATATATATATATATATATATTATATATAACTCCCAAGAACCCTTCCTCACATATATAAGAGCATTCAAAAAGAACCCACACCAAAGAGTTCTTTTTTCACGGAACACATGGACTTGCTACTACTAATACACTCCAGATTATAATAGCATGCCAAACCCTCAAAAAATATTTAAATTTCTATAATTCTTTTATAATGTTCCCTTTCAAAATTACTCTCTAAAAACAATTTTTTCAATCAAGAAATCTTCTCCTGACGGTTCTAAAAGATTAGATCCAACAACAAGCAGAAGCAAGATAGCCGGCAACAAATCAGACTGCAGACCAACAGGGTGCAGGGAATGGTCATCCGCTGGATTTTTTTTTTTTTACAAGGAAATATACCATCTTTATCAACGTTTTTCTATATTGAATTATTTCAAAATATATATCGCTATTGTCCGCTATTTTCTTTCTTTTAAGAAAGTTTAATTGTTTATTTCAATATATATATATATATATATATATATATATATATATATATATATATGTGTGTGTGTGTGTGTGTGTGTGTGTGTGCTTGTGTGTGTATGTTATAAAATTATGCAAAAACATTGAAGTTCCATGAAGGCTCCGGATTCCATTTCTTTCTTATATATATATATATATATATATATATATATATATATATATATATATATATATATATATATATGTAGAAGTTTGTAGAAAAAACAAGATGTTAATAGTTTTGCTGACAGAAATATGTTTCGACCAAATGAAGCGGTCTTTATCAAAGCAACTATGTGAAAAGGAGAAACGAAATAAATATATCGTTTATCACGAGGAAGAGAACGGTCTCGATCAGAGCCGGAATTTTCCAAAAAAATTTTAAAATGCGTATTTTATTTTAAAAATAAAATAAATTTTATTTTTAAAAATTAGAAGCATTTTTATATTTAAAAAAGCTAAAAATAGTTTGAAGTAAAAGACCACTTCATATGGTCGAAACAGATTTCTGTCAGCAAAACTATTAACATCTTTTTTTTCTACAAACTATCTACACATATTGTCGGATTCATATCCATTTTACCTTTCATATCTATATATATGTATATATATATATATATATATATATATATATATATATATATATATATATTTGAGGTGAATGTTAGTATTTGTATCCGCTGTAGGAGATACTTATACCAGGTTTGGGCTTAGGTGTGAAGCATTAACGTACTTATTATGCTAATATTGTTAGCGTAATATGTTACGCTAACAATATTAGCATAATAAATACGTTAATGTTTCACACCTAAGCCCAAACCTGGTATAAGTATCTCCTACAACGGATACAAATACTAACATTCACCTCAAATATATATACGCACCAGAAGCATACGGAGACAAAAATCCACAACATATATATATATATATATATATATATATATATATATATTCATTTATTTATTTATATCATATATTGCATTAATTTGTTCCGTTATGGTTAGTATCAGTTACAAGTCTATTGGAATCTAAGAATTAGAAATTGATAATACATAGCTCGTTATCCTTGTTACTCGCCCGCGTGCATTTCTAATGATTGTGTATATTCCATTATCAGAACCATAAACTAGATTCCTCCACCCTTGACTTTCGCCCCATCCTACCAATCGCCCCACCCCCCCTCCGCCAAAGTTTGTCAATCGATGAACTCCTGCGGCAGACCTGATAACAAACAATAATATATGGAAACGTCGGGCTGATCCTAATTCTATTAATGGATCTAATTATTAATTGATACGTTAAAGGTTTGCGAGCAGGAGGAACGCATCTGCTGTGAGAGAAGGCCGCAATGCGTCACTGGGGAAATGGGACTTGATCATCTGCAGCGGGCACTGAGCCGGGGTTCAAGACATCTCTGCTAAATATGTACATGTTTATTTATGTAAGAGAAATGTAGAGAAGGGAGTGCCATTATGAATTGCGTCTGATTGGCTCGTAGACGCACATCGAACACATTTACAGGATCTATCAATATACGTCATGCCCTATCGGCTTGGGCTTCAGAATACACCGACTGCGCCTCTGCAGAGGAGTAAGACCACCCTCCTCAATTGGGCCACCTGTTTACAGTAAGTGGCGATCCGTGATGCTTAAGGACGGAATCAAGGTGGATGAACAGTGTATGACATGCAATACTCCACTTAGACCCTTATTCAGGCTAGACAGACGATCGGAGAGGCTCCTCTCTGATCAATCGGCTAGTCATATCAAGTCCTAGCACCTATATGATTGCCCCAACCCTATTGCTTTTATGGTAAGCGCCAACTCTTTTTATCATATGGGTGGTAGAAGGCAATGTCTGAGGGCCTTCATGTCCTGGGAATGACGTTAAACTCTATCTGATGGTTCCAGTTTTGGAGGTTTGGGGAATGTAGAGCACCCTTTCATTACCATTGTCTCAGGTCCACTCTGACCCGGAGTGGTAGTACCTGTTAGGGTCCCATCTATGGTTAAATAGAAAAAGTGTGTTTATAAAAAATTGAGTATCCATTAAGAATGAATGTATTTCAAAACTTTGTCACCATTAAATGTCTCAACGAGGTTATTATGTCGTAAAACAAAACAAACTTTTCAGAGTTATGAGCTAAGAACTGATCTTCTGATAGGCTTACCTTAACAAGTTCACTAAAATCATCGAGTTTTAAAAAAAATTTCTTCAAAACTATCACTTCGAATCTTTCAAAACTTTTCTGGCATTAAATGACCCACCGAGGTTAATATGCCGTAAAACAAAACAAACCAAACAATATAACAAAGAGTAAACGGCGCATGGTCAGTTTCCCAGGTAAGTGATCTTCCACGGATAGACGAGAACTGACAGTTACCAAGTGACGTTCACCGTGTCTACGCTATCATAGCACACACACACACATGCACACACGCACACATATATATATATATATCGCCCCCTTCTCTCTCTCTCTCTCTCTCTCTCTCTTCTCTCTCTCTCTCTCTCTCTCTCTCTGGACACCGTTTCTTTATCTGTTGTTTCCTTCCTTTTTCCTTCATTTCATTCCATTGAAACAAATGACAAGTGCCTGACGTAGAGCTTTCTTTTATTTCTTTCTTTCTTTCTTTCTTTCTTTCTTTCTTTCTCTCTTTCTTTCTTTTCTTTCTTTCTTTTCCTTTTCTCATTCGGACGTGTGGCGTGTTCTTTATCTTTCCAACCCTTTCCTTAAGAGTCAAAACGGACTGGTCTATTAATTACCTGAGGTGATACCAGGTCGTACCCTTCGAATACATACGTTCATATCTTATCTTACTAATATTCTAGATTGTAGATAACACTGGGGAACACAATTTTTGTTGAATTGGATCACTTGTTTTTGTCTATTTTTTTACCACTGAATCCAAAAATGAGTTTTCTATATCACGTCAACTTTTTGAGTTAGGAATAACCTCGATTTTTCGCAAAAGCCGTAAAAATACAGATCTAACAAATGTTTGCTTACTTTATGAAAGATTTTAAAATGTATTAGTATTATCTGCGTTATTCGGACTATTGTCCCCATCTTCATTGTTATTTGTACAACGTTTCGGCCGATATATCCTCCGCCTTCTTCAGGTATTTCTTGTTGGACTGGGGAACATTGTTGGACTCGGGAACCTTCTTTTCGAACTCGGGAACTTTCTTGTCGTATTCGGGAGCCATCACGGAACTTTGAACCTAACCCTTTATTTATTCCACGGGGGTATCCTGTTCTCATTCCGCTAACCATAGATACATTTAAAATGTATATATAATGGGAAATTTGTGATGCCCAGTGTAATGTTTTATTAACATTACACTGGCCATCACAAATTTTGTTGAGCTAGATCTAACATTTGTTTTTGACAAACTTTTGGACTCTGAATCCAAAGATTTTTTCCATTTTTTCTCTATTACCTCAACTTTTTAAATAACAAAATACCATCGCTTGGTCTCAAAAACATTGCAACAAATTGAGCTTATTTTATAGAATGTTTTTAAAATTTACAATAGAAGATGATTTAAAAAAATTTCTTGATTATAATTTTTATACGAATTCATCATCTTCATACAAAAAATATTGTTACTAAGTAAAATTGTGTGCAAGTTGTTAAGGTAAAAATTTGCACATTTTTCTAGAGTGTTCAATATGTGGACAATTCCCCTTTATGCTCCATAGTCAGCCATCATATTTACATCCCATATACTTTGATACCATTCCTCCATGAAATTCAAATCTTGGTGGAATCGTTCATCTTGCACATAGCTGACCACATCAAGTTTTTCAAGAAGTTAGCAAGATGACTATGCAAAAAATGGAACTTGATGCTTATGTTGCAATCAAGCATTTTGTGGTTATCCAATTTCAGTGTAATTCATTGCTCATGCATTTCCAAGAAAGTGCTTGACTGGGTAAAGAACCTGTCAAGAATCAGGCATTCTTATCCAGTTCTGGCATTATCCCGATGAAATGTTCATCTTTGATAACGTCCAGAATCTGTAAACCATCAAATACACCAGCCTTAATATATTCAATTGACAGGCCAGGAAATACAAAAATGTGGTACTTGAAATACTTGTCTTCAATTGGCAATGCTTTAATGAATTGCTTCAAGAGACCTAGTTTCATGGGCAAAGCGCGAAAATAATTTTCTTTATGTCAACAAATGGCTCATGTAGAATGTTGGGATCAACAGGTTTGAGGTCAGATTTTCGAGGCCAATTCCTCTCCACCCAATGCTTCACTCAAACTCTACTGTCCCACACTGGGATTTCGGCTGGATTAGGCACTGGACATATAGCCGATGGTAGACTAGGATACTCAATTTTACATTTGTTTTCCTTGTTATACGGTCAAGTTTTCATTATACAAAATTAACAGTCTGTGCAATGATATTTTGGCTCTCACTAAATCATAGGTATACCAAATTCCAACGTATCACATGTTCCCTTAATCCAGATCCGTAATTCTCAACACACTACTTTCACATTTTGTAAGGACCCAAGACTTCTCTTAATTTGATACGTTTTAATTCAAAATATGCAAAATAGACTAGTTTCACAAATGCATTGATGTTTGTTCTTTGACGGGGAATCAACACAGTCACCATATCTGAAGAATTCTCCTTGATTTCAATTAAACAACATCAGCGCAATCAGTTAACCAATTCTGTTACTTACAAAAAAAACCAATAGAATTGTGGATATTTTGGGAGTAAGCTGTAGAGAAAACACTTGAGGTGATAGAAGGAAACTGACTGCAGTTTTTAAATCAGCAATGCCAATATTAGTCTAAATCAAATGAAAAATCAAACTCAACAGAAATTGTGTCCAAAATTGTTCCCCGGTGTAATCAATCCTTCATAATATATATATATTTATTATATATATATATATATATATATTATATTATATATGAAATTGAATGGAAATGAATTGTGAAAGTAAATATTTAGAAAAACAAACACATGATGTTAAAATTCGCTGACAGAATTCTGTTTCGACCCTTTATTGAAGTGGTCTTCATCAAGAGCGAGTTGTGTATGATAGAGAGAACGGTGAAAGTGGACCGTTATGAAGAAAAGTGGTGCAGATGAAACGTTCAATATTATACGGAATTTTTTTAAATTTAATTTTTTTTTTTTAATTTAGAAAATGCGTATTCTGTTTTGAAAATAAAATAAAATAAATCTTATTTTATTTTAATAAATCAGAAGCATTATAGCAATAAAGGGTCGAAACAGAATTTTGTTAGCGAATTTTAACATCATGTGTTTGTTTTTTCTAAATATTTATTTTCATGTATATATATATATATATATATATATATATATATATATATATATATATATATATATATATATATTGTTTTTGTTCTTTTTTCCAATGCTTAATGCTTCATATATATATATTTAATTTTTTGTTTTGTTCTTTTTTTCCAATGCTTCAAAAGACAAAAAAACAACGTTCACAAGAACAAAGTTTATATATATATATATATATATATATATATATATATATATATAATATATATTATATAAGGTGTATCAAAGAATATCGAGATTTTTGTACTTTTGACACTCCTAGTATTTCTGAAAAAATTAATGTTCCATTCATAGTTCATTTTCATCTTGGTAAATATAGCTTCAATCTTATACTTTATGACACACCTTTTAATATATATATATATATATATATATATATATATATATATATATATATATAACAGCGTCCCAGTTTACGCTAAGTAAAATGTGTGTATGTGTATTTTTATCTAATTTTAATTAATGGAAAAATACCCTATTTAATTGAAGTAACGGCACCCCCCCTTTATACAACGTGATGAGTGTGTGTGTGTGTGGTGTGTGTGTGTGTGTATGTATGTGTTTGTGTGTGTGTGTGTGTGTGTGCTTGCGTGCATGTGTGTGTTTATGGTTTTTGTATACACGAATATTTTTATTTAATTCTAATCGAATCTTTAAGATGATGTAGCGCCAACGACGCTTGAAAATATAAGAAAGGAAAACGCTAAAAAATTGAAAGCATCTGACATTTGACAACGCATCATATCTGAGAATGTTTATGTACTTTTTCATTTCGAAAAAAAAAATCCCCGATAAACCCATGTGTGTAATGCGCATCGAAGATAAATATTCATATATCATCATCATCATCATCATCATCATCATCATCATCAAGACTTACCGACAACACGTATTCTCTTGACTCACTTTCTTTCACCTCGTTAGCATTCCCTATCGGTCATCTTTCTTGGTAAGTCCTCTCGTTGGCATCTAGCGTCCTCACAGAGCGGATGAATATTAAGGTTTTGCTGGACGGTCAAGCAAGTCTCCTCAGGTCTCCAGGAATCTTCTGAGTATTCTAGCCTTAACAATCTTAACAATGCTTTACAATCCTGTAGTTTGGATGGTCTCGATTCTTCCTCTGATTTCCAATTCACCCAAATTCTTTTCCAGATCCTTAGGGCCAGTTTTTCATAATATTTTTTTTCTTTTAAAATTTTTATTTTATAGAACATAACTTAGTCTTTCTTAAATGCTGACTTTAGTTTAATTAATCATGACAAGTCGGCGTGTGCGACGTGAGGAACACTGTACAGCTGTCGACCTAATTTTGGTCTCATCAGCAGTGTTGTGTATGAAACTCGTGTGTGTGTGTGTGTGTGTCTGTGTCTGTGTGTCCTTTTGATCCCAACGTCCGAAGACTGACAAAATTTATTGTAGACATCTTGTATGGATGTCACGATTAATTCTGAAAATTGACACATATCAGATAATGCGCGAGTCTAACTTGAAAATGATGAGCTCTTTTAGGCACTAAGCCAAAGACCCATGCCAACAAAAGGAGATCCCTAAATAATTATGACATTAATAACACAATTTTATATGTGAAATCAATAGAACACCTAATAAATACAGGGAATTATTTGAGGTTACTGTATTATTGTTGGAGTATTATATGATATAAGGTGTGCTGAAGTCCACCATTTAAACGTATAGACCCGTAGGCGCATGGATTAAAGCCAGCCAATCAATACGTTCAAACACGTGGTTAGTTAACTATGTGAAAAAAAAGGAAATTAATCCGACAGTGTGAATTTTATATATTGAAAAAACAAATGATGTTTACAAATGCTTGGGATCATCAGGAGAGAATGTGCACCGTTTCGGGGCCTTCCTCTCAACAGTTTTAACTGCACATCGTCTCCCCTCACCGATGTTGTGAGGTCCCTCAGAATATCTGTATCGACCGTATGTAATAGATCGGTCTTCAACAAGAACGGGATGAAATGAGCGTTAGAAGAAGAATGTGCAAACAGAACGCTGTTAGTCAAAGTTGGAATTTTAAAAAAATGCGTTATCTGTATTAAAAATAAAATGAATTTTATTTAAAAATAAAATGAATTTTATTTTTAATTTTTTTAAAATCAGAAGCATTACAGTTTATAATAAGACTCAAAAGAGCCTGATGTAAAATTGTTTAAAAAAGGGTATAATTGTATAAAAAGTGTATATTAAGTATCAAAATTGTTCATAATACACTCATATACAGATATTCCGAGGGACCTCACAACAGTGAGGGGGGGGGCGATGTACAGTTAAAACCGTTAAGAGGAAGGCCCCGAAACGGTGCACATTCTCTCCTGATGATTCCCAAGCATTTGTAAACATCATTTGTTAGTTAACTATTTAATCACCGATCTTAAAAGATTCTTCACTAAGAAACAACCAAAGGATTCTACCTAACACTAATGAAGACAAAAGATCTCCACTGTAAAGTGCTCTCAATTCCAGCCTAAAAATTATTGGATCTCTGGGCACTTTATCTGTTTGAAAAGAATAGTATGTGAAACATTTGCGGTTATCTTTTACTAGGCGTGTGCAAAAGTTCCAGCGTTAAATCAGTTTTCAAAATCACGTGATGGGATATTTTGCATGCATCCAATATAAACCTACCCTTTGCTTCACTGTCGGAGCAGACAATAACTACAGTTCTGAGTTCGAAACGTTATAAGGTCGATTTCACCAACAAAAATAAACTCATCTTTTTGGAATACTTCGAGTTTTTATATTTTCTGCACACACACTATACTACATATATACATATATACTACACAAAACCTGACCCGTTGAGTCACCCATTGAGTTCTGGATAGATAATTGGGATTAGGGAAAAATGGGTTTGCAATGCAAATTAATTTTTTTTAAATACTGACCGATATTCGTGGCTTTGATTGGAATATAGGTAAATTTAGTAGATACTTGTCTATTGTTACATTACACACACACACACACACACACACACACACACATATTATATATATATATATATATATATATATGTATGTGTATATATGTCTATTAAAATCTGAGTCTGATCAAATCCATTTTAGTATATATATATATATATATATTAACAGAAAATTACAGAAACACGCACAACCTATTATTATATATGTATATATATATATATGTATATATATATATATAGTATATATATATATATATATATATATATATATATATATATATATATATATATATATATATGTATATATATATATATGTATTGATCAAAGCCTGAAGATACCAGAATATCTGAAACACGTGTTGCGTATGTGAAATAAAAAGAATAAAACATTTTTTCTGAGAACGATACATTTTGCGGACCTTCTTCTTTTTTTATAAAATATTATATTTTCTCCCGTTGGAACCAGAACAAACATTATATATATATATATATATATATATATATATATATATATATATATATATATAAAGTCACCGGTGCCCTAAACTCGGTATCAGCCAGACAGTGAGGGAATCTATCCCCTTTTTACTAGCGCTGATCAAGGAGAGGATTTTATCGTCTTGGAGCGCCACAGCTAACACCAACTCCTTACTTTTCCGCACAGTTCCCTGTACTACTTATACCTGAGTGCCGATATCGAAGTCGGAAACTTGTGGTTCCTAGTCGAATGCTCTACCGGACTGATATATATATATATATATATATATATATATATATATATATATATATATATATTCGGTCGGGTTTCCATCATAGCCTGAACCAGTCTGA
>CM042144.1:16586095-16596095 GCA_023376005.1 Doryteuthis pealeii
AGATATTCTGGTATATTTTCAGCCTGAAGAAGATACCAGAATATCTGAAACACGGGTTGCGTATGTAAAATAAAAAGGATAAACATTTTCTGAGAACGATACATTTGCGGACCTTCTTTTTTTTTAAATAAAAATTACATTTCTCCCGTTGGAACCAGAACAACATATATATTATATATATATATATATATATATATATATAATATATATATATATATATATATATTATATATATATATATATATGAGAATGGGAAATGAATCCGACAATGAGGAAAAATGAGTAAAGAAAAGAAATGTAGATGGATAAAAATGAATTTTTATCGATATCACTTTTAATCGATATCACTTACACATGTGTTTCGGTCTGTTTATCAAAATGTATACGGATTTACGTTATTATTATTATTAAAATAACCAGATGGAGTTGAAATGATGATGATAATAATAATAGGAAAAATGCATAAAATGTTCCGTACACAGATTTTGCCGACCTTTATCAGAGTAGTATTTTTATTTTTTGAGTTGGAGACAAGAAAAGAATTTCCAAAAGTTCGAAAAAGAATATTTTTTAACAGGTTTATGAACGCAGACGCCGTTTAGGGACGGTTAAAAATTTTGAAAGTTCTGGTGGAGGGGTATAATTTGTATTGCAAAGATTGAAATGTTATTAGTAATCATAAAACTTGTTGATGTTTGAATGAGATGTGTTTACATGTTATTGTTTGGGGTAAGAAAAAAGGAAAGAAGAAAGAAATCGGTGAAAACCGAAAAGAGTTAACCCTCAAAATGAGCGAATGGGACAAGTAAGGAATATGTGTTAAATAATGAATTGAAATTAAAAAATGAAATGTTAAATAAAGGGATGTGGTGATATTATTTATATATATATATATATATATATATATATATATATATATATATATACATATATATATATATATATATATATATATATATATATATATATTTGTATATGTATAAGTATTAACTTACCGGTGGGTATAAGAACGATGTTGGAAGCGCAACAATATCCAGAGGTTAAGGTGAGAAAAAAACAAATACAAAGTGCTCAATACAATGTAGAGCATAAATTTATTTAAGAATGGAAATGAGTAACCTACTCGAGCTCATCATAGATTCTTCAGGGTTACTTTAAATTTAATCGAGTTTACGATTAATCTTTGGTGTTATAAACGGGCATGTTTATAACACCAAAGATTAATCGAAACTCGATTAATTCAAAAGTAACCCAGAAGAATCTATCGATGAAGCTCGAGTAGGTTACTCATTTCCATTCTTAAATATATTATATATATATATATATATATATATATATATATATATATGAGAAAACAACAGTTTTGAAAATCCGACAAAATGTAAAAAAATAAAAAATCGTTCGTGTAGGTTTATTTATATTTAGTTTCGCACACACACACACACACACACACACACAACACACACACACACACAACAAACAAGCAAGCAAGCAAGCAAACATATATATTTGCGCGCGCGCGCGTGTGTGTGTGTGAAAAAGGAAAGTGAATCCGACGATTATGTTGAAAGATAAATGGAAAGAAAATGCTGTACGGCTGAAGATTTATTGAATTGCCGGTACGTGTTATACATAGTATCCTATTTAGTATTATTTTAGATATGAAATAAAATAAAATGAAATGATAGCAACAGAGAAACATAAAATTTTGACTAACAATTTATCTGTTCATATCAATCCATCTATGTATCTATCTACCGAAGACTTTTAATGTGAATCTATCTATCGCTCTCTATATCTATCTCTCTATATATACATTTATCATAGTCTGTTCATATGTATTTATCTACCTATCTATTCATATCTATCTATCTATCTATCTCTTTCACACTCTCTCTCTCTCTCTCTCTCTCTCTCTATATATAATATATATATAATATATATATATATATATATATATATATATATAAGTAAAAGAAAGGAAATGAATCCGACAGTATGAATATGAAAAGGAGGAATGAAACATCACACAATGCTGTTAAAGAGAAAACAATTTATAATATAATCATAGCTGATATTGATCTATATTTCGATTTTAAAAAAATCATCATCAGAGCTCATTTACTCCGTGGTGTTTGGGTCGGAGAAAAATGTCAAATCAGTTCAAAAATAAAAAAAAAACCTTAATTTTGCAAAAAAGAACGAAAGTTGTTACATTATTCCCAATGTGGGCATTCGCGCCATATTTTTGTCGGTCATGCCGATATGTATACCTTTTTTATCGGTCAACTCTTCATTTTGTTTTGCAAAATTAAGGTTTTTTATTTTTAACTGATTTGACATTTTTCTCCGATCCAAACACCACGGAGTAAATGAGCTCTGGTGATGATTTTTTGTAAAATCGAAATATTGATCAATATCAGCTATGATTATATTATAAATTGTTTTCTCTTTAACAGCATTGTGTGATGTTTTCATTCCACCTTTTCATACTCTATATATATATATA
Source organism: Doryteuthis pealeii (assembly GCA_023376005.1). Lineage (NCBI taxonomy): Eukaryota > Metazoa > Mollusca > Cephalopoda > Myopsida > Loliginidae > Doryteuthis > Doryteuthis pealeii. The sequence continues at coordinate 16,588,605 of CM042144.1, forward strand.
TATTTATATATATATATATATATATATATATGTGTGTGTGTGTGTGTGTGTGTGTGTGTGTGTGTGTGTGTGTGTGTGCCTTTCATATCTATCTACTAATATGAAAAATGAAATATTTTAATGAAATACAAATGATCAAAAATGGAATGCCTGAAACCTGCAATCAGAAGTTACTAGTATATTAGTATTGCTGCGATGGAATCGTGACCGGAATCAACTGATATACAAATTGTACATCACGTGATTGACAACGATGTCGACCATTATTAGAATGAGAATGATGATACAATGACCAATAAATAATGAATTGAATTATAGATTGTTGAATTGCTGATATTGACGATGTTGTTTTGTATTTCGTGACAGGAAGCAGAATTATATCAATTAGGATATTACTATTTTATTATACATTGGCTCTTACTTTGGCTAGACGAGCGGTCGGAGAGAATTGAGAAAACTGAGGAACATGAAGGTGAAGGTCGTACCAATTGTAATTGGTGCCCTTGGAACGGTCCCCAAAGGCTTAGAAAAGAATTTGGTGAATTTGAAATCAGTGGAATCACCGAGAACATAAAAAAAAAAAACAAAAAAAAAAAAAAAAAAACAGCTCTGTTAAGATCGGCTAGAATATTCAGAAGAGTCGTGGAGAACTGAGTAGACTTGTTGTCACTCAACCTCCAGTGAACCACCGGCTACAGCAGGTGTAAAAAAGCTCCATGATAATAATAAGAACAATTTTATCATCAGTTATATATTTACCAACCCCTCCGCACGAGCAGGATGCGACACAAGGTCAATTTCTTAAGCGGAGTTTAACAGGTTTGAATTTTTTAATAGATTAAATTAGAAAGATTAATGAAATTAAATAAGAACGCATATAAAAAATTACAATTATTTCAATTATGTTTTAATTGGTTTCTATAAAAAAAATCGTTCGTATGGTTGATTTAAATACGTTGGAGTATATATATATTTACCAACCCCCGCACGAGCAGGATGTGACACAAGGTCAATTTCTTAAGCGGAGTTTAACAGGTTTGAATTCAGAGTTTTCCTTCTCCATACCGGTTGCCTAACCAAGGTTAAAAGCCCAGTCTACCCTACTATTTACCGATATCTGGAGGGAGTGTAGGATTCATACATTTCCCAAGGGTATTAGCGCTAAGTGAAATGCAATCACCACATCCAGGATTTGAATTCGGAACTATATCAGTTATAGACAGTGGTTATTCTTTTACCATACTGTATACCAGTATGGTAAAAGAATAACCACTGTCTATAACTGATTATAAAATTGTTCTTATTATTACCATGGAGTTTTTAATAGGTGGTCATGAGCTTAAATCTTGTCCCAACTGTAATACATTTAAGAATCCATGAGTACAGACATGCGCAATGGCTTAAGCGTTTTTCAATGTGTGTTTCTATATTTGTGAACATGAACGTCGTTATGTTTTTATATGCGTTTTTCCCTTTATGCATTCCATTCATTGTATAATACGGCAGTATGTGTTTTTGTATACTATATCGAATTTTTTTGTCTCTGTCCATTGACAGGACCTTGACCAATGCAATTCAGACTGCCGTCACATTTAATAACATTCCTGCTATTATTCCACGGCAAAGCCCGTAATCTGAGAGTTGAGGAGCTTCCCAGCCCGATTCTGCACACCAACCACTCCCCGTTGAATGGTTTGACCAGCATTCCTAAAGAAGTCCGATTGAAGCGACACACGATCGCCTCATAAGATTCATTGTCCAGTGGATTTTACCCTCATCGAAAGACATCAACTCTGGGGAGTAATTCGATGCGACTTTCTGTATCAGCAGTTTTAATATTTAATTCACGCCTGCTTAATACCGGCGTGAGATGGAATTGTAATTAATAAGGATTTCCCGATTTTTATTGTAGAGGGTGTAGTGGTAAACAGATCAGCCAAAGAGATTATCATAATATGAAGAACTCATTGATGGACTAGTTTGCCTTCATCCGGAGAATTAGAAAGATGAAATTACTGTTATATATCCGTTCAACATATCGGGTATATAACTGGAGAAGAGAGAGAGAGAGAGAGAGAGAGAGAGAGAGAGAGAGAGAGAGAGAGAGAGAGAGAACTAGTTTGCCTTCATCCGGAGAATTAGAAAGATGAAATTACTGTTATATACCCGTTCAAAATATCGAGTATATAACTGGCGAGAGAGAGAGAGAGAGAGAGAAGAGAGAGAAGAGAGAGAGAGAGAGAGAGGGGGGGGACTAGTTTGCCTTCATCCGGAGAATTAGAAAGATGAAATTAGTGTTATATATCCGTTCAACATATCGGGTATATAACTGGCGAGAGAGAGAGAGAGAGAGAGAGAGAGAGAGAGAGAGAGAGAGAGAGAGAGAGAGAGAGAGAGAGAGAGAGAGAGAGAACTAGTTTGCCTTCATCCGAGAATTAGAAAGATGAAATTACTGTTATATACCCGTTCAAAATATCGAGTATATAACTGGAGAGAGAGAGAGAGAGAGAGAGAGAAGAGAGAGAGAGAGAGAGAGAGAGAGAGAGAGAGAGGGACTAGTTTGCCTTCATCCGGAGAATTAGAAAGATGAAATTACTGTTATATACCCGTTCAAAATATCGAGTATATAACTGGAGAGAGAGAGAGAGAGAGAGAGAGAGAGAGAGAGAGAGAGAGAGAGAGAGAGAGAGAGAGAGGGGGGGGACTAGTTTGCCTTCATCCGGAGAATTAGAAAGATGAAATTAGTGTTATATATCCGTTCAACATATCGGGTATATAACTGAGAGAGAGAGAGAGAGAGAGAGAGAGAGAGAGAAGAGAGAGAGAGAGAGAGAGAGAGAGAGAGAGAGAGGGGGGGGGACTAGTTTGCCTTCATCCGGAGAATTAGAAAGATGAAATTAGTGTTATATACCTTTTCAACATATCGGTAATATAATAGAGAGAGAGAGAGAGAGAGGAGAGAGAGAGAGAGAGAGAGAGAGAGAGAGAGAGAGAGAGAGAGAGAGAGGGAGAGAACTAGTTTGCCTTCATCCGGAGAATTAGAAAGATGAAATTAGTCTTATATACCCGTTCAAAATATTGGGTATATAACTGGCGAGAGAGAGAGAGAGAGAGAGAGAGAGAGAGAGAGAGAGAGAGAGAGAGAGAGAGAGAGAGAGATGATGATGGAGGATGATGATGATGATATGATCAGAGGTACTTACTTCTTTTCTGCTTCTCCTTCCTCGGCTGCCATCTTTTGCAGGGCTGATTCTTACTCTGGTGGGTTCTGCCATTGAGCTTTCTTCTGGGAGTTGATTCCTTCTTTGTTCGGGATGGGTGTCTGCGCATTTCCTGATTTAATTAATTAACAAAGACTTGTTATTTTCTATGCTATTTATTAAAACAACCCCAGACCCAAACCGCGCGGCGAGAAGCGGCATCTCAGAGCGAGCGTCTTCTTTTGACGAGTGACTGGTCGCACCTAACTAAAAGTTAACATCTGTCTTACGCGTCCTATTGGCGCGTTTCCTAAAGGGGTTAACTAAAGGTTACCACATGCCAATCTTGCTAACGGTAATTTTCCACTTAATTCGCTCCGATTTTGAATTTTCTAACGAATTCTGATTCAAAAATATCTACACTACTTATATAATTTATAAGATACCCATGAATTATGTGACATAAGTAAAGAAAATAAAAATAAATAAAAAAGGTCGTTTGCTCATGTCAAATGTCATGACTTCTCTTTCTTTCTTATATTTTTCTGATGTGTAGCATGTTCTTTTTCTTCCCTTTCTTTTCTTACCCCATATCCAAACCATCCTCCTACCAATTCTCCAGCTATGAAGCTTTTCCTGATCGGGTGTTTAACTGTGACACACTTAGGTAAATGCTAGTGGAGTATTGCATGTCATGAACTGCTCATCCACCTGGGCTCTATCCTTAAGCATCACGGGTCGCCAGGTCAACAGTTGGCCCCATTGGGGGAGTCTTACCCGTCTACAGAGGTGCAGTGGGTGCATTCTAACACCCCACCGACAGAGCGGGCAATTAATTTTGATAATTCCTAAAATCATTTCCAAATTATAAAAAATTGTTATATGTTTTTGTTATCGTACAAAAAGTTCGTCACAAAACTTCACGTAAAAATAACCGAAATTAAGTCCCCAACCCCTTTTATCATATGGGTGCTAGAAGGCTGTGGCTGCGGGCCTACATGTCCTGGGAATGACGTTAAACTCTATCTGATGGTGAGGTTCCAATTTTGGAGGTTTGGGGCATGTGGAGCACCCCTTCATCACCATTGCTCCCTGGTCCACTCTGACCCGGAGTGGTAGTACCTGTTAGGGTCCCATCTATGGGTTAAATAGAAAAACATGAGTTGATAAACAAAATGGTATTATCCATTAAGAATTGATTTATTTCAAAACTTTATCGGCTTTAAATGACCCACTGAGGTTGATATGCCGTAAAACAAAACAAAACAAACCAAACAAACCAATCGAGTTATTTTTCTCTTTAGCTTTTAATCATAAAATTTACTGGCGAGAAGCGACTGAGAAAACAAACAACTGTTTCTCAAATATCATCTCTAATCCCAAATGAAATCGCTTCATAAATAAGAAATCGATTTAATTTGTCAGTCATCATTGATATTAGATTACCCGCCATTATTTCAATGATGTACGCATGCGCAATACGCGTATATAAATTTATTATTTCTAGTAGAATATTATACAATCAAAACAGATATCATTAGGTATTATTTATTACCAGCATTAAAACTTTGTAATTTTCCTAGGTATACCACTAAACTGCATCTAATGGTGGGCTCTAATTCTGGAGCTCTGTGGGAGTGTAGAGTACCCATTAGTTGCCATTACTCCCAGTCCCTCTCTTCTATTTAATGTTTCATATATATATATATATATATATATTATATATATATATATATATATATATGAGGAAAAAATGAGTAAAGAAAAGAAATGTAGATGGATAAAAATGAATTTTATCGATATCACTTTTAATCGATATCACTTACACATGTGTTTCGGTCTGTTTATCAAAATGTATACGGATTTACGTTATTATTATTATTTAAATAATCAGATGGAGTTGAAATGATGATGATAATAATAATAGGAAAAATGTATGAAATATTCCATACACAGAGAGATTTTTTACGACCTTCATCAGAGTGAATTTTTTTTTTTTTTTTCAGTAGAGATAAAAATCGTTGGAGACAAGAACAGAATTTTAAATGTTCGAAAAAAGAATATTTTTTTGAATCATTAGGAACGCAAAAAAATGATTTTTTTTAAACACATTGTAATTTTTAACATTTTGGAACCAATGTTGTACAAACTACCCAAATATGGAAATCTTGTCCCAGACTGCAAAAATATATGAAAATTTAAATTCTTCTGAATTTTTAATAATTATCTTATTGATATGCTCCAACAATCGCCCTTGATATATATGAAGATAGATCAATAAGTCCGTAGCCTGATGAATTGGTTAGTATTATAGTTTCGCTTAAGTTGGCATGTGGAGATTAAAATAAATTAAAATTAGAAAATTTAAAAAATAACAAACCCCCATGAGCCTTCACACCGAAAGAACCCTCCGAGCACGTGCAAAAAAAAAGGACCCACTTCCGACCCCCAAGATAACCTCTCAGCCATTCAAACATAGGCCTTAACTGGGGAGAGACACTACTGTTGGACAGGAAGAAATTTCCTTACCACATGGTGGCTATGATCTGTTAATAAAGCCTAAATCATAAAACTACCTTTTGTCTTTGTCTCTTCCTTTTCTTTCCTCGAATTCCTTTCTAGCGCGACCATCAAATAAGATGGGGTTAAAAGTAAACCCAGGGAACGCCCACCAGGAATAACTGGCTACCCTTAAACCTAAAATATTAAACATCTCGCTACTCCACAAGACCAAAGGCTTCATATTGTTAAAACCATCCGCTGATTTTAAGTAGTCACCCATCTAAGTTTGGTAGAGGTTTATTGCTGCTTAACCAAAATGTTCTGGTGAGATTTAAGACTGATTTGGTGGTAAATTACGCGGCTTTAGTTATTTATCTTGATCTATTATCGGATTTTTCACTATAAATCGCGAAAACATCACCCCCACAAAAAAGTAGTTATATCAGTGCTACTGTACGTCTGCACCACTTGGACCCTAATGAAGCACCGAGAGAATAAACTAGATGGGAGCTTCACAAGAATCCTGCGAATAATCTTAACAAATAGCGAAGACATCACCCCACAAGAAAGCAGTTATTAAGACTATTCGCAGGATTCTTGTGCAGCTCCCATCTAGTTTATTCTCTCGGCGCTTCATTAGGGTCCAAGTAGTGCAGACGTACAGTAGCACAGATACAACTACAGCCTGGAAGAATTGTCGCTAATGCAATGATTGTCTATAAATATATGCACATCTAAACTAGTTCACACGATTTTCTATCTTTTATATTATCTTTTAAAAAAATCAAGTTAAGTTGATGATTAAAAAAAGGTGTCATTTTCAATCCGCAAACCACAAGAATTTAAAATGCGTTGTCTCGAGGAACAGCAATGAAATCTCTTTGAAACAGCCTTTTAACCTCTCGATCCTTGTTTCCACAACCCGACGTCTTTGAATCAATCAGTTGAAATCGCAATAGGTTGCAAATAAATTTGTCCGCTACTTCTGTTTGTCCATATGTTGCAACTACTGTTATTGGCTGCCATAAGTAATCTTTCTTTGCTCTATTTTGTCCTTGGTTTGGTTTGTTTTGTTTTACGGCATATCAACCTCAGTGGGTCATTTAATGCCAATAAAGTTTTGAAATAAATCAATTCTTAATGGATAATACAATCTTTTTATAAATACATTTTTCTATTTAACCCATAGATGGGACCCTAACAGGTACTACCACTCCGGGTCAGAGTGGACCAGGGAGCAATGGTGATGAATGGGGTGCTCCAAATTCCCCAAACCTCCAAAACTGGAACCTCACCATCAGATAGAGTTTAACGTCATTCCCAGGACATGTAGACACGCAGCCACCGCCTTCAAGCACCCATATGATAAAAAGGGGTTGGGACTTGCCATAAGGGCAATATGGTTGGGAAAATCATATAGGTGCTAGGGCTTGACGTGACCAGCCGATTGATCGGAGGGTATTTTGTCCTTGGATTGTGGCATCTACGCAATTATATGCATGGAGGCGCGTGGTCTAATGGTTAGAGTCGTGGGAAATGGACTCGTCAACGCGAGTTCAATTCCTGGACGAAGCTGTTGGCATTTTACATGGCGCTAATACCCTTGGGAAAGGTAGGAATCCAATTCTCCCTCCAGCTATGGGTAAATAGCAAGGCAGACTGGACTCTTTAGCCATGGCTAGGTAACCGGTCTAGGAGAAGGAAAACTCTGAATTCAAACATGTTAAACTCCGCATAAGAAATTGACCTTGTATCGCATCCTGCTCGTGCGGAGGGGTTGGTAAATATA
>CM042144.1:16598595-16613595 GCA_023376005.1 Doryteuthis pealeii
GTGAGTGAGTGAATGAATGTGTCTGTGATTTTGTGTGTATGATTTTTGTGTGTATAGCAGGTCGCTAATGTAGATTTACGTTTGGATTAATCGTCTTTAGGTATGTTTCCATACGATTCTATCTGTACGTTGGCAAACGTATATTTATATCCCCATCACCTTCTACCTTAATAGAGGAAAATTTCTGTTATAAACGGCTGTCAATTTATGGTAAAAAGACACTCAACCAGGAAAAATACGAATCATGTCCTTATTTGTGCACATGCGTGGTTCTGTATCTCCATTTCTTTTGTAGTGTCGATACTTATTTATTGTGAGGATAGCCGTTTGTTTCCGTTTCTAGCCATTATGTGCACATATGCGTGCGTTACAATTGTGTAAGAGGATTTGATATATATATATATATATATATATATATATATGTATATAATATATTTGTGCTAGTGTGTGTTGTCTGGTTGGCTGGCCACTGTCAACGTTAGTTTAATGACTGTCAGATCGACAGGATTTTTGCCAACGGGTCATGGCTGTACGAAGTAGAATGAAAACTGTGGTGGACATTCGGGTAGGTCAGGCCGGGAAGAACCTGGTATAGCCGTCGCTCAATTTTTGGACAGCACTTAAGGAAAACGCTCGCTCGGACATCGGAGAGCGTGGCCATCGATTTTTGCCTTCGACTTACACGAGCCTTTGTTTTCGTAATCTGACGAAAACTGCCATGCTTGATCTGCGTCATGTCCGCAGGCGAGGTCGGGTCTCGGTGTGTGGGGGGAAACTTCGGAGATGACAGTCCTCCCTTGCCAGAAAAGGCCGCGCACAAAAATCAGCCATGACGCTCGTAATTTAACGGTAATAGACTGCAGGATGGCATTACACATCGAGTGAGACGGCTAGAAACGAAAAAGAGATAGAGTGATGTAATAAAAGACAACAGAGCCAGGGAAAACGGACATTGGGCCTGGAATAAGGATATTAATCTCTGCCGTAAGGTTAGCGGAGTGGGGGCGGGTAGTAGGTAAAGAGAAAAACATTTTAAAACAACAAGAGAGAGGAGAGAGAGAGAGGAGAGAGAGAGAGAGAGAGAGAGAGAGAGAGGAGAGAAGAGAGAGAATATTGATATATATACACACAATGTATATATATATATAAACACACACACACACATATATATATGTATATATATATATATATATATATATATATATAGAGAGAGAGAGAGAGAGAGGGGGGGAGAGAGAGAGTGGGGAGATAGAGAGTGAAATAAATAAGAGGGGAGGAATAAAGCGTGACTTTTGATAGTTAATTTTGGATATGTTTCGTCAGAAAATTTTATATTGATTTACTCACGCAGACAGAGAGAGAGATAGATAAATAGAAGTGACAGATATATATATATATATATATATATATATATATATATATTAGCTTATTCTTTTACTATCTACCTTTCTGTTACATCTGTATATCTTTCTCTATTAAGCGTATAAACACACACACTCACATATATATATATATTTACACCCCCCCCACACACACATATATATATATATATATTATATATATATATACAAAATATTAAAAATATTTTTAAATCTCTCTTGCCGCTCTCACTCTCTCTCTCTCTCTCTCTCTTACACACACACACACACACACGCACACACAGAAATATATATATATATATATATATATATATATATATATATATATATATAATCAAATGATCAAATCGTTATAAAAACATTTTTAACTAAATTAGAAAAGAGCTCAAAATAAAAACTATTCAATACTCTCACTCTTCCTCCCTCATTAATTCAATACTCTCACTCTTCCTCCCTCATTAATTCAATACTCTCACTCTTCCTCCCTCATTAATTCTATACTCTCACTCTTGCTCCCTCATTAATTCAATACTCTTACTCTTCCTCCCTCATTAATTCAATATTCTCACTCTTCCTCAAACATTAAAAAAACAATACAAATTTCAATATGTACGTTTCATATAAATATCACTTGAAATTTATATATATTTTGAGGTAGTTAGAACATGAAGACTACAGTACTTTCATACTGAACATTTCGGGCCTATGCGATTTCCATACCTGGTTTGAAAATCGCATAGGCGAGAAACCGTCAGTAACCAAGCGCTTTTCACTTCATGTCCTTGTTACCCTTACTTAGATATACATGCTCTATACAAGATATTGTGCACTATTATTTATAAATATAGCATACCATATCATCAATATTGTATATATAAGCAAGTATTTAAGGCATGAAGCAAACTTCATATATTATATATATATATATATATATATATATATATATTGTATATATATACTAGCAAATATATGCACCCCCCAGGTGCAAGTATTTAAGTTTTAATATAATAAAATATCATATTAAATTAGAAAGGCTAATGAAAATGAATAAGAATGCAGATAAAAAGATTTGGAACAGAGGGGGTATAATCGAAAAATAGAACAACTTTGAAATTAACTCTTCCATCATTTTCCATTACTCCCGTCTTTAATTGGTAAATTTTCCTAATATAACTATTTAGTAGGAAATAAATAATAATATTACAGTTATTTCTTCTTATTAATGAATTTTTTTCAAGATTTATCCCCGAGATTGTTGCTCATATTCAATAAGAAAAAAACCCCAAGGTATTTGAAATCAATAATACTAAGAATATATTTATTAAAATCAAATATTTAAGATCAATATCCAAATTAGCCTTCCCATTCATACGGTAAACCGCTCTTTTGTTGTATATACAATTGCATGTTATTAATATGTTGATATGGTCAATAGTCTTAATGGTGTAAAACAATTTTATTAATAATCGAGGTTTAAATAAAAATAAAATCCTGGAGAATGTGATGTAAATAACAAAAGGAATTATAGTAATATAGTTTCGGTTACAGACAAAAAAACACATAATCTCCATTATGATATAATGATAATAATAATAATAATAATATATATATATATGTGTGTGTGTGTGTGTGTGTGGATTAACTTCCTCACATTTCTCCCATATATATATATATATATATATATATATATATAGTTACTATAATTATATTTCTATATCATTTTAGACAGAGGAATTTGACCGTACACCCTCTCTCTTTCTCTCTATCTTTTCTTCTCTCTGAAAAAGAACCCACGTGCATCAAAGAAATAAACATCCCCTGTGACTATACAACCTGGGTGTTATTTCTGAACTAACGACTATTACTACTACTAACAGCAACTACTACTACAACTTGAGTTGGCCTAGGCGACACATATCGTTCTGATACATATATCGTTCTGGAGCTATGCTACAATGGGTATTCATTTTTCTTTAACATTCAATTTTCTAAATACATTTTTAAACTCATATTTTTCTATGTAACCCCCACAAACAACTATAATACAGATATTACTTTTGTTTTTCTTAAGATATTTTTGTAGTTCAAAAAATAAAACTAATATTTGTACACCGTCATATGCAAATTTACACCTGGCTAAACAGTAACTTATTGAGCTTTGCTTAATTGCGGCACAAGGACAAAAGTATGGGGCTCCCAGTGAGAATCGATTTAACAATCGTCTGCTAACCTAACTTGTTAGTCCACAAGACAAAGTAATCCACCTGGTTAATAAAAACATTTTCATAGGTGAATGAAAAAGTTTCCATTTCTTTTTTTCTTTCAAAAAATAAAATCCAGTTAGAAACTAGTTTTTCGCTGCAAACTTTTGCACACTCTTAATGTTTAGATAACAGTAATTATGACCATAAACGTAATTTTAAACTTAAACCTTTTCAGTACTCTGCTGCAGATATTGTTATTTATACCGGCTGTTCTGGTCATACCTACGCACAACTGTGACGGAACATAGGATTATATCACTGGACCTTTGACACTACGTAGGATTTCATAACTCAGGACTTATTCCCTTACCAAAGGATTCTATAGCTCAGGACTTACTTACTTTAAGTCCTTTTCAACTGGCCAATGATGGCGTTCAAACACTTAACAGGTTATGGGCCCAGCACGCTTCCACTGCGCTTGACTTTACCATATAGACTGACGTCTGCTAAGTTTTGTTTGGTTGCTAGTAGAGTATCAGATTTATGGGCTAAAAAGTATAACATCGTAAGTCCAGAAAAATCGTCAATAAAGTTCAGTTTTATTAGAGAATGTGATACTTGAAAAGTCAGTAAAGTCAACGGGGCAGCCTAAAGTCGGTATCAGCCAGTCAGCGAGGGAGTCTGTCCCCTTTTCAATAGCGCTAGACCAAGGAGATTGTTTTTTGGCATCTGAGGTGGAGCGCCACACCTACCATCAGCTCCTTACTTTACCGCACAGATCCCTGAGCTACTCATACGCTGAGTTGGGGACCGGAATCGAACTAGGAACCTTGTGGATACTAGCCGAACGCTCTACCGACTGAGTTAACCCGGCCCAAATGCCTTCTAATCTGGCAACTTAAAGATTTCTTTTTTTAAAAATATTATTAATAAAATTCCTATGAACACCGAATGTTAATATTCGAGAGCGGTGCGCCCCAATGCTTTGAGATTTTGCGCTACACAATCTTATAAGTCCCTTTTTTTATTATCTTGTGCCACACTAAGCTAAGCTTTGCAAAGATCAATAAGGATTCCATTGCCTATACTAGTGAATAAGATTAAACCAGAACGTTAAATCATATTTTATCGAGTATTATATTTTGCCGAAAGGGCCGAAGACACACGGTAATAAATCAACGTACGTAAGTGAACATTTCATTTTATCTGTCCGGATCTCCATCTTTGACGTATTCATCGGTCCTATTCCAAAAACACTGGACACAAGCGAGGTGATCGCGAAGGGGTCAAGCGATAAATGCGGACAGATAGATTTGTATTTATTTCTCTGTCATTTCAATCGAGACGATCTCTTTTTAGAGCGATAAAAAGTTCGAAAAAAAAAAGTACGCACAACTAAAGCGATTTGTTTATAATCTGAAAGCAGCATATAGAAAATTTATTCCCAAGAGATTGAAAACAACTTTACGTCTTTGGCAACAATGGAGGGAAGTAAAAATGGCGGACTTTGTTGTCACAGAAGTCAAAAAGGCAACTGGTTTTTTTTTTGTTGTTAGGTATGACAACGTGATTCTCAAAATAGTAAAATTTTCTTTACCTGCTGGATCAAATAAAAGATATTGAAGACTTTGATTTGCACGATAGAGATATCCATATAATCACTGATTTTTTATAAAAAGCTCTCTTCTAAACCAAGCATACGATGATTATTGTTAGGTATTATTTATTACTAAACTCTACAGCATTGTAACAATAAAATGGAAATATGTAGCAGTGTTATATATCACTTAACATTGGGTATATAATAGAGAGAGGGCGAAGCGCGTGGTGTAATGGTTAAAGTCATGGGAAATAGACTCGTCGCCCCGAGTTCAAATCCTGGATGTGGTAATTGCATTTCACTTAGCGCTAATACCCTTGGGAAAGGTATGAATCCTACTCTCCCTTCAGCTATGGATAAATAGTAGGAGAGACTGAGCTCTTTAACCTTGGTTAGGCAACGGGTCTAGGAGAAGGAAAACTCTGAATTCAAACCTGCTAAACTCCGCTTAAGAAATTGACCTTGTGTCACATCCTGCTCGTGCGGGGGGGGGTAATATATATAATAGAGAGAGAGAGAGAGAGAGAGAGAGAGAGAGAGAGAGAGAGTATGATGAGGGGTTCTTACTTGTTTTCACTGTTTACTTCTTCCTGCTGATAATTCGTCGGGCATTTCCTCTTCTGAGGGCTGATCCTGTGGGTGGACTTCTTCTTTCTGCTTGGGCTGGTCAGGGAAAGAAGAGAGGAGAGAGAGAGGAGGGAGAGAGAGGGAAGGAGGGAAGGAGAGTGAGAGAGAGGGAGAGAGAGAAAAGAGAGGAGAGAGAAAGAGAGGGAGGAGAGACAGAGAGAGAGAGGAGAGAGCGAGAGAGGGAGAGAGGGAAAGAGAGACGTAGGGAGAGAGAGAGAGACAGCGAGAGAGGGAGAGGGAGGGAGAGACAGAGTGAGAGAGACAGAGAGAGTGAGAGAGAAAAAAAGAGAGAGAGAGAGAGTATGATGAGGGGTTATTACTTGTTTTCACTGTTTACTTCTTCATACTGATAATTCGTCGGCCATTTCTTTTCTCAGGGCTGATCCCGTGGGTTGACTTCTTTCTGCTTGGGCTGGTCATCTCATGTCTTAATGAATTAACAAGACTTTGTTGTTTTTCTTTTAGCCACAAGAACCGCGTGGACTGAGAAGCAACTTTTAAGAGGACGTCCTCTTTCATTGAGTAACTGGTCGCAACTAACTAAACTCTTAAAATTGTCACATGCTTCAACTGGCGCTTTTTCCGGAGATCAAGCGGAATTTCAACACAAATCAATCATAACCATAACAGTTAGGGTAATTTTCCACTAAACCCGTTATTTTGAATCTAACGATCTCTGATTCAAAATGTATCCAGCCCTGTCGGCTGGGGCGTTAGAATGCACCGACTGCACCTCTGCAGAGGGGTAAGACTCCCCCAATGGGGTCACCTGTTGGCCATGGGTGGCAACCCGTGATGCTTAAGGATAGAGCCCAGGTGGATGAGCAGTTCATGACTTGAAATACTCCACTTTGGCCCTATCTTGGGCTAGACGGGCGGTCGGAGAGGCCCCCTCCAATCAATCGGCTGGTCACATCAAGCCCTAGCACCTATATGATTGCCCCAACCCTATTGCTCTTATGGCAAGCCCCAACACGTCCTGGGAATGACGTTAAACTCTATCTGATGGCGAGGTTCCAGTTTTGGAGGTTTGTGGAATGTGGAGCACCCCTTCATCACCATTGCTCCCTGGTCCACTCTGACCCGGAGTGATAGTACCTGTTAGGGTCCCATCTATGGATTAAATAGAAAAATGTAATTATAAAAAAATTGTATTATCCATTAAGAATTGATTTATTTCAAAACTTTATCGGCATTAAATGATCCACTGAGGTTGATATGCCGTAAAACAAAACAAACCAAACCAAACTAAAACATTTAAAAAAATTCCTACTTAACAACAATATCAATTCTTCTGAAATTTTCAGATGAGGCTTGATAAATTGTATTATTTGGATTATTCGAACTATTGTCCTCATCTTTATTGTTATCTGCACAAGGTTTCGGTCGATGAGCCCTCCGGCCTTCTTCAGTCTCCCCTCGTGGATTGAATAAATGGTTAGATTCGTAAAACAAAACAAACCAAACCAACCAAGAAATCAAAATGTATCTAACTACAGTATGTACATAATTCATAAACTACCTATGAATTATCTGACAGCACTGCAAGAGTAAATAGACCCTTTTAAAAATATTTATTTATGTCATTTTGTTTTTGCTTACAGTTTCAATGCCGTAGATATTGGTAATAAATAACGTCTAGTAATATTCGTATCTATCTATCGTATCGCCATAGATAGCTTAACTTCCAACAATTTTCATAAAAAGTTAATTTTCATCCAAAATACCAGGATTTTATTTATAAAATAAATATATAGTCTAACCTCTCGTCTACAGACTCCACATCGACGATCTTCGGATGCAACGGACAAAATCTGCAGGACAACAAACCACATCCAAATTGACAGGAATGTATTTCATTAGTTCGCAAAGTGACAATACGATCATTACAGAAAATAAAAATCCGTTTCCACTACATACACAAGGGAAATAAAATTTAAGACAGTTGTAGTATACATTTTAATATCTATGATGAATGTCCTTGTACTTTTTTAAAACCGTAAGTATTAATAGTATTCCCCTTGAGAGAGAGAGAGAGAGAGAGAGAGAGAGAGAGAGAGAGAGAGAGAGAGGAGAGCGCTACTGATGCCATTCTACGTGTCATGCTGTACTTTTAAATACTGCATATATATGTATATATATATATATATATATATATATATATTCTTAGTTCGATACCGGTCTTCGCCAACTCAGCGTATGAGTAGCACAGGGATCTGTGCGGTAAAGTGTGGAGCTGATGGTAGGTGTGGCGTTCCACACCAGATGTTAAAAAATCTCCTTGGTCTAGCGCTATTGAAAAGGGGATACACACCCTCGCTGACTGGCTGATACCGACTTTAGGCCGCCCCGATGACTTAACTTTACTTATACTATATATATATATATATATATATATATATATAAGTAAAGTTAAGTCATCGGGGCGGCCTAAAGTCGGTATCAGCCAGTCAGCGAGGGTGTGTATCCCCTTTTCAATAGCGCTAGTAAAGTTAAGTCATCTATATATATATATAATATATATATATATATATATATATACTTAACTTTACTAGAAACCACAAGTTTCCTAGTTCGATACCGACCCTCGCCAACTCAGCGTATGAGTAGCCCAGGGATCTGTGCGGTAAAATAAGGAGCTGATGGTAGGTGTGGCGCTCCACCTCAGAGGCAAAAAAATATCCTTGGTCTTGCGCTAGTGAAAGGGATAGACTCCCTCGCTGATTGGCTGATACCGACTTTAAGCCACCCTGACGACTTTACTCACTGATATTTACTATAGTGATTTTATGACTCAGAAATAATCCTTTATCATCTACGGGCTTTAATGGTGAACCCCTCCTCCATTTAGTCCGTTGATGAGAGGTTTGTCTGTATATATCTTATTATAATGGAGATTGTGTGTTTTTTTGTCTGTAACCGAAACTATATTACTACTCAAGTCACAATTCCCTTAGTTATTTACGTCACATCCTCCATGATTCTATTTTTATTCAAACCTCAATTTATTAATAAAATTGTTTTACATTATTTATACAGTTGACCATATCTACCTATTATTAACATGCATTTGTATTTATATATACAAAATATAGTGGTTTGCAGTGTGAATGGGAAGGCTAATTTGCATATTGATATTAAAAATTTGATTTTAATAAATATGTGCTCAGTATTATTGATTTCTAATTGTTTGGTTTTATCTTAATGAATATGAGCAAAAATCTCTCCAATAAATCCATTAACAATATTAACAGTAATTCTATTCTTTACTTCCTAATTTAACTAAATAGTTAAATTATGAAAACTTAGTAATGAAAAACGGGAGGGAAGAAAAAGCAAGTTTTACTTGCTCCCCTTCTGTTTCAAATCTTTTTATCGGCATCTTATTTAGTTCCATTACCCTTTCTAAGTTAACATAATATTTTATTACATTAAAACTTAAAGACTTGCACCCGGAGGGTGCATATATTTGCTAGTAAAAATAATGGTAATTTATGAGGAAGTGCGTCCCGGTCTCCTGCCTCAGAAATTGCTGTTGCATAGCACCTTCTTCACTGGCACTAAATAATTATAATGTTGCATACCTCTTCTTCTTCACTTACTTGGACATCTATTCTTCTGCTGGCCGTCTTGGTATGCTTTTAATCGTCTTTGGTATATCTTCATCTTGACTTGGTCTGGTCTAGCGTCTCGGATCTCCTAAGATCTGGTTTTCTGTTGCTATGTTCTTGCTGGTTGGTCGTTCTAGATTCATTTCTTAGTCTTGTTACCAAGACATTCATCAACCACAAGAACATTTTACTTATACAAACTTTTATTTCCTTAACTATACATAATCCTCTAACATAGCGAGCGTGAGTTCCAGTTTAGGCAGGACTTAAAATGGCCGACTGCTCTGCCTGACGTCTAACTGCAAACTGGGGACTCAAAAAGGTCCCACGTGACTTCACATATTTGGCGGGCTTCTGTAATTTTCCATGGAAGGACCCGGCCATGATATGAAAAGGGTCATCCCCTCAGAAATACAGGGGATTGACAATAATCTTATGCAACCGCATAGATTATGTAACATTGCTACCCGGTGACTATTAAAATAACGCCCCCAGTTATGTCGTCTCGGCGATGTTAGTTGAAAGAAAACAACCAACTTTGGGCGTTAAATGTATTTTAGAGGGGATGGGGGCTTCTCTTTTTTGTCGTAATTATTATTTATTTATCGTAATTTGTCGTAATTCTTGTTCATTTATAGAAATTTGTCGTAATTCTTGTTTATTTATAGAAATTTGTCGTAATTCTTGTTTAGATATGAAGATGGATATATATCTATCTATCTACCTCAATTTGTTCATTTTTTACTTTGTTTATATATATATCTATCCACCCATCTCCATTTGTTCATATAAAAAAAGAGAAGCCCCACCCCCCTCTAAAATACATTTAACGTCCTAAGTTGGTTGTTTTCTTTCAAGTAACACTGCCGAGACGACATAGCTGGGGACGTTATTTTAATAGTCACCGGGTAGCAATTTCTGAGGCAGGAGACCGGGACGCACTTCCTCATAAATTACCAAAATAATTCTATTTTCTTTAAACAAAATAGGGATAACTTTATATGAATTCTGTCAAAAACGAAAAAAATAAGGAATAAGATGTTCAAGTAGATTCACTCTTTATTTTATTTTAATGGCATTTCAATCCATATTGGGTTATTTTGTCTCAAGCTTCAGAAATAGCTTTCATGTAGCTTGTATATGTTTTGTGTCTCTGAAGAGTTCTTTTTTGCACACAATTATATCAAGTATTCCTATCTAAGACAAAGCATGAAGAGGAGTGAGGTAGAGAGGAGAGTAACCTCGACAGCAAAGAGAGACAGAAAAAGGAAAAGAAAACAGCAGCCCAAGAAAGCATCACAGTTTGTTTGCAGTCAGTGAACCAAAGACTGTCACTTAAGGATAGGCCTGCACAACCACTTGCGCAGATGGATATAATTTTGTTTTTAATTTTATTCAATCATTTATTTATTTTTGGACACTACACCATCGTCCTTAGTGGACAAACTGGTGCCAACAATAAATTATTATCTAATATACTTGTTACATAATTATTAGATGCTTAATATTTATGGCAATAGTGTAGAAATCAAAATGGCCGTTATAAGCTACAGCCCACGGCCTTGAAGGATGAGTGACAACACTTGACCTCACTCTCACCTTGCCTTCCGGGGATAAATCGTGAGAACCTGAAGGCATAGATGACCCTGTCTTCTGATTTAAGGATAGTAAGTAACTAAGTCAGTTAGCAAGTAGGAGCCGAGCTCGTAGGATGTGCGCAGATGTCTGGTTTGGGGATTTACAAATAAAGTAACATCAAAGGAAATCGAAGTCTTGTGTTTATTACCTAAAAACTAACAATGACACAGGGCTGATAAGGAGAAATCCCTAACAGAAACCAGACCCGAAGTCCCCAAGAAAGTCCAGACCTTAGAGAGACCAGACCAAGATAGAAGATAGAACCAAAGCCGGCCAGAAAAAAAGACGACCAGAAGTAAGAAGTAACATACTTACTTTAGGGTGTCCCATCGAAGTGCAATGGTTAGCAAGTTAGTCTCATAGATCCATAGAAACTGAATAATGAGTTTGATCTTCACTTGTCCCACATTTGGGAACGTGTGTCACATCCAGTCCACGGAGAACGGGTTGGGTAAATACCTACAAAAAATTTCCACAGATTTATATGGTTTCAAGTATTTTTTTTTTCTTATGCTAAAGTAACAATAAATTTGGCGGAGTGGCCTATATTCAATACAAATCCATAATAATCCCGCCGTTTAAGACGAGCACTTTGTGCGAAAAATATTGTTAATAATAGATAAGCCGAATCCCAAACTGCCCCTCTCCAAAAAAAAAACCAACCCAAAACCCCTCAAAAAAACAAAACAAAAAATAAATAAATAAAAACATAAACAAAAAACAAAAATAAAATTGCAGTTATTTAACTCTTTGCCGACCAAATTTCCCCCGACGGCTGTATCAAATTTTCTTAGTACTTTTTACCAGTATGATGCGATATTTCAAAGTTCTCTATCTGTTCAACTCAGAACTCATTCTATTCAAATAAAAAAAAAAGAAAAGTAAAGTCGTCGGGTGGCCTAATGTCGGTATCAGCTTGTTTTGCGCCGCACCTACCACCAGCTCCTTACTTTACCGCACAGATCCCTGTGCTGTTCACACGCTGAGTTGGCGAGGACCGGTATCGAACCAGGAACCTTGTGGTTCCAAGTCAGACACTCTACCGACTGAACTAAACCGGCTTAAAAATCCTATTATTATTGTAATCTTCTGCTCTATTATAATGAACTAATCATCAACTTTTGGACTTGGGCAAGGTACGGGTATGATCTCAGAGGTGGGAGAGCCGCTGTGAGTGGTTTAAAGAGTTAAGAAATCCAGATTAGCCATATATAATAAAAACGTGTCTGCACATGAGTAAGAGCCTTCATATACAGCAACACGTAAATAAATATCTTTAAAACCTCACAGAGAGAGAGAGAGAGAGAGAGAGAGAGAGAGAGAGAGAGAGAGAGAGAGAGAGAGAGAGGGGGTAGGAAGGGAGGTGATCTTATACATCTACATTAGCGTACTTGTAAAATCCCTGACCCTTGAGAGGAATAAATATCAGTTGTTATCAGTAGCTAAAAGAGTCAGTTGATAAAGCAAAAAAAAAAAAAAAAAAAAAAAAAAAAATGGTGAAAGTCCAAGAAGAAGGAAAAGTGAAAGCGCGCTGGGCGCGTGGCTTGCGCTCTCGAAAAGCGATCCCGTAAGGAGCGACACAAATGATTAAAGCAGAAAGCATGACAGGTTCAGTCACAAGGGAACAGATCGTTCCTCTGTGTATAGATAATAACTAAGCGGATAAACAGAGAGTGGGCTTACTTTATCCACGCAGTCAGCCTACCTTGTACAATTTGGATGAAGTTCAAAACACATACACAAAACAAAAAAAAAAAGATGGCGTGAAAAGGAGAGATGGCGCGAAAAGGAGAGAGACGGCGGGAAAAAGGAAAGATTGTGATAAGAAATGCAAGGACCCCACAAAAAAGACAAAAAAAAACAAAAAAAAACAAAACAAAAACAAAAACAAATAGGAGTCACTTCAAGAACATTTTTCGAGCAGTTATTGATTTTGTATTGTTTCTATCGAAGTCAGTTTTTATCTATCAGTGATAAATCCCAATGTAGATATACGAGGGTGGGTCAAAAAGTAATGGTATTTTGTTTAGGACATGTATAATTACCAACACAGGAACGTGTATCATGCATCAAAATGAAGCTGGTCCTCTGTGGATCACATCCCTACTTCTCCACATAGGTGAGTCTAAAAGTAATGTCATTTTGATAAAGACAGGTATAATTACCAACACAGGAACATGTATCATACATCAAAATGAAGCTGGTCCTCCGTGGATCACATCCCTACTTCTCCACATAGGTGAGTAAAAAAGTAATGCCATTTTGTTTAGGACTGGTATAATTACTAACACAGGAACGTGTATCATGCATCAAAATGAAACTGGTCCTCTGTGGATCACATCCCTACTTCTCCACATGGGTGAGTCAAAATTTAATGCCATTTTGTTCAGGACAGGTATAATTACCAACACAGGAACATGTATCATACATCAAAATGAAGCTGGTCCTATGTGGATCACATCCCTATTTCTCCACATAGGTGAGTCAAAATGCAATGCCATTTTGTTTAGGACAGGTATAATTACCAACACAGGAACGTGTATCATACATCAAAATGAAGCTGGTCCTCTGTGGATCACATCCCTATTTCTACACATAGGTGAGTCAAAATGTAATGCCATTTTGTTTAGGACAGGTATAATTACTAACACAGGAACATGTATCATACATCAAAATGAAGCTGGTCCTATGTGGATCACATTCCTACTCCACATGGGGGAGTCAAAAGGTAATGGCATTTGTTTTAGGACAGGTATGATTACTAACACAAGAACATGTATCATACATAAAAAAAGCTGGTTCTCTGTGGATCACATCCCTACTTCGCCACATAGGTAGGTCAAAGGGTAATGGCATTTTGTTTAGGACAGGTATAATTAGCACACAGGAACATGTATCATACATCAAAATGAAGCTGGTTCTCTGTGGATCACATCCCTACTGCACATGGGTGAGTCAAAAGGTAATGGCATTTTGTTTAGGACAGGTATAATTACTAACACAGGAACATGTATCATACATCAAAATGACGCTGCTTCTCTGTGGATTACGTCCCTACTCCTCCACCTTGTTACCGTTTCTCTCAATAACAATGTTCCACCTTTGAATCAGAATATGTATCCTTGCACCGTAAAATTCTGTTAACTCTTCTTTGATCCACTTCTTCACTACATATTTTCACTTCCTCGTCAATTGAATTCAGACTATCATCTCTTCGGTCCTATGAATGAGGGTTTGAGAAGCAAACATTATTCCAGTGCTACAGAGCACACTGATATCATGTAACTCACTAACCTAAGTAAAATAGTATTGTTACGTACTGAAGGTTTTCACGGTACCAAATCGATATAATGTTGTATACCCTTTCTTATATCTTTACTTCTAGTCGTCTTTTCTTCTGGCCGGCTTTGGTTCTATCTTCTAACATCTTGGTCTGGTCTAGCGTCTGGTGTTGACTTGGGGATTCCGGTCTGGTCTTCTATGCTAGGGATTTCTCCTTATCAGAAGCCCTGTGTCATTGTTAGTTTTTAGTAAACACAAGACTTCGATTTTCTTTTAATGTTCTTTATTCGGTAAATCCCCAACCCAGACATAACATAGCGCGCGTGAGTTCCAGTTTTAGGCAGAGCATAAAAATGGCCGCTGCTCTGCCTGACGTATAACTGCAAACTGGGGACTCTGAAAAAGGTCCCACGTGACTTCACATATTTGGCGGGCTTCTGTAATTTTCCATAGAAGGACCCGGCCATGGTATGAAAGGGGTCATCCCCTCAGAATTACAGGGGATTGACAATAATCTTATGCAACCGCATAGATTATGTAACAGTATCACTCGTTAACCATTACAACGCGCAATACCAGCTTGGTTGTGTAAAAGGCCAATACTACGGAGCACACAGATATGTAATTCACTAACAACAGTCTGATGGCATTGCTCATTA
>CM042144.1:16626095-16652699 GCA_023376005.1 Doryteuthis pealeii
GAGATTAATGAAAAAACAGCTTAAAATCGATAGTAATATGGAATGATATAATTAATGACTGAGTAATAAAAAAGGAAGAATGAGATGTTTGTGCGTGTCTCTGTGTGAAAGAGAGTGAGAGAGAGAGAGAGAGAGAGGGGGGAGAGAGATGAAAGATGTGCAGTAAAAAGTTCATGAAAAAGAGAACTTGAAAGATATACAGAGATACAAAATGATATAATCAATGGGAAAGATACCAAAGAAAAAGAAAGAAAGAAGAGAGAGGAGGGGTAGGAAGAGGAGAGAGGGGGGATATATAAGAGAGAGGGGGGGAAGAGAGAGAGAGAGTGAGTGTGGGTGAATTGGAAATGAAGAGAGATACAGAATGCCATAATTAATGGGTATCTCACAGTCCAGTGCGGTTCGTCACCTTAACGACCACGACAAAAGCATCCGTAGCAGCCCAACAGTTTGCCTACTTTAAACCGCTCACATCAGCCTCCCACCACCAACCAAAGAGTAAAACTGATTGTTAGTTCATTACAACTGAGTAGAAGGACTCAGATTACATTAATAATGGAACTTTATTTGAATAGAATGAGTTCTGAGGTCAATAGATAGTGACCTTTGAAATATCTCATCATACCAAGAAAATTTGGTACAACTGTGCCGGAAATTTGACACGCAAATAGTTTAGAAATAACTATTAAAAAATGTAAATATAAATGTACAATAGTTGCAATTATCTAACTTCTGTTCATAAAATAACCCTAGACGGTTGACGTGCTATTAATCAACAAATAAATATATCAAACATACTAAAACTGTATTGAGTACTACATTTATCAGCCCTGTCGGCTGGGGCTTTAGAATACACCGACTGCACCTCTGCAGAGGGGTACCCCCCCAAAAAAAAAATGGGACCACCTGTTGGCCGTAGGTAGCGACCCGTGATGCTTAAGGACGGAATTTTAGTGGATGAGCAGTCTATGACATGCAGCACCCCACTTTGGCCCTTATTTAGGCTAGACGGGCGGTCGGAGAGGCCTCCTCCGATCAGCCGGCTGGTCACGTCAAGTCTTAGCACCAATATGATTGTCACAACTCCATTGCCCTTATGGCAAGCCCCAACCCTTTATATCATATGGGTGCTAGAAGGCGGTGGTTTTGAGTCTTCATGTCCCGGGTATGACGTTAAACTCTAACTGGTGGTGAGGTTTCAGTTCTGGAGGTCTGGGGAATGAGAAGCACCCCTTCATTACCATTGCTCCCAGGTCCATTCTGACCCGAAATGGTAGGACCTGTTAGGGTCCCATCTATAAATATTTCAAAACTTTGCCGGCATTAAATAACCCACCGTGGTTGATATGCCGTAAACAAAACAAACGTACATTTGTACTTTACAATGAATTTTCATGTGGCTTTTAAATGAGGTGAAGTTCTCTATCCTTTGCTTGGTGTACTCAATATGGTCTTACAGACTCTCCCAGAGAGTTTGAAAAAATCAAAATCCTTGAGGAGGGCTCTCCGTGGTGTAATGATGTACTGCGATATCGTAGTAAGCGAGTTCGAACTCTAGTCGCGTTATTACGTTTCCTTTCAGACTAATACTCTTGGGAAAGGTATAAACTTCGCTCAGCACCCTGCAATGCGTTAAATAGTACCACTACTTTTCTTCTACAAGGTGGTATTGGCATTAAATAACTCACGAAGATTGATATGCCATTAAAAAAAGAAACGAAATGAAATCTAATATCCTTGAGAGAAGTGGGATGACGCAAAACATGGTTAGTGTCCTGAGTATGACGCTAAACTGTATCTAGTGGTGAGGTTCCATTTTGCCAGCTCTGAGGAGAGTGGAGTGTCCCTTCATCCCCATTACTCCCAGGTAGACTGACTTGGGGGGATAGTACCTGTTAGGGTCTCATATCAAATAGATCTATTTGTAAGTTAATGTAAATTATTTCTACAATTAAGGATACACATGAAGTTAATAATAAATCTAACGTGGAAATTATTTACACCTTATTAGAATTATCTGCGTTATTCGGACTATTGTCATCATCTTCATTGTTATCTGTACAACGTTTCGGTCGATATGCCCTCCGGCCTTCTTCGGGTATTTCTTGTCGGACTCGGGAACCTTCTCGAACTCAGGAACCTTCTTTTCGAACTCGGGAACTTTCTTGTCGTAGTCGGGAATCTTCTTGTCGTAATCGGGAGCCATCACGGAACTTTGAACCTGACCCTTTATTCAGTCCGGGGGTATCCTGTTCTCATTCCGCTAATCATAGCTGTGTTAATTATTTTTCTATGTTACTGGTGCCGGTCAGGATTGAACCTGGAATCCAGAGATAACTGTCACTTAGAACTGTCTTAACCTAACTACCTTATCCACTAGGCCATGTGTCCAATTGGAATAACGCAGATAATTCTAATCATCAAGCCTCATCTCAAACATTCAGATAAATACCTTATTAGTACTCACGAAAAAGAATTTCGTTTTTAAGAAATCGGTTAAAAAAAGAATTAGTTAAAAAATCTAACGGGAAAATTATCAATAGTTTCTTGTTAGTGCTCATGAAAAAGAATTTGATTTTAAAAAAAAAATTGAAAAGAAATGAATCCAAAAAATGTAGTTAAAAAAAGTTAGTTATAAAATATACACAAAAAGTTAAATCATATATTAAAAAAATTATATTTAACATGGTACAAATACGATTGGGAAAGGTATGGATCCAACTATTCTTCCTTCGGGTATAGATAAATAATTGTGCAAACTGAACTCTTTAATCTTGGTTAGGCAACCTGTCCAGGAGAAGGAAAACTGAATTAAAATCTCTTAAACTGCGCTTAAGAATTAACGTTGTGTTGCATCCTACTCGTGCGGGGGTTAGTATATATATATATATATATATATAATATATATATATATATATATATATATATATATTCAAGTAATACCGCTTCGGATACAGACTTCAATCATAGCTGGTGTTGTTTTTCCACCAGTCAGCAGCTAGCATTTTTTGAGGCAGGAAGCCATGACGGAACTCCGCAAAGATTACCATTATTTGTATTATTCAGACTATTGTCCTCGTCTTCATTGTTATCTGTACAAAGTTTCGGTCGATGTGCCCTCCGGCCTTCTTCAGGTATTTCTTGTCGGACTCGGGAATCTTCTTGTAATTGGGAGCCATCACGGAACTTTGAACCCAACCCTTTATTCAGTCCACAGGGGTATCCTGTTCTCATTCCACTAACCATAGCTGGAGTACAGGTGTTAAGCTGTGTTAATTATTATTCTATGTTACTGCTGCCCCTGACCAGGATTGAACCTGCAGTCTAGAGATAACCGTCATTTAGAACTGTCTTAACCTAACTCCTTTATCTACTAGGTTATGTGTCTAATTGGACAATCCAGTGTGAATTTTTTTCAATCGCAAAAGTTTAAATTTATTTTGTAAAAACGGATTTAAGCAGCGTCTTGGCAGATCAAGATAATCGAAATTGACTGAAAACATCGTTTTAAATGTATCAAAAATAAATTACATGTGTAATATTATTTTGCTTTTATGCTTATGCTCATTATGTTACTTTTTCGACTTAGACAAACATTTGACCTTAAATAATCGGTTTAATGAATTTTAATTCATTTTTAAATGAACAGCAGACGATATTTTGGCAAATCCTACTCTTTTTCCAAATCTCAATCATCTAGCGAGAGCTTAACGGAATGACCCAACGTGTCACTTTTGTCTAGTATATATATATATATATATATATTATATATATATATAATATATATAAGATTTGACATAAAATAACCTACAAAGGTTAATATGCCGTTAAACATCAACTAACCAACAAACTATGGTTGACGATATTGGGAATAGTGTTAAAGACTTCCTGTCACTTGATTCCCAGCAACGGCCTGATATGTTATTGCTTTTTATTATAATCCACTTGGCATCGTTAAAAAATGACCTTTTGTCGCATCCCACTCGTTCGGAGGAGTTACTGAATATATAAAATTTGGCATTAAATATCCTACAAGGTGCAATTTGCCATTAAAACACCAACCAACCAACCAACCAACCAATAAAAACATGGCTGACGATATTGAGAATAGTGTTAAAGACTTGCTGTCACTTGATTCCGAGCGACGACATAATTTTTTGCTTTTTTTTATTATAATCTCCTTGGCATCGTTGAAAAAAATTACCCTGTGTCGCATCCTACACACGCGGAGGGGTTAGTAAATGTATATAAAAGATTTGGCATTACATAACCTGCAAAGGTTAATATGCCATTAAACACCAACCGGTAATTCATGAGGAAGTGCGTTCCGGTCTCCTGCCTAAAAAATTGCTGCCCGGTGACTATCAAAATAACAACCCCAACTCGTCGTAATTCTTGTTTATTTATCGTAAATTGTCGTAATTCTTGTTTAGATATGAAGATGAATATATAGTTTGGAATAGACTGAGATAGATAGATAGATAACAAACAAAATAATATAGATAGATATGAACAAATGGAGATAAATAGATATTTTCGACATGTAAATGTATTTGGGGGGGGTCACTTCTTTTTTGTCGTAATTCTTGTTTATTTAAACTAAAAACAAGACATTAAACAAACATGAATAAAAGAAAATCTTAGTATTTAAAGTAATATAGATAAATATGAACAAATTGTGATAGATAGATAGATAGATAGATAGATAGATGGATAGTTTTGAGTAGACTGCAATTTTTGAGGCAGGAGACCGGGACGCACTTCCTCATAAATTACCCACCAACCAGCCAACAAACAAAGCATGGCTGACGAATGTTGAGAATAGTGTTAAAGACTTGCTGTCACTTGATTCCCAGCGACGAAATGTTATTGCTTTTTAGTATAATCACCTTGCCATCGTTAAGAGTCTTATTACCTTGTAATGTTACAACGTTCCTGGTGTTGTCTTTGAATAATTACTTGGCGTATTTCTTTTTATTACCAGTTTCAATGATTTCTTTTGGGAGCAGATAGTTATCAGTGAATGTGTTTTTTTCTGTTTCTTCAAGTGTCGTTATAATTCCTATCCTAACCCCCAAAAGGCGGGGCAGCCGAATCAAGGAATCACGAGGTGCCCGGATGCATAAATCAATCTACAAGTTGAATCCAGGTGCAAGGCCTCGAGGAGAAAACGGTAATACGAACGTATCCACGTGACTCTTCGCGGCGTTCGAAATGAAAATAAATAAACGATTGTTTTTCTATCAGTTGAAACAAGAAGACAAGGAAGAAACGAAAGAGGTGAGTGCGAGATAACGGGCTTTTAATTGTCTTAAATTACAAAAAGCGATAAGACAACAAGCAACATGGAAAGAAAATCGATACCGATATAAATAGAAAAAAAAAGGTTGATTAATTGGAGGCGATAAGATAAAGTTAATTGTGAGATATCCACAAAAGAGAAGAGAAAGCGGAAGAGATAGCGAAATTTGAAACGATAAACGATCGGTTCGGTGTAAGAAGAGGTATGTGAATATAAATAAAGACGTAAATTGAAAGATAATATGAATTCATAATTTTTATCAGCTAACTTTTTGATTTTTGATTTTTATTATTTTTTTTTTATCTTTTTAGAGGAATTTGTTAAAAAGAATTTAGAGAAATTCTACAATTAGTGAGGAATCCATAGAATGGTTCGGTTTTTATTTTTTAATGACATATCAACATTCGTGGGTTATTTAATGCCCAAACCATCCCTGTATTATTTACCAACCTATACACACAAGCAGGATGTGACACAAGGTCAATTTTCTTTTAACAGATTTAAATTCAATTTTTCCTTCTCCTAGACTGGTTGCCATACCAAGGTTAAAGAGACCAGTCTGATCTACTATTTACACATAGTTGGAGGGAGAATAGTCGGATGCGTACCTTTCCCAAGGGTATTAGCGATATGTGAAATACTACCAGCTTTGTAGAAGAACAGTAGAGGTACTATTTGACCCGTAGTTGGAGAAATGAGAGAGTTCACACCTTTCCCAAGGGTATTAGCTCGAAAGTAAACGTAATAGCGCGACTAGAGTTCGAACTTGCTAACTACGATGCTGCAGTCCAGCATGTTAGCCACGACGCAAAGGGACCCCTAGATTAATTATTATATTCGCCTTGATGGTAGGGCTTCGAATACGCTGATGTATCTATTCACAGGAGTAAGATCTCCCCCACTCAAAAAATAAAAGGTTTTCCTGAGTATGACATTAGACATCATCTGATGGCAAGGCTCCAGTTTTGGAGGGGTACCACCTACATTGCCATTACTCTCAAACCACTCGCACCCAGAGTGGTAGTACCTGTTTGAGTCGCATCTATACGTCGAATTTGCTTAAAGATTTGCTTAAAAATTATTCGTATTCAATAAGACGGTGTGCAGAATCCACCGAAACTCTTAAACAACTACACACACAAAAAAATGTAAACACGAACCTTTTCTAAAAACTTTTATTATAGATACATTCTAAAATGAAGCTGTAATTAAACATGTTATTAAAGATACTAGCAAAATAAAAAAACCCGGGCGATATAAAAATAGTTTTTTGAAACATATTGTGGGAGTTAGAAATTCAATGTCAGCGAGTTTGTACCCTAAGTAAGTAAAATCATCAAACTTATTAAACGATTAAAAAATAAAACAATTTGAAATGTAAACTTTAAATATGTATTAAAATAAAACAAACTATATATATATATAATACCAGTCATATATTTATTAAAACTTGTTCAAAAAACAATGAGGACTGTCTAATGTTGCATGTTCAAATTTTGGGTGTATTTATTCTATATTATGAAGATTTTGGTAAGCATTGACGTAGTTTTTGTTACAGACAAAAACCGGTAGCGATATTTTTAAAAAAATGTCAGGATAGATGAAATTTTGTTTGTTCTGAAATAAATAAAATCATACCAAAAATATAACCAACTTGAACTTTGCCCTAGTGATTTATCCAAAGGGATTCCAATCCATTTTGTTTGATTTGATTTGTTTGTTTTACGGTATATCAACCTCAGTGGTCATTTAATGCCGATAGATTTTGAAATAAATTCATTCTTGATGGATACACAATTTTTTTTTATAAATACATTTTTCTAGTTAACCATAGATGGGACCCTAATAGGTTACACCCGGGTCAGAGTGGACCAGGGAGCAATGGTGATGAAGGGGTGCTCCACATTCCCCAAACCTCCGAACTGGAACCTTACCATCAGATAGAGTTTAACGTCATTCCCAGGACATGTAGACGCTCAGCCACCGCCTCCTAGCACCATATGATAAAAGGGTCGGGGTTTGCCAAAAGGTTAATAGGTTCCGGCAGTTATATAGGTGCTAGGGCTTGATGTGACCAGCTGATTGATCGGAAGGGGGCCTCTCCGACCACCCGTCTAGCCTATGTAAGTGTCTAAGTGGAGTGTTGCAGATCATGGACTGCTCCACCAATTCTCCATCTTTAAGCATCACGGGTCACCACCCACGGTCAACAGGTGGTCCCATTTGGGGTAGTCTTACCCCTCTGTAGAGGTGCAGTCTGTGCTTTCTAACACCCAGCGATAGGGTGTCAATCCATTTAGGAATGAACAACTCAGATAATTTAATCAAGAAAAATCTTATTATCCTCATAATTATTGCTTGGCAGAAAATAGTCCTGGACATGTTGACATGCCGTTAAAATAACCAATCAATCGATCAACCAATCAATCATTAATTTATATCATTACGTTCTTTATTATGAAATAGTGAGTCTCCAGTCGTAGATCCATGAAAACGTGTATCATATCATTTATTCATTTGTGTTGTTAATCAAGCCAGAAACAATGTAATCTAATTGATTGGTTTGTTGGTTGTTTGGTTTTATGGCATATCAATCCTTGTGGGTTATTTAATGCCAAATATTTTTGGGGTGGGGAGTATGTATGCTTTGTAAGCGAATAATTTGTTGTTAAGTATTTTGTTTATCAAGTATGTGGGTTGGTTGGTTGGTTGGTTGGATTTTACGGCATGTCAATACTTGGGCCAATTTATGTCGAAGACGTTTTGCTTTATTCATTATTGTTCATACAGGGAGGCTACTTGAATTTTGAATGTCTTGAAATTATTCTGCCACGAAAATTATTTTGGTTGAATTACAAACCTCTCAGTTGAATAGTAAAAAAAAAAATGTTAATTTGTTCTTTCAATTGTAAATTGACATTTTCAATTTTCTAAGGTTGCTTATAATATTGCGAAAATGATCTACATTTTAATCAAAATGAGGAAGTTATGAATTTAAAATAAAATGCACGTGGTGTAATGGTTAAAGTCATGGAAAATGGACTCGTCGCCCGAGTTCAAATCCTGGGTGTGGCAATTGCATTTCACTTAACGCTAATAACGCTGGGAAAAGTATGAATCCTACTCTCCTCCAGCTATGGAAAAATGTAGGGCAGACCGGACTCTTTAACCTTGGTTAGGCAACCGGTCTAGGAGAAGGAAAACTCTAAATTTAAACCTATTGAACTCAGCTTAAGAAATTGACCTTGTGTCACATCCTGCTCGTGCGGAGTGGTTGGTAAATATATATACAAAACATGAAATATAAAATCATGACCCCTCTTAATGTTACATAATCTATGCGGTGGCATAAGATTATTGTCAATCCCCTGTAATTCTGAGGGGATGACCCTTTTCATACTTATGTAAGGTAGTATAGAGATATGGTGGCGATCAGTGCAGTTGGTGGCTCTGAAAGCGAGTGACGGCGTTTGACCTCACTCTCACCTTGCCTTTCGGGGATAAATCGTGGGAACCGGAAGGCATAGAAGAACCTGTTCCGGTTTAAGAATAGTAAGGAGCTTTAGTTTAGTTTTGCAGTGGACGTCAGACAGAGCAGTCGGCCATGATGCTCTGTCTAAACTGTAACTCTGCATACGCGCGCTATGTTATGTCTGGGTTGGGGATTTACCGAATAAAGTAACATTAAAAGAAAATCGAAGTCTTGTGTTTACTAAAAACTAACAATGACACAGGGCTTCTGATAACGAGAAATCCCTAACAGAAAACCAGACCGAAGTCCCCACGACAACTCCAGACGCTAGACCAGACCAAGATGATAGACGATCAGAATAGCAAAGCCGACCAGAAGAATAGATGTCCAAGATATAGAAGCAAGTAAGAAGTAAAGAAGTAAGAAAAAGGTATACAACATTGTATCGATTTGGTACCGTGAAAACCTCAGTATGCAATATTAATTCACGCCGTTATTCAGAGATTCACGTTTTTCTCTATAATTGTTTTATCATGTTTTATTCTTTATTTTTTCTTATTTTAAGTTGTTTATTTTTATAATTCCTCTTGTTTGTATTTTTTTCTTTTGCTTGTCTTTTATTTTCGTTTTATCATGTTTTATCCTTTATCAATTTTTTAATCATCTTTTTAATTAATCTTTTAATGCATCATTGATTTTATTATGTTTTAATTAACTTCTCTTATGGAAAATGGGTTGGTGGGTTTTATTGGACAGTCGACTTTACTGGTTTCCATCAATTTTCATTTATAAAAGGACGTGCGCTTAGTCGTCGTACAAACAAACATACAGACAGACAGTGAGACAGACAGACTATTTGGTACCATTATAGAATGTGGCGTACCTTTTGAATGTGGCGTACGGAATCATATCTCTCTTATAGTATGTGGCCTACCATTAGTTAAGTCGTCGGGGTGGCCTAAAGTCGGTATCAACCAGACAGCGAGGGAGTCTATCCCCTTTTCATTAGCGCTAGACTAAGGAGATTGTTTTTTAGCGTCTGGGGCGGAGCACCACACCTACCATCAGCTCTCATTTTACCGCACAGATCTCTGTGCTACTCATACACTGAGTTGGCGAGGGTCGGTATCCAACCAGGAACTTTCAGGTCCTAGCCGAACCACTCTACCGACAGAGCTAAACCGGCTTACCATAAAACCATTAAAGTTAAATAATAACTGTAACTCTACCCTAACCTAACCCTAACCTATTTCGAATTTTAGAATATTCTAGAATTAAATAGATCTCTGATTCATGTCAATTATGACTGAATTACATTTTTGAAATTGAATATATGTGAAAAAAATTAGTTTCAATAAATTGCCTACTTCTTATATCTATAAATATACTCTTACTGAGTACACATTCAAATCGAGTAGACCACATACATAATCGAAATCAAAAAGGTAGGCATACTATAACCAAATATTTATCAAATATATCTATATATAATGGAGATAGACTGTATTTTTGTCTGAAGCCGAAACTCCGTCTCGGCTGACGTCAGATATTCCAAACCAAACTCTAGCGTTTATCAATGAGACCTAATTTATAATCAATTTGTGTTATACTTAATATTAAAGGAAATATTTTATATACAATATTAAGATGCGTTTGTAAATCTGGTCTGTAATATTTGCATAGCCAATTTTCAACGAATCTTTTAATAAATGCATGTTTAGTTCTAAACAGTTTCTAATTGATATTTTAATTTTATTTGTATTTATAATTTTCATGTATAAAAGTTTTGCGAAGAAATTAATTTAAAAATAACAGCCACTAATTCAATCTTACGTTAAATTATTAGTTATGGTCTTTTGTCGTGACTACTCCGTTTTCGTTGGGTAAAAAAAAAAAATATTTTAAAAAGTTTTAATAGAGTTAATTTTTAATGAAATTATAAGATAAATTTTATTTTTAATTTTCGCGGCACCTTCACAAATATAACAAGTATTTTTTATTCAAATTATTTTTTCTTATTAGGAATTAAAAAATAGATAATTTATAGATAAAATTTATTTTTAATTTTCGCGGCACCTTCACAAATATACACAGTATTTTTTATTTCAAATTTTATTATTCTATTAGGAATAAAAAAAGATGTTTACTTTTATTTTTAATTCAAAATTTGTTTACGGTTATTCATATTACTAATATTAAAATTAAAATAACAACCAGTTCTGAGCGATGCTTTCCGCTAAATATGATGACCCTGAATTTATTTGAACTTAAGAAATATCTTTCAATTTTAATTTGTCATAAATTCCCTACAGAACAGACGACAAAAAACAAAAAAAAAAATGATTTTACGTGTTTGTTTTTTTAACACTTATATTAGCGCTTCTTTCTTAACTAAAAATTAATCTTTTATTTTTTTATCATAATTGACGCAAATCTTTAAAATTCATTATTCAACAATGTTTAACCGAAGTTTGTTTGTATAAACAAAAGGGTGATAAAAAAAAGTCCCCTGCCTAATCGATTTAGGGGGGAAAATAAATAACAAATGATACAAACACCATGAAAAAATTTATAGAAAATTTATTTTTTAATTTCGCGGCACCTTCACAAATATAACAAGTATTTTTTATGTTAAATTTTATTATTCCTATATAGGAATTAAAAAAAGATTTTATTTTATTTTTATTCAAAAATTTGAAATAAAAATACTGTTATATTGTGAAGGTGCCGCGAAAATTAAAATAAATTTTGTCTATAAATTTTTCATGTGTTTGTATCATTTTTATTGTTTTCCCCTTACAACAGATAGGACCGGGGACTTTTTTTTATCCCGCTTTTTTGTTTATACAAACCAAACTTCGGTTAACATGTTGATAATGAATTTAAAAAGTATTGTCAATTAGATAAAAATAAGATTGAATTTTTTACGTTTAAGAGTAAGCCGCTAATAATAAGTGTTTTAAAAAAACGACGTAAAATTCATTTTGGTTTTTTTGATTTTTTGTCGTCTGTTTCTGTAGGGAATTATGACAATTAAAATTGAAAGATATGTTTTTTTTAAAATAAATCAGGGTCATGAAATATTTAGGGAAAAGCATCGCTCAGACTGGTGTTATTTTAAATTTAATATAGTAACTGGAATAACCGTGACAATTTGAATTAAAGAATAAAAGTAAACATCTTTTTTTAATTCTAATAGGAATAAAATTTGAAATAAAAATACTTGTTATATTTGTGAAGGTGCGCGAAAATTAAAAAATAAATTTTAATCTATAAATTTTATATATTTTTTTAAAATTCCTAAATAGAAATAAAATAATTGATAAATACTTGTTATATTTGTGAAAGGTGCCGCGAAAATTAAAAATAAATTTTATCTATAAATTTTTTCATTAAAATTAATCTATTAAAACTTTTAAAATATTTTTTTTTTTGTTTTACCGCAACGAACGGGAGTAGTCCGGACAAAAGACCATAATAAGTTAATACGTAGGATTGAAATTGTGGTGTATCTTTATTTTTAAATTAATTTCTCGGAAAATTTATACATGTAAATAATATAAATACAAATAAAAATTAAGACAATATCAATTAGAACTGTTTAGAACTAAACATGCATCTTAAAAGATTCGTTGAAAATGTGGCTAT
This sequence comes from Doryteuthis pealeii, assembly GCA_023376005.1. Lineage (NCBI taxonomy): Eukaryota > Metazoa > Mollusca > Cephalopoda > Myopsida > Loliginidae > Doryteuthis > Doryteuthis pealeii. The sequence continues at coordinate 16,638,518 of CM042144.1, forward strand.
GCAAATATTACAGACCAGATATTCAAACGCATCTTATCTTGTATATAAGGAATAATTTGGTTTCTTTATTATTAGTATAAAACATGAATGGAGATTATAAATTAGTTTCTCATTGATAAACGCTAGATTTGGTTTGGAATCTGACGTCAGCCGAGACGGGTTTCGGCTCGACAAAAAATACAGTCTCTCCTTTAATAGATATATTTGATAAATATTTGGTTATAGTATGTGGACTACCTTTTTGATTCTGATATAGTATGTGGTCTACTCGATTTGAATAGTGACTCAGTAGAGTATATTTATGATAAAGAGTAGGGGCATTTATTGAAACTAATATTTTCACAATTCATTCAATTTCAAAAAATGAATTCAGTCAATAATGATGAGACTGATCGAGAACTCTATTATTCTAGAATTTTAAAATTTCGAAAATAGGGTTGGGTAGGGTTAGGTTAGAGTAGCCAGTTATTATTATAACTTTAATATTATGGTTTTTATGGTAAGCCGTACTCTGTCGGTAGAGTGTTCGGCTGGGACCTGAAAGTTCCTGGTTGGATACCGACCACTCTGCCAACTCAGTTATGATGCAGAGATCGTGCGGTAAATATGAGGAGCTGATGGTAGGTGTGGTGCTCCCCAGAGCCTAAAAACAATCTCCCTTAGTCTAGCGCAATGAAAATGGGGATAGACTCCTCGCTGATTGGTTGATACGACTTTAAGGCCACCCGTACGACTTAACTAATGTAGGCCCATACTATAGAGAGAGATTATGATCAGTAGCCACATTCAAGGTACCCACATTCTATAATGGTCAATAGTCGTTGTCTCACTGTCTGTCTGTATTTTGTTTGTACGACGACTAGCGCACGTCTTTTAATAATGAAAATTGATGGAACCAGTAAAAGTCGCTAGGTAATAAAACCCCCCCATTTTCCATAAGAGAAGTAATTAAAACATAATAAATCAATGATGCATTAAAGATATAAGATGATTAAAAATTGATAAAGATAAAACTGATAAAACGAAATAAAAGACAAGTCAAAAGAAAATACAACAAGGATTATAAAATACAACTTAAAATAAGAAAATAAAGAATAAAACTATGAATAAACATTATAGAGAAAACGTGAATCTCTGAATAACGGCGTGAATTAATATTGCTACTGAGGTTTTCAGGTACAAATGATACAAATGTTGTATACTTTTTCTTACTTCTTTACTCTTACTTGCTTCTATATCTTGGAACATTATATCTTCTGGTCGGCTTTGCTATTCTGATCGTCTATCATCTTGGTCTGGTCTAGCGTCTGGAGGTTGTCGTGGGGACTTCTCGGTTGGTTTCTGTTAGGGATTCTCGTTATCGAAGCCTGTGTATTGTTAGTTTTTTAGTAACCAAGACTTGATTTCTTTTAATGTTACTTATCGGTAAATCCCCACCCAGACTAACATAGCGCGAGTATCAGAGTTACAGTTTAGAAGAAGCATCATGGCGACGCACCTGTCTGAACCGTCCACTGCACAATACTAAAGCCCTTACTATTCTTAACCGGAAACAGGTCTTCTACTATGCTTCCGGTTCCCACGATTTATCCCGAAAGGAAGGTGAGAGTGAGGTCAACGCCGTCATCTCCGCTTCAGAGCCACACTGCATGTGCCAACCCATATCCTCTATACTACTTACATAGTATGAAACGGGTCATCCTTCAGAATTAAAGGGGATTGACAATATCTTATGCACGCATAGGCTTATGTAACTTAAAGGGGTCATGATTTTCTATATTTCATGTTTTGGTAATATATTACCAACCACTCGCACGAGAGGATGTGACCAAGGTCAATTTCATTAAGCGGAGTTCATAGGTTAAATTTAGATTTTCCTTCTCCTCAGACGGTTGCCAACAAAGGTTAAAGAGCGGTCTGCTACATTTTTTCATAGCTGAGGGGAGTAGGATTCATACTTTTCCAGCGTTATTAGCGTTAGTGAAAATGCAATTGCAACCCAGGATTTGAATCGGGCGAGAGTCCATTTCCCATGACTTTAACCATTCACAGTGCATTTTATTTTAAAATTAATATTCCTCTTTTGATTTAAATGTAAGTATTTTCGCGAATATATAAGCAACCTTAGAAATTGAAAATGGCAATTTAATTTGAAAGAACAAATTAACATTTTTTTTTACCTATTCACTGGAGGATTTTGGTAATTTAACAAAATAATTTTCGTGGCAGATATTTCAAGCATTTCAAAGATTCAAGTAGCTCCTGTATGACAATAATGAATAAAGCAAAAGTCTTGAATAAATTGGCCAAGTATGACATGCCAGTAAATCAATCCAACTCAATCCACCACCACATACCTTGATAAACAAATACTTTAACAACAAAATTATTCCGCTTACAAGCATAAATACTCCACCCCCAAAATATTTGGCATTAAATAATCCCAAGGATTGATATCCATTAACAACCAAAACCCATCACATCAATTGATTACATTGTTTTCTGGCTGATTACACCAAGATGATAAAGATATGATATCACTTTTCATGGACTACGACTGGAGACTCAACTTTATATAAAGATACGTAATGATATAAGATTAGTGATTGATTGGTTGATCGATTGATTGGTTTATTTTAAACGGCTGTCACATGTCAGGTATTTTCTGCCAAGCAATAAATTTGAGATAATAGATTTTTCTTGATTAAATTATCTGGAGTTGTTCCCAATTCGCCCTAAAAAATGGAATTTTTTGAACCCTATTCGGCTGGGTGTTAGAAAGCACAGACTGGGCACCGTACAGAGGGGTAGACACCACAAATTCGGACACTGCTTGTACCGTGGGTGGGTGAGCGTGATGCTTAAAGATGGAGAATTGGTGGATTGAGCAGTCCATGAATCTGCACAACTCCCTTAGACTTACATAGGCTAGACGGGTGGTAGGAGAGGCCTTCCGATCAATCAGCTGGTCACACAGCCCTAGCACTATATAAACTGCCGGAAACCTAGTTAAACCTTTGGAACCCGACCTTTTTTATCATATGGGTTGCTAGGAGGCGGTGGTGGAGCGTCTACATGTCTGGGAATGGACGTATAAACTCTATCTGTGGTAAAGGTTCAGTTCTGGAGGTTTGGGGATGTGGAGAGCACCTCTCATTACTTGCTCCCTGGTTCCAATCGACGGGTGGTATACCTATTAGGGTCCCATCTTATGGTTAACTAGAAAAACGTATTTATAAAAAAAATGGTATCCATCAAGAATGATTTATTTCAAAATCTATGGCATTAATGACCCACTGAGGTTTGAATATACCGTAAAACAACCAATCAATCAAACAAATGGATTGGGAATCCCTTTGATAAATCACTAGGGCAAAGTCAGTTGGGTTGATATTTTAGGTAGATTTTATTTTATTCAAGACAAACAAAATTTCATTAGTCCTGACATTTTTTTTAAAAAGGTATCTCTACGGTTTTGTTCTGTACAAAACTACGTCCAACTGCTTACCAAAATCTTCATAATATAGAATAAACTACACCAAATTTGAACATGCACATTAGACAGTCCTCATTGTTTTTTGAAACAAGTTTTTATAAAATATGATGGTATTATATATTATATTAGTTTGTTTTCTTTAAATACAATTTAAGTTTACATTTCAATTGTTTTATTTTAGATCGTTTATAGTTTGATGATTTTACTTACTTGGGGATACACTCGCTGACATTGAATTTCCTAAATCCCACAATATGTTTTCAAAAACTAATTTTTATATCGCCGGTTTTTTTATTTTGCTAGTATCTTTAATAACATGTGTTAATTACGCTACATTTTAGATGGTTGCTGTAATAAAAGTTTTTAGAAAGGTTAGTGTACATTTTTTTTTGTGTTGTGTTGTTTAAAGAGTTTCGTGATTCATGCACACCGCTTATTGAATACGAATAATTATTTAAGCAAATTCTTAAGCAAATTCGACGTTAGTGCGACTCAAACAGGTACTACATCTGTGCGAGTGGATTTGAGAGTAAATGCAATGTTAGATGTAACCTCAACTGGAGCCTGCATCAGATGATGTCTAATGTCAATACTCAGGAAAACCTTTATTTTTTGAGTGGGGGAGATCTTAACTCCGTGGAATAGATACTAAGCGTATTCGAAGCCCTACATAAAGGCGAATAATAATAATTAATAGGGTCCTTGCGTGTGGCAACATGTGGACTGCAGCATGTAGTTAGCAAGTTCGACTCTAGTGGCTATTCGTTTATTTCGAGCTAATACCCTTTGGGAACGGTATACTCTCTCATTTTTCCAACTACGAGGAGTCAAATAGTACCTCTACATGTTCTTCTACAAAGACTGTAGTATTTCACATATCGTAATACCTTGGGAAAGGTCGCATTCCGATATTGCTCCTCCAACGATGATGTAATGTAGATCAGACTGGTCTTCTTTAACCTTGGTGGCAACCAGATAGAGAGGAAAATATGAATTTAATCTGTTAAAAGAAATTGACCTTGTGTACATACCTGCATATGTGTGTATAGGTTTGGTAAATAATACAGGGATGGTTTTGGGCATTAAATAAACCACGATGTTGTTTCATTAAAAAATAAAAACACCGAACATTCTATGGATTCTCACTATTGTAGAATTTCTCTAATTCTTTTAACAAATTCCTCTAAACAGATAAAAAAATAATAATAAATCAAAAATCACCCGTTAGCTGATAAAATTGAATTCAATATTATCTTCAATTTACGTCTTAATTTATATTCAATACCTTTCTTTAAACCGAACGATACGTTTATCGTCAAATTTCGCTATCTCTTCGCTTTTCTTTCTTTGTGGAATTCACAATTAACTTTATTTAATCGCCCATTAATCACCTTTTTTTTTCTATTTATATCGTATCGATTTTTCTTTCATGTTGCTTGTGTCTTACGCTTTTTGTAATTTAAACAAAAAGCCGTTATCTCGCACTCACTCTTCGTTTCTTCCTTGTCTTCTTGTTTCACTGATAGAAAACATCGTTTTATTTATTTTCAATTTCGAAGCCGCGAAGAGTCACGTGGAAATAGTTCGTATTACGTTTTCTCTCGAGGCCTGCACCTGGATCAACTTGTAGATGATTATGATCGGGCCTTCGTGATTCTTGATTCGGCTGCCCGCCTTTTGGGGTTAGGATAGGAAATTATAAGACCTTAGAAAGACGAACGAAAAAAACACATTCATGATAATAATTGCTCCAAAAGAATCATTGAACTGGTAATAAAAAGAATAAGCCAAGTAATATTCCAAAGACAAACCAGGAACGTTGTAAACATTACAAGGTAATAAGATCTTTAACGATGGCAAGGTGATATATCACTAAAAGCAATTAACAATACTTCGTCGCTGGGAATCAAGTGACGCAAGTATTAACACTATTCTCAACAATTCGATCAGCCATTGCTTTGTTTGTTGGCTGGTTGGTGGGTAATTATGAGAAGTGCTGTCCCGGTCTCCTGCCTCAAAAATTGCAGTCTACTCAAACTATCCAATCTATCTACTATCTATCTATCTATCTATCCAATTTGTTCATATTTTATATTATTTAAAACTAAAGATTTTCTTTATTCATGTTGTTAATGTTCTTTGTTTTTAGTTTAAATAACAAGATTACGAAAAAGAAGTGACCCCCCAAATACATTTACATGTGAAACATACTATTTATCTCCCATTGTCATATCATATCTATATTATTTTGTTTGTTTATCTAATCTAATCTATCCAGTCTATTCCAAACTATATATTCATCTTCATATCTAAACAAGAATTACGACAATTTTACGATAAAATAACAGAATTACGACGAGTTGGGGGTTTGTTATTTTTGAATAGTCCCACCGGCAGCAATTTTTTAGGCAGGAGACCGGACGACTTCCTCATGAATTACCGGTTGTGGCTTTAATGGCATATAACCTTTGCAGGTTATGAATGCCAAAATCTTTTATATACATTACTAACCTCCGCGTGTGTAGGATGCGACACAGGGTATTTCAAACGATGCCAAGGAGATTATAATAAAAAAAGAAAAAATTATGTCGTCGTCGGAATCAAGTGACAGCAAGTCTTTAACACTATTCTCAATTGTCAGCCATGTTTTATTGGTGGTTGGTTGGTTGGTTGGTGTTTAATGGCAATTGCACCTTGTAGGATATTTATGCAAATTTTTATATTCAGTAATCCTCCGAACGAGGTGGGATGCGACAAAAGTCATGTTTTAAACGATGCAAGTGGATTTAATAAAAGCAAACATATCAGGCGTTGCTGGGAATCAAGTGACAGGAAGCTTTAACAACTATTCCCAATATCGTTCAACCATGTTTTGGTTAGTTGATTGTTTAACGGCATTATTAACCTTGTGGTTATTTTATGTCAAATTATATATATATATATATATATATATATATTATTTATATATATACTAGACAAAATAGTGACCGTTGGGTCATCCGTACTCTCGCTAGATGATGAAGATTTGAAAAGAGTAGGATTCCAAAATATCGTCTGCTGTTCATTTAAAATGAATTATTCATTAAAACCGATTATTTAAGGTCAAATTTTTGTCTAAGTCGAAAACAGTAACATAAGAAGCATAAGCATAAAAGCAAAATAATATTACATGTAATTTAATTTTTGATACATTTAACGCTGTTTCAGTCAATTTCGATTATCTGATCTGCAAGCGCTTGTTAAAAATCCGTTTTTACAAAATAATTTAAACTTTTGCGATTGAAAAAATTCACACTGGATTGCCATTAGACACATACCTAGTAGATAAGGAGTTAGGTTAAGACAGTTCTAAAATGACGGTTATCTCTAGACTGCAGGTTCAATCCTGGTCAGGGGCAAGCAGTAACATAGATAATATTAACATCAGCTTTAACACGCTGTACTCCAAGCTATGGTAGTGGAATGAGAACAGGAATACCCCTGTGACTGAATAAAGGGTGGGTTCAAAGTTCCGGATGGCTCCCAATTAATCCAGAAGATTCCCGAGTCCGCCAAGAATACTGAAGAAGGCCGGAGGCACATCGACCGAATTTGTACAGATAACAATGAAGAGAGGACAATAGTCGAATAATACAATAATGTAATCTTTGCGGAGTATCGTCATGGCTTCCTGCCTCAAAAAATGCTAGCTGCGACTGGTGGAAAAACAACACCAGTCTATGATGAGTCTGTATCCGAAGCGGTATTACTTGAATATAATATATATATTATTTATATATATAATATATTATATATATTATTAGCTAACCTCCGCCGAGTAGATGCAACACAACGTTAATTTTAAGCGCAGGTTTAAAGGAGATTTTAATCAGTTTTCCCTTATCCTGGAACAGTGCTAACACGATTAAGAGTTCATTTGCACAATTATTTAGCTCGCATCACACCTTTCCATCGTATTTTGTACCATGTAATATATTTTTTAATATATATTTAACTTTTTGTGTATATCTTTATAGAATAACTTTTTTAAAGACTTTTTTTGGTTATTTCTTTTCAATTTTTTTTTTAAAATACCAAATTCTTTTTCATGAGCACTAACAGAACTAATTGATAATTTGCCGCTTAGATTTTTTTAACTAATTCTTTTATTTAACCGATTTCTTAAAGCAATTCTTTTTCGTGAGTACCTAATCAGGTTATTTCATCTGCTGTCAGGGCTTGATGATCTGAATTATCTGCGTTATAGAATTGGAACACATGGCCTAGGTGGATTAAAGGTAGTAGGTTAAGACAGTGTTAAGTGAAGTTATCTCTGGTATTCCAGGTTCAATCCTGAACGGCACAGTAACATAGAAATAATTAACACAGCCTATGATTAACCGGAATGGAACAGGAACCCCCAGGACTCGATAAGGTAGGTTCAAAGTTTCCGTGATGGCTCCGAATTACGACAGAAATTCCGCGACTACGCAAGATCCCGAGTTCGAAAAGAAGGTTCTGAGTTCGAGAAGGTTCGAGTCCGACAAGAAAAACCGAAGAAGGCCGAGGGACATATCGACCGAACGTGTACAGATAACATGACGATGAATGCAATAGTCCGAATACGCAGACTAATTCTAATAAGGTGTAATAATTTGTTAGATTTATTAATTAACTTCATGATGTATCCTTTATAGTGAAGATAATTTACATTAACTTAAAATGATTATTGATAATGAAGGACCCCTAACAGTCATATCCCAAGTAGTCTACCTGGGAGTATGGGGATGAACGGGCACTCACTCCTCAGACTGGAAAATGGGACTCACCATAGATAAGTTAGCGTCATACTCAGGACACTAACCATGTTTTGGCGTCATCCCACTTCTCTCAAGATTTTTAGATTCATTTCGTTTCTTTTTTTAATGCATTAATCTTCGGAGTTATTTGAATGCCAAATACCACTTGTAGAAGAAAAGAGTGGTAATATTTAAGCATTGCAGGTGCTGAGCGAAGTTATACCTTCCCGAGAGTAATAGTCTGAAAGGAAACGTATAAACGGACTAGAGTTCGAATCGCTACTACGATATCGCAGTACATCATTACACACGGAGAGCCTCCTCAAGGATTTTGATTTTTCAAACTCTCTGGGAGAGTCTGTAAGAACCATATTGAAGTACACCAGCAAGGAAGAACTTCACTCATTTAAAAGCACATGAAAATTCATTGTAAGTCAAATGTACGTGTTTTGTTTACGGATTCAACCACGGTGGGTTTTTTAATGCGGCAAAGTTTTGAAAATTTAATATGATGGCCTAACAGGATCCTACATTTGGTCGAATGGACCTTGGGACATGGTTGAGGGGTGCTTCTCATTCCCAGACCTCCAGATGAAACCTCACCACCAGTTGAGTTAACGTCAGTACCCGGGACATTGAGACTCAAAACCACCGCTCTAGCAGCCATATAATAAAGGGTTGGTTGCCCAATAAGGGCAATGGAGTGGGAAAATCATTTGTGCTAAGGACCTTGAGTGACCAGCGGCTGATCGGAGGAGGCCTTCCGACCCCGTTAGCCTAAATAAGGGCCCAAAGGGGTGCTGCAGTCATAGACTGCTCATCCAAAATTCCTCCTAAGCATCACGGGTCGCTACTACGGCAACAGGTGGTCATTTTTTTTTTGGGGGGGTACCCTTTCAGAGTGCAGTCGGTGTATTCTAAGCCCCAGCGACAGGGCTGATAATGTATACTAATACAGTTTTAGTATTTTGATATATTTTTGTTGATTAATAGCCGTATAAACGTCCCTAAGGGTTATTTTATGAACAAGAAGTAGATAATTTGCACTATTGTACATTATATTTACAATTTTTAATAGTTACTTTCTAAACTATTTGCGTGGAAATTACCGGACAGTCTGATCCAATTTTCTTGGTATGAGAGAATTATTTCAAAGGTCATATATATTGACTCAGAACTCATTATATAAAGTTCCATTATTTAATTATGATGTCGTTTTTTTTTTGTGTTTATTCTACTCAGTATGTAATGAACTAACCAGTTTACCTTCTTTTGGTTGGTGGTGGAGGCTGATAGTGAGCGGTTTAAAGTAGGCAAGACTGTTGGCTGGACTGAGGATGCTTTGTCGTGGTCGTTAAGGTGACGAACAGCCTGGACTGTGAGATAGCACCATTAAGTTATGATTCTGTATGTTCTTCATTTCCAATTAACCCACCTATCTCTCTCTCTCCCCCTCTGTCTTCTCTATATATTTAGCTTAGTGTACGTCATTGAAACCCCTCTCCTCCTTTTTTTTTCCTACCCCTCTGCTTATCTCTTCTTTTCTGCTTTCTTTCTTATTTCTTTTGGTATGCATATCCATTGATTTATATCAAATCTTGGTATATCTGATAAAATACTTTGTCAAGTTTCTCTTTTTCATGAAACCTTTTTACTGCACTACTTTCATCTCTCTTCGACCCCCTCTCTTCGCTCTCTCTCTCTCACATCTCATTGTTCAACAAGAGACACGCACAAACATCTCTTCTTCCTTTTTTTAAAATTAACTCCCACTCCCCCCCCCAAGTTTTCAATTATATTTATTCCTATATACTCTTTTTATAGCTGTTTTTTCATTTAATCCTCCTTTCTGGTCTCTGTCTCTCGGGTTTTCTGTCTGTCTGTTCCTTCTTCTGGTTTCTGTTCTTTCTGTCTTGTTCCTGTCTCTCTCTCGTCCCTCTACTCATCTCCAGTCCATCCTCTCTCTCATCTCTACACAACGTAATATCGTCTTTCTTCCATTAATTTCTTTGTTCTCTCCAATATGAGTTCTTTAATTTACTGTTCAATATCGACTTTCTTCTCATTCTCATCTCACTACACTCACGTTCACTCACTCCACACATAACACATCACACACATCTCTCTCGCCTTCTCTCTTACTCTCTCTCTCTCTCATGCTTCTCGTCTCTCTCCACAATTTCCTGCATCTCTCTCTCTCTCTCTCTCTCTCTCAGTACAATCTTTTGCATTCTCTCACTCTCTCATCGTCAGTCACTTTTGTATCTCTCTTTTCTCTTCTCTCTTCTTCTCTCTTTCTACTCCATCTATCTGCATATTTCTCTCTCTCATCTCTCTCCTCCATCCACAATCACACTACTCACACTGCTCTCTCAAGTCCAATCTCTGCTCAGTCACGAATCTTCTGCATCTTTCTCTCTCTCGTTCACTTAATAATCTCTTCTGCATAGTCTCTTCTCTTTCAGTATCTCTGCATCTCTCTCTATCTCACACCACAACAACACCCACCACACACACTCACTCATCCACTCAATCATCACAATCTCTCTGCAATCTCTCCTCTCTACATGTCACAATCTCTCTGCTCTCTCCTCTCTCCTCTCTCTATCTCTCTCTCTTTCTCTATCTTATCTATCTACTCTGTCCTTTGTTTTTGTTCTCAAATTCTGGTATCCACTTTCACGCACACTTCATCTGATTCTTAACTTGATGCAACTAACACTTCCCTCTGACATGTTCAGTTACGCTCTAAAATACAAATCTTATTTTATGATTATAATTCCACATCAATTTTCTTCACACTTCCTCCTACTAACTTACTCCTTCCTCATCTTTTATCACTTTTCTTCATCTTTTTCTCTAAGGGTGTTACATCATATTCTCATTTTTTTTTTTACTCCTTAAACGTTTTTTCTTCTTTTCAGGACTCCTTTCCTCTTCATATTTCTATTCCCACTTCATTTCTTCCCTCTTTCTCTTTCCTTTCTAGAAAGAGAGGAAATATTTTCGCGATTCCTTACAATTTTTAAAATTACGCAATTAATTGCAATGGTCGGTTTCTTTCAGGTTTTATTTAGCTATACGTCTAAAATACTATGTTTTAAAATTAACCCTAAACTGGTGAGTGTTTTGAAAACATAATTTTGTTTTCTAAAATTGTTGTACATATCTTAATATTTTTATTTATACTTAATTGTGCATTGTGAGTTGAAATGAAAGATAAATGTTATTTCGTTTAATTGTCATTTTCTTATTTTACCACCTAAAATATAATAAGTGATAATAAACACAATTAAACATGTGTCTTATTGTAGGTGGAGACATTTCGCGTATTAATTTATTAATGAAATCATTCGTTTATCATGGATAGGTTTTAAAGGTTTGTGAGTTATACTGAATTAAACATTCAATTTCTAATCAGCGTATCTCAAAAACGTTAATTTTTGTTCTAAGAAATGAAAACTATTTATGTAGACAAAATTCAAATTACAGTTCTAAATTGCCTGGTTACAGTGAAAAACGTTTAAATACATATCACTATTCATAATTTCATTACAATTAGATTTGGTTATGTTTTATAGAAACAGTGCCTATTTTATGTGTGCGTGTGCGTGTGCGTTTTTTTTTGTTTGTGATGTGTGTGTGTGGTGTGTGTGTGTGTGTGTATTATATCTTTAGTTAAGGTAGGTGTACTTAGTGCTTGTAATGACAGTTTATCACCATTACAGGCGGTTTTTCAAAGTGCTTGGTTTGAAAAATCGCATCGACGTGAACTGTTAGTAACAGCGTCGTTGATTTTATATCCATACTACTTACTAGTTTTAAATGTTCCTGTCTATAGCTCTGCTGATGAGGCCTAATAGGCTGAAATGTACATACAGAGATTGATTTTTCTCGATTTGTTTAGCCTTACATTTGAATAGGTATGCCGCTAATTGCATTAATTATTAATTAATTTTCAAAATTAGTACGACTTCAATTAAGCACATTTCTCCAAAAATTGTCGGCTAAAAGCCATATCAAAATATGTTTGTTTACTTCTCAATATATATATATATTATATATTATTATTATTATTATTTCACTCCATTACGGTTTTACACCCGCCTTAGCGTGGTTCAACTGGAGGCTGAGTGACAGCAAGTCTCATCAGGTCTCCAGAACTCTTCTGAGTATTCCAGCGATTTCAACAATGCTGTAGTCTGGATGGTACTCGATTCTTCCTCTAATTTTCAGTTTATCCAGACTCTTTTCTAGACTTCCTAGGGACCTTGCCTAGGGCACCCATTACAACTGGAACTATCGCCACCTTCATGTTCCACAGTTTTCTTAGTTCTCTGGCAATGTCCAAGTATCTATCTATCTTTTCGCTTTCTTTCACTTTCACTCGATGATCGGCCGGGACGGCAAAATCTACGAGATGACAAGTTCTCTTATTATTGATCAAGACCTGGTCTGGTCTTCTGGCTGGGATTAGGTGATCCGTCTGTACCTCAAAGTCTCAGAGAATTTTATGCATCTCATTTTCTAGGACAGATTCCGGTTTGTGCATATTCCATTTTGTTGAATGGTGAAAAATTGAATTTCACCTTTCCCACCCAGTCGTGCGATCTTTACTATATAATTTGTCCTAATGGTATTATCTTGTGCTGTGATTATCAGAGAATTCAGTTCTCTCTTGAGGTTTCCCCTTCTTAGCCATTTCCATGTCTTCTCATGTGCGATCTCTCAAATTTGTCGCTTGAAGTGTCCATATAGTTGTTTTTCTTCCACTTTCTGTTTTTTTCTTGTTTTTATATTGTGCTCGTCCATATGTTGCAATTGCTTTTTTTCTGGCTGCTGCATTAGTCTTTTTTTTTTTTTTTTGTATATTCATCGAGTGCTCGAATTGTCGCATCTACACAATCTTCAATGCTGGCGAGACCTCTTCCTTCTTCTTTTCTTGATACACATAGTCTGTCTAAAATAATAAATTTTTTCTTATATAACTAGTCACTGCCCTGGATGTACATGTGTTTGCGATCTTTATGTATCTGTAAGTGTCTGTGTCTCTCTTTATTGTGTGTGTGTGTGTGTGTGTGTGTGTGTGGAACGAAATAAAGTAATAAGTTTTATTAATATCGTATTAATCCGACTAGTTTCAACTGGGGACGGTTTATTATCTGTCCGAATCAAATAATATCAATTTTTTTATATAACCCTAGTCACTGCCCCTGGGTGGTATATGTGTTTGCGTATTTTATGTATCTGTAAGTGTGTGTGTGTGTGTGTGTGTGTGTGAACAAAACAATAGAAATAAGTTTTATTAATATCGTATTAATCCGACTAGTTTCAACGAAGGTCGTCACCAGGACTGTTTATTATCAAGGAATAGATTTTAAGACTGATTAAGCTAGAGGCCTACAAACGTCAAAATAAACGTTTCGTTTATGAAAATGAAACGTTTCTAACGATGTTTCATTTGATAGTGAGAAGTTTTGGTTTTCTTTTAATATTTTTTAAATTTAATAATGATTATAATTTTTTTTCAGGGATAATATCGTGTCTATAGAAAAATCAGTCCAGAAAATTCAATGAAAAAGATTTTTTTGTTGTTGACGTCAATGTGTATTGATTAAAATGTCGAGATTCTTAGTGTGGTTTTATCTATTCTTAAAATCCTTTTGGGTTTAGCGTTTCTAGACGTAATGTACATGGTCTTGTAGTTTTGATGTGAGGCTGATAGATTTTATCAATCTTTCTATTATATGGGAATCAGCTCTCACTTACATACATATTTTATATTATAATATATTAATATTTTGAAGGCCAGTACATGCGTATGAAAAATAAAACAAAAAGATGTTATTTTAATTTTCATACGCATTGATTGGCTTCAAAATATTAATATATTACTAAATACTTAACA
>CM042144.1:16652799-16744687 GCA_023376005.1 Doryteuthis pealeii
CTTTTAACAGTATATTTAAATTCATTTTCTATAACTGCATACCAAGTTAAAAATTCTCTATCTCCTGTGGGGGAGAATAGTCGGATTGCGTACCTTTCCCAAGGGTATTAGCGATATGTGAAATACTACCAGCTTTGTAGAAGAACAGTTAGAGGTACTATTTGACCCGTAGTTGGAGAAATGAGAGAGTTCACACCTTTCCCAAGGGTATTAGCTCGAAAGTAAACGTAATAGCGCGACTAGAGTTCGAACTTGCTAACTACGATGCTGCAGTCCAGCATGTTTAGCCACGACGCAAAGGGACCCCTAGATTAATTATTATATTCGCCTTGATGGTAGGCTTCGAATACGCTGATGTATCTATTCACAGGAGTAGATCTCCCCACTCAAAAAATAAAAGGTTTTCCTGAGTATGGACATTAGAACAATCATCTGATGGCAAGGCTCCAGTTTTGGAGGGGTACCACCTACATTGCCATTACTCTCAAATCCACTCGCACCCAGAGTGGTAGTACCTGTTGAGTCGCATCTATACGTCGAATTTGCTTAAAGATTTGCTTAAAAATTATTCGTATTCAATAAGACGGTGTGCCGAATCCACCGAAACTCTTAAACAACTACACACACAAAAAAAAAAATGTAAACCACGAACCTTTTCTAAAAACTTTTATTATAGATACATTCTAAAATGAAGCTGTAATTAAACATGTATTAAAAGATACTAGCAAAATAAAAAAACCCGGGCGATATAAAAATAGTTTTTTGAAACATATGTGGGAGTTAGAAATTCAATGTCAGCGAGTTTGTACCCTAAGTAAGTAAAAATCATCAAACTTATTAAACGATTAAAAAATAAAACAATTTGAAATGTAAACTTTAAATATGTATTAAAAAAAACAAACTATAATATATATATAATACCAGTCATATATTTATTAAAACTTGTTTCAAAAAAACAATGAGGACTGTCTAATGTTGCATGTTCAAATTTTGGGTGTATTTATTCTATATTATGAAGATTTTGGTAAGCATTGACGTAGTTTTTGTTACAGACAAAAACCGGTAGCGATATTTTTAAAAAATGTCAGGATAGATGAAATTTTGTTTGTTCTGAAATAAATAAAATCATACCAAAAAAATATAACCAACTTGAACTTTGCCCTAGTGATTTATCCAAAGGATTCCCAATCCATTTTGTTTGATTTGATTTGGTTTGTTTTACGGTATATCAACCTCAGTGGGTCATTTAATGCCGATAGATTTTGAAATAAATTCATTCTTGATGGATACACAATTTTTTTATAAATACGTTTTTCTAGTTAACCCATAGATGGGACCCTAATAGGTACTACCACCCCGGGTCAGAGTGGACCAGGGAGCAATGGTAATGAAGGGGTGCTCCACATTCCCCAAACCTCCAGAACTGGAACCTTACCATCAGATAGAGTTTAACGTC
Source organism: Doryteuthis pealeii (assembly GCA_023376005.1). Lineage (NCBI taxonomy): Eukaryota > Metazoa > Mollusca > Cephalopoda > Myopsida > Loliginidae > Doryteuthis > Doryteuthis pealeii. Next base: position 16,654,256 of record CM042144.1, read on the forward strand.
ATTCCCAGGACATGTAGACGCTCAGCCACCGCCTCCTAGCACCCATATGATAAAAAAGGGTGGGGTTTGCCAAAAGGTTAATAGGGTTCCGGCAGTTATATAGGTGCTAGGGCTTGATGTGACCAGCTGATTGATCGGAAGGGGCCTCTCCGACCACCCGTCTAGCCTATGTAAGTGTCTAAGTGGAGTGTTGCAGATCATGGACTGCTCATCCACCAATTCTCCATCTTTAAGCATCACGGGTCACCACCCACGGTCAACAGGTGGTCCCATTTGGGGGGTAGTCTTACCCCTCTGTAGAGGTGCAGTCTGTGCTTTCTAACACCCAGCCGATAGGGTGTCAATCCATTTAGGAATGAACAACTCCAGATAATTTAATCAAGAAAAATCTTATTATCCTCATAATTTATTGCTTGGCAGAAAATAGTCCTGGACATGTTGACATGCCGTTAAAATAAACCAATCAATCGATCAACCAATCAATCATTAATCCTTATATCATTACGTTCTTTATTATGAAATAGTGAGTCTCCAGTCGTAGATCCATGAAAACGTGTATCATATCATTTATTCATTTGTGTTGTTAATCAAGCCAGAAACAATGTAATCTAATTGATTGGTTTGTTGGTTGTTTGGTTTTATGGCATATCAATCCTTGTGGGTTATTTAATGCCAAATATTTTTGGGGGGGGGAGTATGTATGCTTTGTAAGCGAATAATTTTGTTGTTAAGTATTTTTGTTTATCAAGTATGTGGGTTGGTTGGTTGGTTGGTTGGATTTTACGGCATGTCAATACTTGGGCCAATTTATGTCGAAGACGTTTTGCTTTATTCATTATTGTTCATACAGGGAGGCTACTTGAATTTTGAATGTCTTGAAATTATTCTGCCACGAAAAATTATTTTGGTTGAAATTACAAACCTCTCAGTTGAATAGTAAAAAAAAAAATGTTAATTTGTTCTTTCAAATTGTAAATTGACATTTTCAATTTTCTAAGGTTGCTTATAATATTCGCGAAAATGATCTACATTTTAAATCAAAATGAGGAAGTTATGAATTTAAAATAAAATGCACGTGGTGTAATGGTTAAAGTCATGGGAAATGGACTCGTCGCCCCGAGTTCAAATCCTGGGTGTGGCAATTGCATTTCACTTAACGCTAATAACGCTGGGAAAAGTATGAATCCTACTCTCCCTCCAGCTATGGAAAAAATGTAGGGCAGACCGGACTCTTTAACCTTGGTTAGGCAACCGGTCTAGGAGAAGGAAAACTCTAAATTTAAACCTATTGAACTCCGCTTAAGAAATTGACCTTGTGTCACATCCTGCTCGTGCGGAGTGGTTGGTAAATATATATACAAAACATGAAATAAAATCATGACCCCTCTTAATGTTACATAATCTATGCGGTGGCATAAGATTATTGTCAATCCCTGTAATTCTGAGGGGATGACCCTTTTCATACTTATGTAAGGTAGTATAGAGATATGGTGGCGATCAGTGCAGTTGGTGGCTCTGAAAGCGAGTGACGGCGTTTGACCTCACTCTCACCTTGCCTTTCGGGGATAAATCGTGGAACCGGAAGGCATAGAAGAACCTGTTCCGGTTTAAGAATAGTAAGGAGCTTTAGTTTAGTTTTGCAGTGGACGTCAGACAGAGCAGTCGGCCATGATGCCTGTCTAAACTGTAACTCTGCATACGCGCGCTATGTTATGTCTGGGTTGGGATTTACCGAATAAAGTAACATTAAAAGAAAATCGAAGTTTTGTGTTTACTAAAAACTAACAATGACACAGGGCTTCTGATAACGAGAAATCCCTAACAGAAAACCAGACCGAAGTCCCCACGACAACTCCAGACGCTAGACCAGACCAAGATGATAGACGATCAGAATAGCAAAGCCGACCAGAAGAATAGATGTCCAAGATATAGAAGCAATTAAGAAGTAAAGAAGTAAGAAAGGGTATACAACATTATATCGATTTGGTACCGTGAAAACCTCAGTATGCAATATTAATTCACGCCGTTATTCAGAGATTCACGTTTTCTATAATTGTTTTATCATGTTTATTCTTTATTTTTTCTTATTTTAAGTGTTTATTTTATAATTCCTCGTTTGTATTTTTTCTTTTGCTTGTCTTTTATTTCGTTTATCATGTTTTATCCTTTATCAATTTTTTAATCATCTTTTTAATTAATCTTTTAATGCATCATTGATTTTATTATGTTTTAATTAACTTCTCTTATGGAAAATGGGTTGGTGGGTTTTATTGGACAGTCGACTTTACTGGTTTCCATCAATTTTCATTTATAAAAGGACGTTGCGCTTAGTCGTCGTACAAACAAACATACAGACAGACAGTGAGACAGACAGACTATTTGGTACCATTATAGAATGTGGCGTACCTTTTGAATGTGGCGTACGGAATCATATCTCTCTTATAGTATGTGGCCTACCATTAGTTAAGTCGTCGGGGTGGCCTAAAGTCGGTATCAACCAGACAGCGAGGGAGTCTATCCCCTTTTCATTAGCGCTAGACTAAGGAGATTGTTTTTTAGCGTCTGGGGCGGAGCACCACACCTACCATCAGCTCCTCATTTTACCGCACAGATCTCTGTGCTACTCATACACTGAGTTGGCGAGGGTCGGTATCCAACCAGGAACTTTCAGGTCCCTAGCCGAACACTCTACCGACAGAGCTAAACCGGCTTACCATAAAAACCATAATATAAAGTTATAATAATAACTGCTAACTCTAACCCTAACCCCTAACCCTAACCCTATTTCGGAATTTTAGAATATTCTAGAATTAAATAGATCTCTGATTCATGTCAATTATGACTGAATTACATTTTTTGAAATTGAATATATGTGAAAAATAATTAGTTTCAATAAATTGCCTACTTCTTATATCTATAAATATACTCTTACTGAGTCACATTCAAATCGAGTAGACCACATACTATATCAGAATCAAAAAGGTAGGCCACATACTATAACCAAATATTTATCAAATATATCTATATATAATGGAGATAGACTGCATTTTTGTCTGAAGCCGAAACTCCGTCTCGGCTGACGTCAGATATTCCAAACCAAACTCTAGCGTTTATCAATGAGAACCTAATTTATAATCAATTTGTGTTATACTTAATATTAAAGGAACAAATTATTTTATATACAAGTATTAAGATGCGTTTGTAATATCTGGTCTGTAATATTTGCATAGCCAATTTTCAACGAATCTTTTAATAAATGCATGTTTAGTTCTAAACAGTTTCTAATTGATATTTTAATTTTTATTTGTATTTATAATTATTTCATGTATAAAGTTTTGCGAGAAATTAATTTAAAAATAAAGATACAGCCACTAATTTCAATCTTACGTTAAATTATTAGTTATGGTCTTTTGTCCGTGACTACTCCCGTTTTCGTTGCGGTAAAAAAAAAAAAATATTTTAAAAGTTTTAATAGAGTTAATTTTTAATGAAAAAATTTATAGATAAAATTTATTTTTAATTTTCGCGGCACCTTCACAAATATAACAAGTATTTTTTATTTCAAATTATTTTATTTCTATTAGGAATTTTAAAAAATAGATAAAATTTATAGATAAAATTTATTTTTAATTTTCGCGGCACCTTCACAAATATAACAAGTATTTTTTATTTCAAATTTTATTATTCCTATTAGGAATTAAAAAAAATGTTTACATTTATTTTTAATTCAAAATTTGTTTACGGTTATTCCATATTACTAATATTAAAATTAAAATAACAACCAGTTCTGAGCGATGCTTTTCCGCTAAATATGATGACCCTGATTTATTTAGAAATTAAGAAATATCTTTTAATTTTAATTTGTCATAAATTCCCTTACAGAAACAGACGACAAAAAAAAAAAAAAAAAATGATTTTACGTGTTTGTTTTTTTAACACTTAGCGCTTCTTTCTTAAACTAAAAATTAATCTTTATTTTTTATCATAATTGACGCAATACTTTTAAAATTCATTATTCAACAATGTTTAACCGAAGTTCGGTTTGTATAAACAAAAGCGGTGATAAAAAAAAAGTCCCCTACCTAATCGATTTAGGTAGGGGAATAACAATAACAAATGATACAAACACCATGAAAAAATTTATAGACAAAATTTATTTTTAATTTTCGCGGCACCTTCACAAATATAACAAGTATTTTTTATTTCAAATTTTATTATTCCTATTAGGAATTAAAAAAAGATGTTTACTTTTATTTTTAATTCAAAATTTGTTTACGGTTATTTCATATTACTAATGTTATTTTTCATCATTTATTTAAATTAATTGTAGCGAGAAATTAATAGTATTTTGTTCAATGTTTAAACAATGTTTAAACAATACACATTCATCAATAAGAGGATTACTATTCTGTATTAGATGATTGAAAATAGCATTTTACTTCGAGTTTATATAAATTTTGTTTTGTTTTTAAAAATTAAATAAATAAAATTATTCGTCGGACTTGAGCATCTGAAACCCTCCATCTAAAATTTTTTAAATCTTTTTTATTTTTCTTCAATGGATTATTATCGATTACACACCAATCTATCAGATTGTAAAAAAAAAAATTCAAAAAAGTTATTTATTTTTCGAGTTTTCAGGGGTGCTCAGTTCCCCGTATAAGTTTATTGTAAATCGATCCCCCATATCGGAACCGCTAAAAATTTTTTTTTTTTTTTTTTTTTTCCTTCAATGGATTGTTATCGATTACACACCAATCTATCAGATTGTAAAAAAAAAAAAAAGCGCCTGATTCAAAAATAAAGAACTTTTTAGTTCTTTATTTTTTGAGTTTTCAGGGGTGCTCATTTCCCCGTATAAGTTTATAGTAAATCGCTCCCCCTATATCGGAACCGCTCTACCTTAACAGTTGGGCTGAATTTGCACAAAGGTGTCAAAATTAAGGTGACATTGAAAAAAACAGAACCCACAAATTTTGTAATAAAACTGTTAATTGTAACTAGGGGGTTTAGGGTTAGGATTTGAGGTTAGGGTTGGTGTTGGGGTTTAAGGTTAGTTTAATGGGAAAATAAATAAATAATTTGGGTTCTGTTTTTTCTGGGCCACCCTAACTTTGACATGTTTGCGCCAGTTTCCTTTCGAGCGGTTCTGATATGGGGCAGCGATTTACTATAAACTTATATGTCGGCATGAGCACCCCTGAAAACTCAAAAAATAAAGAACATTTAAGAATTTTTTTTAAAAACCTGATAGATTGGTGTGTAATCGATAATAATCCATTGAAGGAAAACAATAAAATAAATAAATGAATAAATTTTGTAGCGGTTCTGATATGGGGGATCGATTTACGATAAACTTATACGGGGAACTGAGCACCGCGAAAAATAAATAACTTTTTTGAATTTTTTTTTCTTTTACAATCTGATAGATTGGTGTGCAATTGATAATAATCCATTAAAAGAAAGAAAAAAAAATTAAAAACAAAAATTTTAGATTTGGGGTTTCCAGATGCTCAGATCTGCCAATTATTCAATTTAATGCTTACTTTAATGGATATAAAATTTATTAAATCTCTAAGAAAATGAATTAAGAGTGTAACAACATATATTATATTCATTAATTTATTGTACAAACATTTTTACATAAACTAGCAAAAAATGCCATCTGGGCGGTTATAAAAATTAATTTTTGAAAGATATTGTCTGAGTTAAAATTTCCATATAAGAGGGTTTGTATTATCGGTAAAATCATCAAATTTATTAAAGGAGTAAAGAAAAATGAAACCATTTGAAATGGAAACTTACTTCTGTCCCCCTCAAATCAAAATGTTGCATGCATCTATTGATTATTAATCAAATAATATTTTTATCAATGACAGTGTTTTGATGTAAGCAGTGACGTAGTTTTAGTTGATACTGAATCTATTATCAAAAGATTTTATTTATTGAAAAAACTTTTTACAAAATTCATATTTTTACATAAGTGTACCAAACAAAATTTAGTTGAAAATAAATCTATAAATTAGATATTTTTATTTACTCCAATTAAAAAAAAAATAATATTAAATATTATTTAGCATTTAAAAATTGATTTAAGTATCATTACTCTATTTTATTTTATGTAATATTTATTTACACTAAAACTAAATGTTTGTTAAATGTAAAATAATAAGGTGAATGTTTATTTTTTTTATTTCAAAATTTTTAGAAATAATCAAAACAATAAAAAATCATTTTGTATAGTTGATTGTTTTATTCATTGATAAACCAAATTTAATTTTATCATTAAATATTATTTCAGGAAAAACTTTGGTGTAGAAAGTTAACTTTCCTAATTTCTATTTCAAATTGTTTATTTTTTACTCCTTTAATGAATTCAATGATTTTAATTAATAAAATCATTAAATGTTGAATGTCCTTTTAAAGTTTTTGGCATATTTTGGCATTGTTGTTTTTTATTACTTTATTTGATTTATTAATTTTACAGCAACATAGTTTTAGTTACAGACAAATTGATACTGAATCTCTTATCAAAAGATTTTATTTATTGAAGAAAATTTTTAAAGAATTTATCTTTTTACAGAATTTTACCAAATAAAATTTAGTTGAAAATAAATCTATAAATTAGATATTTTTATTTACTCCGATTAAAAAAAATTAATATTAGGTATTATTTAGCATTTAAAAATTGATTTAAGTATCATTACTCTATTTTATTTTATGTAATATTTATTTACACTAAAACTAAATGTTTGTTAAATGTAAAATAAATAAGGTGAATATTTACTGTTTTATTTCAAAGATTTTAGAAATAATCAAAACAATAAAAAATCATTTTGTATAGTTGATTGTTTTATTCATTGATAAACCAAATTTAATTTTATTATTGAATATTATTTCAGGAAAAACTTTGGTGTAGAAAGTTAACTTTCCTAATTTCTATTTCAAATTGTTTATTTTTTACTCCTTTAATGAATTTGATGATTTTAATTACTAAAATCATTAAATGTTGAATGTCCTTTTAAAGTTTTTGGCATATTTTGGTATTGTTGTTTTTTATTACTTTATTTGATTTATTAATTTTACATCAACATAGTTTTAGTTACAGACAAATTGATACTGAATCTCTTATCAAAAGATTTTATTTATTGAAGAAAATCTTTAAAGAATTTATCTTTTTACAGAATTTTACCAAATAAAATTTAGTTGAAAATAAATCTACAAATTAGATATTTTTATTTACTCCGATTAAAAAAAAATTAATATTAAATATTATTTAGCATTTAAAAATTGATTTAAGTATCATTACTCTATTTTATTTTATGTAATATTTATTTACACTAAAACTAAATGTTTGTTAAATGTAAAATAAATAAGGTGAATGTTTATTTTTTTTATTTCAAAATTTTTAGAAATAATCAAAACAATAAAAAATCATTTTGTATAGTTGATTGTTTTATTCATTGATAAACCAAATTTAATTTTATCATTAAATATTATTTCAGGAAAAACTTTGGTGTAGAAAGTTAACTTTCCTAATTTCTATTTCAAATTGTTTATTTTTTACTCCTTTAATGAATTCAATGATTTTAATTAATAAAATCATTAAATGTTGAATGTCCTTTTAAAGTTTTTGGCATATTTTGGCATTGTTGTTTTTTATTACTTTATTTGATTTATTAATTTTACAGCAACATAGTTTTAGTTACAGACAAATTGATACTGAATCTCTTATCAAAAGATTTTATTTATTGAAGAAATTTTTAAAGAATTTATCTTTTTACAGAATTTTACCAAATAAAATTTAGTTGAAAATAAATCTATAAATTAGATATTTTTATTTACTCCGATTAAAAAAATTAATATTAGGTATTATTTAGCATTTAAAAATTGATTTAAGTATCATTACTCTATTTTATTTTATGTAATATTTATTTACACTAAAACTAAATGTTTGTTAAATGTAAAATAAATAAGGTGAATATTTACTGTTTTATTTCAAAGATTTTAGAAATAATCAAAACAATAAAAAATCATTTTGTATAGTTGATTGTTTTATTCATTGATGAACCAAATTTATTTTTTACTCCTTTAATGAATTTGATGATTTTAATTACTAAAATCATTAAATGTTGAATATCCTTTTAAAGTTTTTGGCATATTTTGGCATTGTTGTTTTTTATTACTTCAATTCATTTATTAATTTTACTTGGATACTACCCCTCTGACATTGAATTTTAAATCCCACTCGGCTCAGGCTATATTTTTCAAAATTTTAATTTTACACCGCCCGAAGGGCGGTTTTGTTATGCTAGTATAGATAAATTTATTACACTTACAGATATCTTGCTATTATTATTTATTATTCTATTATTGGTGTACCATTAACTCCTATCAAATTTCCCCGGCGGTTCTACAAAATGTTTTTGGTAATATTTTACCTGTATGATGGGATATTTCAAAGTTCCCAATATATTCACTTCAGAACTCATTGTATTTAAATAAAGTCCTATGATTGTAATCTGAGTCCTTCTGCTCAATCATAAAAAAATGTCATTGCCACCTGTTTACAGTAGGACTGTAGCAGTGGGGGAGTCGCTGAGAGCTGTTTAAAGTAGGCATAGATTTAATAAGAGTTTAAACTCAAATAATAGTTTTATGCTTATGTTCAGAGAAAGCATTCAAATTATACGTATTGAATTCATTACTGGTAAATTTTAAATTCTGACTATCATTAGCTATGATCAAGCTATTGTATTTATTATTCAAGGGGCAAATTTATCACAGTCGGTAGAACGTCCGGCTAGGAATCGCAAGGTTCTGGGTTCGATACCGGTCCTTGCCAACTCAGCATATGAATAGTACAGCTTGGATAATCTGACCTCTGTGGTAAAGTGGGGAGCTGACGGGAAATGTGGCGCTCCACGTCAGCAAAAACAATCGCCCTGGTCTAGCGCTAGCAAAATGGGGATAGACTCCTTCGCTGTCCGGCTGATACCGACGGTAGGCCTACTTCATTAATTTCTTTCCTGAAATCTTTTTCAAAAGCTAAAAAATTTATCTGGTCCAGGGGAAAAATATGTTACATAATCTATGCGGTTGCATAAGATTATTGCCAATTCCCGGTAATTCTGAGGGGATGACCCTTTTCATACCATGGCCAGGTCCTTCCATGGAAAATTACAGAAGCCCGCCGAAATACATGAAGTCACGTGGGACCTTTTGAGTCCCCAGTTTGCAGTTGGACGTCTGGCAGTTAAGATGCACTACCGAACTGTGACTCACTCTGCATACGCACGCTATGTTAGTTAGCAGATGTCTGGTGGGGATTTAACAATAAAATAAGATCAAAAGTAAATCGAAGTCTTGTGTTTATTACCAAAAACTAACAATGACACAGGGCTTCTGATAAGGAGAAATCCCTAACAGAAAACCAGACCCGAAGTCCCCAAGAAAGTCCAGACCTTAGAAGATTCCAGACCAAGTCAAGATGACAGAGGAAATTCCAAAGACGATCAGAATACTAAAGACGGCCAAGAAATAGAATTAAAGAAAGTGGTATGCAACATTATAATTATTTAGTGCCAGTAAAGAAGAAGGGTATGCAACAAATAGACGTATGTTTATCTGTTAGCTTCGATGTGTGGGTTCGATACGAAAGTCAGTGTTGATTCGGCTTGTGTAAAAAAACAAAACAAAACAAAAAAAACACTAGAAATCGCGGGTAATAGGAATGAGTGGGGCCGGAGCAGGAAGAACAGGGCATCGTGAATTGATAAATGTTTTCTGAAGAGGGGGGGGGTGAGAAATCGATATAAACGCAATGAGGCGTCATAAGATATAAACATTTTTCGATACGAATAAAACTGAAATAGATAGACAGATATGAATATACTGATATATCTATTTATCTATTTATCTACCTACCAATCAGTTTATCTACAGTGTGTCCATAAAGTCCATGTAAACTTTAAAAGAGTTTTTAAATTTTAAAATGCGCATAGACTTTGTGAACAATCTGTATTTCAATTTGTTTCTATCTATCTATCTATCTCTATACATGGTCTATCTATCTACCGATCGATCGATCGATCAATTAATCTCAGTCTGTTCATATCTATCTATCTATCTATCTATCTATCTATCTATCTATCTCAATCTCTTCATATCTATCTATCTATCTATCTCAGTCTATTCATTATCTATCTATCTATCTATCTATCTATCTATCTGTATGAAAATTAGTGTGATCAGAGGAAAAATGAAATGATAAGGTGAACTACTAATTATGCCCCAAAGGAAGAAAAATATAATGCCTTCAATAAACAGTAATTCATATTTTTCATTCCTCTAATAAGCATTTAAAAGAAATAAAAATAATATATATATATATATATATATATATATATATATATATATATATATATATATATGAAGTGAACAAACAATGTGTTTGAAATGGCGAAGGCCGACAAATTTTAGGAGATTATGTGCTTAATTAAAGTCATATTAATTAAATACAGGTTAACAAACAACATCATTGTTACCGTATTATAATTTTTTCTTTACACCTGCATTGTGATAGCCTTCTAAATCAACCTCCTAACCAATATTATTATATATATAATATATATATATATATATATATGTGTGTGTGTGTGTGTGTGTGTGTGTGTGTGTGTGTGTTTGTATGGTTGACACTATTATACTTGAAGAAGTAGTAGTAATCCAACGTACAGTATTATTAGAATAGTGCTCAATATCTGTGATAGAGCGTTAATAGATAAATAAATAAATAATTATTTTAGCTGATATTTATCTACATGGTAACAAATTGGTTTCTTGCTATGCATGCTTATTTTTTTCGGCGGAGAGTTTGATTAACTGTATTCGCGTGTCACTTGTCTGTTTACGTGTTTGCGGGCGTTATGTATAAGGTCGGACGCGCCTGCTCGGTTCGTACGTGTGCACACATTTGACCATACTTATATCATTTGCATTATTTTCAAAATATTTTTCGTTGCCTGATGATTGTTCCGCTTAAAAAAATGTATAACAAGCAAGAAACAAATGGCAGCAAACTTGTTTCCATGTAAATAAATATAAACTAAATTATCATAACCACCTTAATTCTTATACCCTTAACGCGCTTTTAACATGGACTAGAAGAGATTCGAATAAAGATTTACAGTAGCTGAGAGAATTTAAAGATTATCGTTACATCTTGTTGGGGGATACAGGAATGTCTACAGAAAAAAATTGATTGTAAAAAAAATAAAAAAGGAATACACAATTAAACAAACAAAATAACAAAAAAAAAATAAAAGAGCTAATCTGTGTTAAAAAAAAGAGGTTGTTTGTCAGATACAAAATTCTTTATTAGAAAACAAACTAAAAAAAAACAAAAACAAAAAAAAACAAACAATCAAACAAATAAAAGCAAAAAAAACAAACTGAAATCAATAAAAATCAAAACCATTTCTTCTTCAAGTTCATTTATGTTTAAAGAATTCATTTGCAAAAATGAATAAAAAAAATAAATAAAAACAAAAACAAGCAAATAAATAAACAAACAAAGACAAAACAAAAGAAAGCATTAAATTTATTTTCTTAAAATAATTGTGTGTTAATCTTTTGAAATAGTAAAAAAAAAAAAAAAAAGAAAAAGAAAAAAAGAAAAATTTTGAAATATAAAAAAATTCATTAAGAAGTTAAATTGAAGTTAATACCTTAATAAAAAAAAGAATGAAATAATAATTTTTTTTTTCTTTTTTGCTGATAATGTCGAACATTATCAGTTAAGACTTTAATTTCCTTTCAAATCTGAACCCCCAACGCTTTCTTTTTGTTTCCCAAATTTATTGTGAGTAATTCTCTTCTCATGAAATATGTCAACAAGAAAAACATGAATAAAAAATCAATTTTTCGCGAATTGTACGCATAGAAATGCATCTGAATCGAGCAAACATATTTTGCTTGAATTCAGAACCAGGGTGATTAACAGATATATATATACATATATATATATATATATACATATATATATATATATATATATATATATATATCTTATTATAATGGAGATTGTGTGTTTTTCTGTCTGTAACCGAAACTATATTCCTACTCATGTCACAATTCCCTTAGTTATTGACATCACATAACATTCTCAATGATTTTATTTTTATTTAAACCTCAATTATTAATAAAAGTGTTTTATATTATTAATACTGTTAACCATATCTACATACTAATAACATGCAATTGTATTTATATATACAACAAAATAGCGGTTTACAGTGTGAACGGGAAGGCTAATTTGCATATTGATATTAAAAAATCGAATTTAATAAATATGTGTTCAGTGTTATTGATTTTTAACAGTTTGTTTTTTCTTTTAATGAATATAAGAAAAAATCTCTTCAAAAAAACTTAAATGAAATCCATTAACAAGAAAAAATAACTGTCATTATATTATTTACTTCCTCTTTTAACGAAATACTTAAATTAGGAAAAAATAAAAATGAAAGACGAGAGTGATGGAAGAGTAAGTTTCAGTTGTTCTATTTTTCGATTATACTCCCTCTGTTTCAAATCTTTTTATCTGCATTCTTATTTAGTTTCATTAGCCTTTCTAATTTAATACGATATTTTATTACATTAAAACTTAAATACTTGCACCCGGAGGGTGCATATATTTGCTAGTATATATAATTGATAATGCATGTATATCTCAGTATATCTGAGTTAGGGTAGCAAAGTTGTGAAGTCAACGGTGCTTGATATTGGTTGAAAATCGTATTAGTGAGAAAGTGTCAGTTACCCAGCGCCGTTGATTTCATTACCGAAACTATATATATATATATATATATATATATATATATATATATATAAGTCGTCGGGGCGGCCTAATGTCGGTATGAGCCATACAGCGAGGGATTCAATCCCCTTTTGACTAGCGCTAGACCAAGGAGATTATTTTTTTGTATCTGAGGTGGAGCTACACACCTACCATCAGCTCCTTATATTAACACACATATCCCTGTGCTACTCATACGCTAAGTTGGTGGTATCGAACCAGGAACCTAGTGGTTCCTGATCTGACGCTCTACCGACTGAGCTAAGCCGGCTGGCCCTTATATGTATATAATAAAAAGAGCATTCGACAAAGCATAATCTCTAAATAGACAGGAACTACTCAAATATAAACCACACCAAACTAATGACCGAATCCCTATGGTATTTCACCACGGTCGACACATGCACAAACTAACTAAGCTACTCACCGAACAATATAAACCCCTTCAAACCGACCCCACAACAAAGTCCATCTTCAAAACCCCGCCCATCAACGCAAAAAAAAAACAACCACCCAACCTACGTAACATCCTCACTGCATTCAGAAAACATTTACATAATTCCGTACAGAAATGTAACAAAAGATGCAACAAGCCTAGATGCCAAATTTGCAGCCATATACACACGGAAACCGAAATAAAAATACCCTACACGAACATAACAATCCATCCGCCACACCTAACATTCGATAGCACTAATATCATATATTACTTATACTGCACACAATGCATAAATAGCGGATATGTGGGAGAAACTTCAACATCTTTTAGACTAAGATTAAATAACCACAAATCCACAATAAAACTCAAATCCCCGCATAGTACAATAGCACTTCACTTTAACGCCCTACCACACAACCTTACACACCTCAAATGCATTTTAATAGAACACGCATTTCCAACAACGCAATCTCGAAAACAAGCAGAAACTAAATGGATTCTAAAATTACAAACTCACGTGAGGGGACTGAACGCTGACGTCGGAATACTCCGTTATTATAAATATTTTACTGACGTTTTTAAGACAAAAGATACGTTGAACAAGCAACATTCATTTGAAAAAGGGTATCTAACGAACCCGAAAATTTACGATAACAAATAATAAAAAAATAAGTGAATCCAATACTCCATAACATCGAGTTCATTCATTTATTTTTAGATGCTTCGTAATAACGCCCAACTTAAAAAAAAACATAATATATACATATATATATATATATGTTAATGTATGAGTAGTAGCTTACCGGTGGGTATGAGTACGATCGTTGGAAGCGCACAGTATCCAAGGGTTAAGACTGAGAAAAAACAAATACAAAGTGCTCAATACAATGTAGAGCAAAAATTTATTTTTACAATGGAAAGGAGTAACCTACTCGAGTTTCATCGATTGATTCTTCAGGGTTACATCAGTTGAATTAATCGTGTTTTCGATTAATCTCAGTTGGTATAATACATGCCCGTTGGAATGGGATTCAACTGATGTAACCCTGAAGAACCAATCGATGAAACTCGAGTAGGTTACTCCTTTCCATTGTAAAAATATATATATATATATATATATATATATATATATATATATATATATATATAAAGTCTCAATTCGAATTTTATTTTCATATCCAATTAACTATAAAATGACTATAAAATGAATCGCACAGGTCGAAATAAATGCGTTGCATCATACAACCGTTTATCCCGGGGGTTGACTAAACGTTTTCTAAAGCCGAAGACAAGTTATAGCTTTGATATGTGGGCGTCGTGTGCAGTTGATAGCCATTTGCTCAGATTCGTCTCGTGCGCCTGAAGTTTCTTTTTTTCTTTTCTTTTCTTTTCTTTTTCTTTTCTCTTTGAAATAACTCACAGAGGATTTATTTTTGGGAACGGCAAGAAAGCGAGGGACATGGCGCATTTCTTTCTCTCGTGTCTTATGGACCAACTTCATGCCTCCCCCGGGGATTCAAGTAGCACCGCAAATTGTACGGATGAGCGATCTGGACTGGCTGCATTAGCGACTCTGGGGAGCCCGCACAGAACAGGAAATACTAACTTTGTGATCTACCAATGATAGGCAAAAGGAATCTTAAATAGCAAAAAAAAAAAAAAAAAAAAAAGAAAAAAAAAAAAAGAAAGGGGCATAAATGAGGATGTTATGAATTGATGAATGAAAAAAGGGCAAAAGAAAGAAAAATTATAAGAAGAAAAAAGGAAGCAATGGTGAAAAAATAACGGAAAAACGAAAGAAGCAAAAATTAAGTATTAAGCGAAAAAAAAAAGAACAGAGAAAATACTTGATAAAACGCCATTTTGTCAAACATGGTTTAATATTCTTGGTGTATGAGAAGATGTTACTAGGATTTGTTGGCTAGTTGGCTAGTTGGTTGGTTGGTTGGTTGGTTGGATTTTCCTTGGCTTATACTTAGGCAGTAAAATCTCCTCCACAGAAAACGATGTTAATGCACGCATAGGAAAAGCATGGGCCGCTATAAATGGATTATCTATCATATGGAGGTCCAATCTTACAGACAAGTTAAAGAGACAGTTCTCCCAGGCCGTTGTCGTGTCAGTACTGCTGCATGGCTGCACCACCAGGACCCTAACGAAGCGACTAGAGAATAAACTAGATGGGAGCTGCACAAGAATGCTGCGGGTGATCCTGAACAAGACGTGGAAACAGCACCCTACGAGAAAACAGCTGTACGGCCACCTACCACATATCACCCAAACCATCCGAGTAAGACGGACAAGACACGTGGGACACTGCTGGAGAAGCAAGGACGAACTCATAAGCGACCTCCTCCTGTGGAAGCCAGCACATGGACAAGCCAGTGTGGGTCGACCAGTAAAACTGTACGTTGATCAGCTCTGTGTAGATCCAGAATGCTGCATAGAGGACCTCCCGAGAAAGATGAGCAATAGGGACGGATGGAGAGAGATTGTCATGGATATCCGTGCTGAAAGCGCGACATGATGATGATGATGATGATATTATACCGAACATGTTTTTTTGTTTTATTCATTCTGATTAGGTATTAAATTTTTTAGAACTCATTTTTTAAAAAAACTTTTTAAAACCGATTTTAAAAAAACCTATTTAACAGTTACAACCATTCTAGGTCAAAGTAGGGGGGACATTTGGAACACTCAATAAACTGATGATGATATTATCATTGACAATCATATCAGTGTGACAAATAAGAGCAATAATTGCGTAACAAAAATCTTTAAAAAAAATAATCATAAATACTAAATCTAAAAAAAATAATCATAAATACTAAAAAATCATTTAAAAAATCATAAATACTAATCATAAATACTAATCATGAATACTTATTAAGCCCGGCACCTGGTGTGGTGTAGTGGTTCGCAAGCTAAAGTAACAAACGATTGTTCGTGAGTTCGATTCTCATCAGGTGCCTCCATAGTTTTGGTCTTTTGCCAAAACTAAATTTTATAAATAACTAAATACTTGTCATCATCATGTGGCGCATATCCATGACAATCTCTCACCAACTTTCCCTATTATTCATTGCCCCTGAGAGGTCTTCTGTGCAGCAACCAGCATCCTCGCATAGTTGGTCAATGTAGGTCCTTGCTGGGCGGCTGATATTAGCATATCTATGTGTTGACTTTCACAGGAGAGCGTAACTTAGGGGCTCGTCCTTGCTTCTCCAACAGTGTCCTGCATGCCTAGTCCCTCTCACACGGATGGTGTATGAGATGGGAGGCAAGTGACCATACAGCTGCTTCCTTGTGAGGTGCTGTTTCCACGACTTGTTCAAGACTACACGTAGCATTCTTGTGCAGCTCCCATCTAGCTTATACTCAAGGCGCTTCGTTAGGGTCCAAATGGTACAGCCATACAGCAGTACTGATATAACCACAGCCTGGAAGAATTGTCGCTTTATCTTGTCAGTGATATCGGATTTCCATATGACTGATAATTTGTTTGTGGCCGGCCATGCCTTTCCTATTCGTGTAAGGATTAATACTTGTAAGGATTCTTAATTAGTATATCCGCCCTGTCGGCTAGGGCGTTAGAATGCACCGACTGTACCTCTGCAGAGGGGTAAGACTCCCCCAATGGCGCAACCTGTTGGCCGTGAGTGGCGACCCGTGATGCTTAAGGATAGAGCCCAGGTGGATGAGCAGTGCATGACATGCAATACTCCACTTTGACCCTATCTTGGGCTTGACGGGCGGTTGGAGAGGCCCCCTCCGATCAACCGGCTGGTCACGTCAAGCCCTAGCACCTATATGATTTTCCCAACCCTATTGCCCTTATGGCAAGCCCCAATCCCTTTTTATCATATGGATGCTAGAAGGCGGTGGCTGCGGGTCTACATGTACTGGGAATGACATTAAACTCTATCTGATGGTGAGGTTCCAGTTTGGGAGGTTTGGGGAATGTGGAGCACCCCTTCATCACCATTGCTCCCTGGTCCACTCTGACCCGGAGTGGTAGTACCTGTTAGGGTCCCATCTATGGGTTAAATAGAAAAATGTATTTATAAAAAAATTGTATTATCCATTAAGAATTGATTTATTTCAAAACTTCATCGGCATTAAATGACCCACTGAGGTTGATATGCCGTAAAACAAAACAAACCAAACAAACCAAATCAAAATAGATAAATCATCAAAGAATATAGATAATCAGAAAAAATCCAATTTCTTATTAAATGATATCTATATATCAATACACACTTTACAATAATTTTTATTTACTATGCTAGGAACCACACAGTTCCGGGTTCAATACTGGCCCTCACAAACTCAGCGCATGAATAGCAAAGTTTGGTTCTGAACGGTAAATTTGCGAGCAGATGGTAGGTGTAGCGCTCCACCTCAGACCCTTAAACAAGCTCTCTGGTTTAGCGCTAGTAAAAGGGGGATAGACACATAGATATAAATATCATTATGTAGTTGTATATTCTATTTTGTGTGCGCCCTCCCGGCTGGGGCAGTAGAATACGCCGACTGTACCTCTGCAGTGAGGTAAAATCACTTGATCGAAGGGCGAACAAAAGAATATCACACTTGGCTGAGGAGAAAAAGTGTTCAAGATTATCTCACTTGATCGCGGGGCGATATCTAATTTCTTAATGTCTGGGTGGGATATGTTAATCATAGCACCAACATTTTAATTCCCAGTACTTTCGGCACTACGAAGTGATATCTTTAGGGTGGTGAAATTTTTGTGCACTAAGTAACAAATTCCAAGTGTTAAAAAAATAGCCTCGATATATATATATATATATATATATATATATATATATATATATATATGTTGTGTGTGTGGGGGGGGGTTTAAAATAGAGGAAACGTGCGGATGAAACAACACAACAACTAAGTTCGAATTTATCCTGAAGAGAAAATGGGTTATACAGTCTACTTTTAGGAAGCGCGTGGTGTAATGGTTAAAGTCATGGGAAATGGACTCGTCGCCCCGAGTTCAAATCATGGACGTGGTAATTGCATTTCACTTAGCGCTAATACCCTTGGGAAAGGTATGAATCCTACTCTCCCTCCAGCTATGAGCAAATATCAGCGCAGACTGGGTTCTTTAATCATGGCTTGGTAACCAGTCTAGGAGAAAGAAAACTCTGAATTGAAACCTGTTGAACTCCGCTTAAGAAATTGACCTCGTGTCACATCCTGCTCGTGTGGAGGAGTTGGTAAATACATATACAGTCTGCTTTTATGCTGAATAGGTAATTCTGGGGTGGGCAGAAGATGAGGGGTGCGTAGTCTATTTTCAACCACATTTACCCAATATATATATATATATATATATATAAAATGTTGTTCTGGTTCCAACGGGAGAAATGTAATATTTTATAAAAAAAAGAAGAAGGTCCGCAAAATGTATCGTTCTCAGAAAAAATGTTTTATTCTTTTTATTTCACATACGCAACACGTGTTTCAGATATTCTGGTATCTTCTTCAGGCTTTGATCAATACATATATTGATATACATATATATATATACACACATATACACACATATATATATATATACATAGGTTGTGCGTGTTTCTGTAATTTTTCAACAGAACCTATGTATATATATATATGTGTATATGTGTATATATATATATGTATATCAATATATGTATTGATCAAAGCCTGAAGAAGATACCAGAATATATATATATATATATATATATATATATATATATATATATATATATATATATATATATTGCTTCCACAGAAAAACGTCACTTATGAGTATATCCTTACTTCTCAAGCCGTGCCCGGTGTGTCTTGTTCACCTCACACGGACTGTTTGTGTGATATGTGGCAGGTGGGAGCTGCACAAGAATGCTGGGAGCAATCTTGAACAAGACGTAGAAGAAACACCCCACGAGAAAAGATAGATGATATAATAGTTTATAAATGCTTTATTTGCAAAAAAAAAAAAAAAATTAGTCCGAGGACTAGCAATCTCGACATCTTATTATAATGGAGATTGTGGGTTTGTCTGTCTGTAACCGAAACTATATCACTAGTCAAGTCACAATTCCCTTTGTTATTTACACCACATTCTCTATGATTTTATTTGTATTTAGACCTCAATTATTAATAAAATTGTTTTACATCATTAAGATTGTTGACCATATCTACATCCTAATAACACGCAATTGTATTTATATATACAACAAAATAGCGTATTACAGTGTGAATGGGAAGGCTAATTTGCATATTGATATTAAAAATTTGATTTTAATAAATATATGCTTAGTATTATTGATTTCTAATTGTTTGGTTTTATCTTATTGAATATGAGCAAAAATCTCTGTGATAAATCTTAAAAGAGATCCCTTAACAAGAAGAAATAACTGTAATATTATTCTTTACTTCTATTTTAACTAAACCGTTTAATTAGGAAAATTTACCAATGAAAGACGGGAGTAACGGAACATGATGGAAGAGTTAGTTTCAAAGTTGTTCTATTTTTCAATCATACCCGCTCTGTTCCAAATCTTTTTATCTCCATTCTTATTCAGTTTCATTAGCCTTTCTAATTTAATATGATATTTTATTATATTAAAACTTAAATACTTGCACCCGGAGGATGCATATATTTACTAGTTACGATAAAATACAAAATTAAATTAAAATGAGAGAGAAAACCTGCCCAAAATATCAATAATTGATTTACTCTACGTGTAAGAAAATTAGAATATTACAATACACTCTCTGTAATTTATTTTAAAATGTTATCAATTTAATATTTCGGTGTTCATTCCCTTAATCCCAAGAACATGTTTATTTACCAGCATTTAAGATAATATTTCGATCAGCAATTAAAATATATGATATATATTATTGCCTAACTTATGCAAAGTAATATTTTTCATCTGCCTTCTTTGAAATGACTACAAGTGTAAAATAAATAAATTTGCGAAGGTAAAACCTATCGCTTCATGGTTTTTTGAAATAGAAGTTCGGAAATAACAGATGTTATATGAATATAATTTACCCACGGTTCTTAAAATCACGTTCTTAAAACTTTTTTCTTTTTCAATTAAACCATGTTTTTAAATACTTATTGGTTGCATATTGATAAATATATCATTTTAAAGTCTCACCCTTTGGAACATATGATAACTTCCGTCTGGCTTGAATACTACATCCTGTTTAGTGCGCAAACTCCCAAAGTCATTCAGCAGATCTTTGAATCGGTAGTGTATTGGTTGCAATGTAAACAAACTTTTTCATGCCTCAGAGTCCTAAGGCAACCGTTCAGTAGAGGGGCATCAGAGCGGAACCAAAGAAGAAGAAGAAGAAGAAGAAGAAGAAGAAGAAGAAGAAGAAGAAGAAAAAAGAAGAAGAAGAAAGAAAAAAGAAGAAGAGGGAGAAAGAAAAAAAAGAAAAAGAAGAAGAAGAAAAAGAAAGGAAGAAGAAGAAAGAAAAAAGGAAGAAGAAGAAGGTAAAAAAGGAAGAAGAATGAAAGAAGAAGAAGAAGAAGAAGAAGAAGAAGAAGAAGAAGAAGAAGAAAGAAGAAAAAGAAAGAGTAAAGAAGAAGAGAAAGAAAGAAAGAAAGAAAGAAAGAAAGAAGAAGAAGAAGAAAGAAGAAGAAGAAGAAAAAGAAAGAGTAAAGAAGAAGAGGGAGAAAGAAAGAAAGAAAGAAAGAAGAAGAAGAAGAAGAAGAAGAAGAAGAAGAAGAAGAAGAAAAAAGGAAGAAGAAGAAAGAAAAAAGGAAGAAGAAGAAGAAGAAGAAGAAAGAAAAAAGGAAGAAGTAAGTAAAAAGGGAAGATGAATGAAAGAAGAAGAAGAAAGAAAAAAGGAAGAAGAAGAAAGTAAAAAAGGAAGAAGAAGAAGAAGAAGAAGAAGAAGAAGAAGAAAATCCCAGTTTTATATCTGGTCGGTAAAGTTCGGTTATGATAACTAAACAATAAGTGAGCGATGTAGTGGCTAACGTGCTGGACCATGACTTCGCAGTAAACCAGTTCGAACTCACATTACACTAATACGTTCACTTTCAGACAAATACCCTTGGGAAAAACATATGTCCCCACATACCACCAACCATGAGATGACGTGTACAACTACTGTTCTTCCACAAGGATGGTTTGGCATTAAATAACCAACAAAGTTTATATGCCATTAAATAAAGTAACCAAACCTAAAACAAAACCAAAATATTTAGAATAAGAGAAAATGAAAAAGAAGTTTAGATATAAAACAGGAGAGGAGGGGAGAAGAGAGGAGAGGAGATAGAGAGAGAGAGAGAGAGAGAGAGAGAGAAAGAGAGAGAGATAATGAGATAGATAGATAGATAGATAGAGAGAATGAGATAGATAGATAGATAGATAGAGAGAGAGAGAATGAGAGAGAGAATAAGATAGATAGATAGATAGATAGATAGAGAGAGAGAGAGAGAGAGAGAGATGAGGGAGAGAGAGAAAAAAATGAGAGAGAGATTACTATTACGTTCACTTTCAGACAAATACCCCTAGGATAAGAAATGAACCTCCAAATTTCCTCCAGCTATAGCTGCACGAGAATGCGGCGTGCAGTCTTGAACAAATCATGGGAACAACACCTCACATGGAAACAGCTGTATAGCCACCTGTCCCCCATCTCACAAACCATCCGAGTGAGATGGACAAGGCACGCTGGACACTGCTGGAGAAGCAAGGACGAGCTCATAAGCGACGTTCTCCTGTGGAAACCAACACATGGGCATGCTAGTGTGGGCCGTCCACCAAGGACCTACATTGACCAACTCTGCGAGGATGCTGTATGCTGCGTGGAGGACCTTCCTGGGTCAATGAATGATTGGGAGGGTTGGCGAGAGATTGTCATGGATATTCTCGACATGTTGATGATGATGATGATGATGATAGGTTAAATACTATTACTATTGTTCTTCTACAAGAGGTTAGGAAGGATGGTCTGATTTATTATTGTGTTTTTTCCAAGGAATTTTTCTTGATTTTCACAATAAGTTGTCTGCATTTTTTTTTGTCGCTAAATGGATTGGAAATCCTTTTAATTGGTAAGTTTATTGTCTAAAATTCAAGTCTATTGTAATATTTTTAGTACAATTTTATTTAAAAAAAAAAAAACATTTGGTTTGTTTGGTGTGTTTTGTTTTTACGGCATATCAACCTCAGTTGGTCATTTAATGCCGATAAAGTTTTGAAATAAATCAATTCTTAATGGATAATACAATTTTTAAAAAATACATTTTTCTATTTAACCCATAGATGGGACCCTAACAGGTACTACCACTCCGGGTCAGAGTGGACCAGGGAGAAATGGTGATGAAGGGTTGCTCCACATTCCCCAAACCTCCAAAACTGGAACCTCACCATCAGATAGAGTTTAACGTCATTCCCAGGATATGTAGACCCGCGGCCACCGCCTTCTAGCACTCATATGATAAAAAAAGGATTTGGGGCTTGCCATAAGGGCAATAGGGTTGGGAAAATCATATCGGTGCGTGGGCTTGACGTGACCAGCCAATTGATGGGAGGGGGCCTCTCCGACCGCCCGTCTAACCCAAGATAGGGCCAAAGTGGAGTATTGCATGTCATGAACTGCTCATCCACCTGGGCTCCATCCTTAAGCATCACGGGTCGCCACTCACGGCCAACAGGTGGTCCCATTGGGGAGTGTTACCCCTCTGCAGACGTGCAGTCGGTGCATTCTAACGCCCCAGCCGACAGGGCGGAAAAAAGGACAAAATGTCTTCTATATTGGTATTTTTAAACATATCTCATATTGTTTGTTTTGTAAAATTTTTTTCCTCATGACAGCAAAGTCCTCACATTTTGTGAGAGTCTTCGTGGCGTAGTGAGTTACGTACTGGACTGCGACATTGTAGTAAGTGAGTTCGAACTCCAGTCACGCTCTTACATCCACTTTCAGGAAAGGTATGAACCTCCTAATACTAATAGATATAGTGTAAATAGTATCACTACTGTTCTTCTACAAGGATGGCTTTTGCATTAAAAAAACTCAAAAGGGTTTTTATGCCATTAAAAAAAGAAAACAATCCAAAAGTGATTTCAGGAGTTGATTATGTAGAGTTCTGGGCCCCACCTCTAATAATAGTGTTAAAAACTTAACTATTTTTTCATTATTGCAGCATATTTTGAAATATTTGAATGGCTTGGACAGGCATAGGAAGTTATTATTTTCCTCGTATGTTTAACCCTGTCTACTGGGATTTTAGAGTACACAGATTGCACCTCTGCAGAGGGTTGAGACCCGTCCCCCAAAGAGGGTCTTCATGTCCTGGAAATGACGTTAAACTCTATCTGATGGTAAAGGTTCCGGTTCTGGAGATCTGGGGAATGTGGAGCTCCCTTTCCTTAGCATTGCTCCCTGGTCCAATGTGATCCGGAGTGGTAGTACCTGTTAGTGTCTCTTCTATGGGTTAAACAGAAAAATGTGTTTATAAAAAATTGAGTATGCATCAAGATTTAATTTATTTCAAAACTTAGTCGGCATTAAATGACCCACTGAGGTTGATATACCATAGAACAAACCAAACCAAACCAGACCTCATATGTTTTTTGATTTAGATACACGGATAATAGAAACCAAAAAAATGCTTCACTCCTTTAAGAAAATCTGTATGCCAAACGCGTGTAGTACATTTGATTTCATATAAAATCTTCAATACTCATGGATATCTGACACAAACAATTTCAACAACCGCAAATAACACATAGTATAAAATTATTTTCTAATTTCTGGTTTTAAACAACTGGACAAAATCCTTTTAGCGTCTCTTAAAAGTTAAATTCTAGGCTTTTCCACTGAAATATTTCCAATAACGGCTGAAAAATTCAAAACAAGAAAAGAACGCTCGGTATTTGTAATGATTTCTGAAAACATTTAATTCAACAGTGAGTGACGATCCTTGTTCTTACTTCTCTAATGGCTGACTTGAATGTATTTCAGTCAGTCAGTTAATCTTATTCTTGAACTTAAACGATAATGAACGAAAAGAAAGGAAGGGAGAAAGAAAGGAAGAAGGGGGAAGTAAGATCTCTCCGCTGTTTCTTTCTCTGAGACATTTCATCTTAAAAATAAGATCCATTAATGCATTTTAAGATGTTCATCTTTTTACAGTTCTCCAAGAAGAACTTGTAATTCGGAATAAATAATGCACTGAAGACGCTCTGTGGATAAATGGTAAAATGATTCAAAAGAGAATTCTTTTAAGGTCTTAACTACACAGCAGAGGTTTGTGCGTGCATTCTACGCTGGGGAATAATTGTGTTAAGACGTCATCAATCAATTTTTGTTTATGCGCTTATATGTAATGTTCTTAAGTTAAAAAAAAAAAAAAAAAAAAAACGAAAAGAAAAATTCAGAATTAAAATGGCGCCCATCGGAATTATAATAAGCATTGAAAGATGCACATGCGCAGTGAATTCAATTAAAACACAATGCATTGATTTCAAAATAAAGATTCAATAAAATAAAATAGTAATTTGCTGTACTGATAAAATTAGATTTTATTTGTGATTATGCATTTCTTTCCCCTAATGAAATACATTCTTGTTGGTATTACTTGGAGGGGTGGGAGTTAAAAATTCAATGTTAGAGGGTTTGTAACATAAGTAAAATCATCAAATTTATTAAAGGAGTAAAAAAAAAAAATTGAAATGGAAACTTAGTTCTGTCCCCCTCAAATAAGATGTAGCGGGCATTTATTAATTATTAATTGGTTAATTATTTTGAATGTTTTACACACAAATTTCACACAAAATTGTAGGTATTCATTAGGAATACCTACAATTTTGTTTTTGGAACAATGCTTCTGGTTTGAATCTAAATTATTTTCTGCTTTTCTCTCGAGAAGTCCGTCTTTTGAAAGGGATCCAAAAATTCAAGGTAATATCAATCCTTTGAAAGTCTCTCCAGCAAACGAAATGCAATTCCTTTCCCAACTGAACACGGCACTCTCACATCAAAATAGCAGTCTTCAGATTGCCGTCCAAACACTTTTTTTTCTTCACTCGCCCTGTCAGCCTCAGTCCGTCTTTATTTCTGCTCGTTCAAATGCGCTTATGCAAATTCGGATATACTTTATTTGGGTTTCTACTAACAACACCTCAGCTATGAGGAGGTAGCGAGTTCGAGTATCCGTAGCCGCTCGCCACCGGCCAAACATATCCCGACGCGTTTTGTTTGTGGGGGCTGGGAATCCGTTTGTTCATAGGGCTGCCTTTCAGTCTCGTCACAGTCTGGATTAAAAACAAGCTCTGATGATGATTTTTTTTATAAATCGAAATATTGTTCAATATTAGCTAAGAAAATGATATTAAATATTTTCATTTTAACAGTATTGTGTGTTTTCATAACATTTTATCTATACACAAATTTGTAGGTATTCATTTATTTGTAAAAATTATAGTTACCCTATTGTTACTGAAAAAAAAAACGAGAGTAAAAAATGGTTTTGAAAACTGATTACAGGGTTGTTCTGTATTCTATATATTGGCAATTTTTGGTATTGTGACGTAAGCAGTGACGTAGTTTTGGTTACACACAAAAAGAGACTGAATCTCCATTATTAAAAGATATTATATAATTATTCAAGAAAAAATATATTTTGTTATGATGCACTAAATATATTACAATATTTGGACCTTTTAAAATACCGCCCTTCCGGTTAGAACTACAGAATACGTTGACTGCATCTCTACAAAGGGACAATACCCCCAAATGTGAGCACTTGTTTGCCGTGGGTGGAAAGCCATGATGGTTAAGGACGGAATCCTGATGTCTGAGAAATCCAGGACATGCAACACTCCACTTTGGCTCTTACTTGGGCTAGAATATTGCTCTCGAATAGGCCCTCTCCGATTAATTGGCTGGTCACGTTAAGCCCTAACCCCTAAATGACTATTCCAATCGTATTGGACTTGCAAACCCTCAACACTTTTATCGTATATATGCGCAAAAAGCCGGTAGCTGAGGGTCTTAGTGTACAGAGTATGACGTTAAACTGCATCTAGTGGTGAGGTTCCAATTCTGGAACTCTGGTAAGTGTGGAGTGCCCCATTCATTACCATTACTCCCAGGTCGAC
This sequence comes from Doryteuthis pealeii, assembly GCA_023376005.1. Taxonomy (NCBI): domain Eukaryota; kingdom Metazoa; phylum Mollusca; class Cephalopoda; order Myopsida; family Loliginidae; genus Doryteuthis; species Doryteuthis pealeii. The sequence continues at coordinate 16,680,672 of CM042144.1, forward strand.
TCTGCTCTGTAGTGGTAGTACCTGTTAGAGTTCCATGTATGGATTGAATAGATGAAAAATGAGTTTAGAATTGTGTTTAAAAATTTGGTAAAAAAAAATTGAATACTCAAAAAGAATGAATAAAACAAATACGTCTTCGGAATAAGATAACTCATGGATTGACATACCGTAAAATTTAACTAACCAGCCTGTGGAAATACGTATGCTAAAATTATCACTTTTCTCTACGTATATATATATATCATCATCATCATCATGTCGCGCTATTAGCACGGATATCCATGACAATCTCTCGCCAACCTTTCCTATCATTCATTTCCCCAGGGAGGTCCTCTGCGCAGCAACCTGCATCTTTGCTTAGTTGGTCAATGTAGGTCCTTGCTGGGCGGCCCACACTAGCATGTCCGTGTGTTAGCTTCCACAGGAGAACGTCACTTATGAGCTCATCCTTGCTTCTCCAGCAGTGCCCGGCATGTCTTGTCCGTCTCACTCGAATGGTTTGTGAGATGGGGGCAGGTGGCCATATAGCTGTTTCGTCGTGGGGTGCTGCTTCCACGATTTATTCAGGACTGCACGCAGCATTCTTGTGCAGCTCCCGTCCAGCTTATTCTCAAGGCGCCTCGTTAGGGTCCATGTGGTGCATCCGTACAGCAACACTGATACAACCACCGCGAGGAAGAATTGTCGCTTTAGCTTGTCAGTGAGATCGGATTTCCATATTACTGATAATTTGTTTGTGGCCGACCACGCTTTTCCTATTCGTGTATTTACATCGCTTTCTGTGGACAGGATATTACCACACACACACACATATATATATATATATATATATATATATATGTGTGTGTGTGTGTGTGTGTGTGTGTGTGTGTGTGTGTGTGTGGAAAAGAAGATGACTGTTCTTATCGGGGAATAAAATATCGAGTTAATCACAACTTCGACCGTCGATACTTAATGGGTTATAAAGAATATAAAAGTGCACAGTACGTTAGTAGAGCGTACTTCATTGTTTATGCCCAAAAATTGTATACATATATTGGACAAAACTTGACCCGTTGGGTCACCCATTGAGGTCTTGGTAGATAATTGGGATTAAGGAAAAGTGTGTTTGTAAATTACTTTCTCTTTATCTCTCTGTACTCTACTCTCACTGAGAAACTAACATATATACCAACGAGATAATCAAGATATAAACTGAGAGGGGGGAAGTAATAAGCAGAATTTGACATCATTGCAATTCTCAACTAATTAGAACAAGGAAAACCCTTTTCTTCTTTTCCAGTATATATATATATATATATATATATATATATATATATATATATATATATATATATATATATATATATATATATACTAGCAAATTAAAAAAAATGTAAAAATAGATTTTTGAAACATATTGCCTGAGGGCTGGGAGTAAAAAATTAAATGTTAGCGAGTTTGTACGCTAAGTAAATAAAATCATCAAATTCATTAAAGGATTAAAAAATAAAACAATTTAAAATGTAAACTTTAAATATGTATTAAAATAAAACAAACTATATATAGATATATAATAACAGTCATGTATTTATTAAAACTCGTTTTAAAAAACAATGAGGACTGTCTAATGTTTCATGTTCAAATTTTGAGTGTATTTATTCTATGTTATGACGATTTTGGGTAATGTGACGTAAGCATTGACGTAGTTTTGGTTACAGATAAAAACTGGAAGCGAATCTCCATTATTAATATATATATATATATATATATATATATATATATATATTAGACATCACGTGACCCGTTGAGTTACCCATTGATTTCTCGGTAGATAATTGGAATGACGTAGGTATTGCCAAAGAACGTCAAATGCGTCATTTACAAAATAAATTTAACCCTCACCCCACCCCGAATGAAAGAAATACCTAAAATCAGAGAATTATCCGATTTTAATGAAATTTTCTGTGTTGATTTATCAATGAATGAATTTTATAATGCATCAGTTATTTTATTTTAAAACTTTCTGATTTTTTTCAGGTCACTTAATTTTGACTCTCCTTATTTTGGGGGCGCAAAATATCGGTGGGTGAAACTAATTACAGTATAAATAAAAAGACAAAGGTGAAACTAATTACAGTATAAATAAAAAGACAAAAGACCGAAGGTGTGAATAGAAGAAAAAAATTAAGGGAGCGATTCTGATAGAAAATAAGTACTGAAAATCGGAAATTTGGATGTAAACAATTTTTTTCGAGATTTTTTTTTTACTCTGCTGTTTTTGTATCTAATTAGCTTCTAGAATATCAGTTAAACAATTATACATCGATATTTGTTTTGTCTAAAAGGATGGGGTTCTAACTTTTCTCCAAAGATTATTAGATAACAATACTAAAGTAGAGTTTTTATTAGATAAATAGTTGTTTTTAAAATCTAAAAATATGAAATTTGAAACTTAAAAGTAAGCAATTGCTATTTTAAATAAATTGTATCTTAATAGATATTAGGTATGATAAATCATTTCTGCTATTGTAGGCAGCAATGGTAATATTCATTTTAAAGAATTTCGATTTGTTTCCATTGAATCGGTTTGATTAAAACGATTCAGTAAATAAACAAGAATTCGTTGATCAATGGAAATAAATTGAAATTCTTTAAAATAAATATTACCATCGCTGCCTACAATAGCAAAAATAATTTATTATACCTAACTAATAGATAAAATTCATTTAAAATATGAAACTCCTAATTTTAAGTTTAAAATTCCATACTTTATTATTTATTTAATAACTACTTGTTTATTATTGTTATCTAATAATTAAAAAAAAACTCTATTGAAAATTGAGCCACCTCGTTGTAAACAGAACAAATATCGATGTATAATTTTTTTCTTTTACAAGATTACGATAATTATCAAAAAGAGTAAAAAAACGATCTCCAAAAATCATTTTTTTTGTTTTTATCTTGCATCTAATTTTCAGATTTTCGGTACTTATTTTCTACCTGCATAACTCCCTTACATTTTTCTTTATTTATACTTTAATTAATTTCGAAAATATATAACCCTACCAATATTTTGCGCCCCCAAAATAAGATGGGGGAGGGTGTCAAAGTTTAGTGACCTGAAAAAAATCAGAAAGTTTTGAGATAAAATAACTGATGCATTATAAAAGTCATTGATTGATAAATCAACACTGAAAATGTCAGTAAAATTGGATAATTCCCTGATTTCTGGTATTTTTTTTCAATCGGGGGCGTGGGGTAAATTTGTTATGTAAAGCACAGATTTTTTCGGCAACTTTGGCAGTGTCTAGGAAACAGAGTTTGCATAGTGAATTAAATTTAAAAACAACAACATACGACTGGAGAGTTTAAAAAACATACGACCGGATTGTATACAAAAACATACGGCCGATGAGTTAGAAAAAAAAATACAGCAGGAGAATTTAAGAAAAACAGATGGCCGGAGGGTTAAAAAAAATCATTAAAATAATTTTGTAATAAGATTTTTTGAAGGCAAAATAATGCAAATTTATGCTGAAAAACATATTTATTTAATTTAATTAAATCGATGAAAATTTCCATTAGAAGATTTAACGGATATACCACAGTTGAGTTTAACAAACACGGATGGAAACTTTTCAACTCTCTGAAGATGGGCCTTGGCCGAAAATATTAAGAGTGAAAATAAGGAAAAAAAATTAAATAAATATGTTTTTCAACATAAATTTGCATTATTTTGCCTTCAAAAAATCTTATTACATTTTAATTAATGCTTCTAACACACTATAAAAATTTAAAAAAAAATATTTATTTCAATTTTGTAATATTTGTAAGAAAGAAACTGTTGGCCTAATCTAAATTGAAATGGACCATCGAATTTTATTAGGCTGTGGGCTCTTAGCTGCTGGTGTGAATCTTAACATACAAATAAAATGAGTATTTAAATATGTGTGTGTGTGTCTCTCTCTCTCAATCACTCTCCCATCTTCCTCTTACTCACATAGATAAACTATCGCATTTAATCAAGAGATACATACAGAGGGGTAGATTGATAGACAAAATTAATTAAAATGGAGTGATAGGCAGATTTAATTAGAATGGAATTTTTTCAAACATGATTCAATCCTAAAACTAAGAAATAATTTACTTTAACTTTCGTGTAATTAAACTAAACAGTAAAAAAGCCTTAGGGAACCAAAAGATGATTCGCTCAGCTTTAGTATAATATATATATTATATATATATATATATATATATATATATATATATATATATATATATATATAAGGGTTTTGTAATTTGCTTGAAACATTGTGTATATATTGGTTTGTTGGTTGGTTTTGAAGGCTGTCACAATGCGAGTGTAAAGAAAAAAGAAGGTAACTATGATGTTTTTTGTTAACCTGTCATTTTATTCTTTTTTGGGACAGCCTTCAAAACCAACCAACAAACCAATATATATATATATATATATATATATATATATATATATATATATATATGAGGAAAAAATGAGTAAAGAAAAGAAATGTAGGTGGATAAAAATGAATTTTATCGATATCACTTTTAATCGATATCACTTACACATGTGTTTCGGTCCGTTTATCCAAATGTATACGGATTTACGTATATCAAAATGTATACGGGATTTACGTATATCAAAATGAGACGTTTATTTACGTATATCAAAATGATAAGTTTATCAAAATGTATACGGATTTATATATATATATATATATATATATATATATATATATATATATATAATATATATATATACTGAAAAGAGATAGGAAACGATACAGAAACATGAAATCTAAGAGAAAGCGAAAAAAAGTGGGACAAAAAGTTTAAAAAATAATCTTTACGTCGGTAATCCAAAAGACATCAACTAGCAAATGACGTTATAGAAATATTTTGACGGATCAGCTTAATCCTTTTCTTAACAAAAATAAATCCATGTAAAGTGGAATCTTGATTTCGTTGCATCCGACTATCCTTTCATTCGTAGCAATTATTTTATTATAAGTTTTTAATTCTTTTATTGCAATTTTTTAAGTGTGAAATAAATCTATTATTTCGAAATAGAGGTGTGAAGTGACGACCAAACGCAACCACGGAAATCACTGTCGTCGAGACAACTGCAAATGTTCACTAGTCTCCAGTTCGACGCAAATGTTCACTTGTCTCTAGTCCAATGCAAATGTGTTCTGGTCTCTAGTCCAACGAATATGCTCACTGATCTCTAGTCTAACACATATGCTTGTTGTATTGTCCTCGCCCGGAAGACGGAGCTTCCGGTAAAAAACAAAGAGAAATATAAAAATATATATTTAAAAAAGGGGAAAACGGAAGAGAGGGTTTCCGATCAAGGAAGCAGGGAGAAGATAAAGAAATATATAACAAATGTCCGTTATCAGATCAAAAGATAAAGATGCGGAGGCGTATCTATCAATATAAAGGCGAGAAGATTCGAGCCGTCAGCCAAAAGGACACTTCACGTTTCCCATCAGCAAACACCCCTCGGGCAATCATTGTGAACACTGCGCTCTTCGCCAGCCACCGGCATTTTCATTGTGAAGCTCTACGCTTTTACCACCCACACACCGAAGAAAATAAAGAAGGGTTCTATCTTTGTATATGCGTATCTGTTGTTTATTGAAGTCCAGTAGTCGGTAGTAGTTGACTACTACTTACTTCGCTACGTGACCATATATACCCGCAACGTATACAGATACGCGATTTAGAGTAGCGAAGAAAGCCGCTATATAACATGCTCACTGGTGTCTTATCCAACGAAAATGCTCACTAGTTTTTGTTCTGGTTATTTTATCACGGTCGGTCCTGTTTTGGTCTGGAAGATGAAAAACAAACTGCCCTTAAAGTAGGTCTTACATAATAATTGACAGACTACTGCAGTCGCGAAGATCTTACATCCGGGCCAATTACGCTTAGCGCTACCCGACCACTGCGAAATGTGCATACGCGCCAACACAATCTCGAATTTCGAGGGGGGTCCTTAAATTACGAGCCACTACTTACGACCTGGAAGTTGCGAGTTTAGTCTCTGTAGTCACCGGCTACAGGGTCCAGAGTCGAAGCAAATTCATTTTGAAATTGCAGGGACCGTGGAGCTATTCAAGCAAAAAAGGTTTTGTAGCAATTTTATTGCATATAAATCCTATGGTTGCTTTTGCAATAAATAATAACAAATGATACAATACATACAATAACAATCTATATCTTATTATAATAGAGATTCAGTGTCTGTCTGTAACCGAAACTACTTACATCACAATAACACCAGGAATTGCGTAAGTTTATCAATAGTTATCTCAGTCAGTAGTGTGTCCGACTAGGAACCACAAGACTCCTGGTTTCGTACCGGTTCTCGCCAACTCAGCATTTGAGTAGCACAGGGATCTATACGGTAAAGTAAGGTAAAGTAAGGAGCTGATGGTAGGTGTGGCGCTACACCTCAGATGCAAAACAATCTCCTTGGTTTAGAGCTAGTGAAAAGGGGATAGACTCCCTTGCTATCTGGCTGATACCGACTTTAGGCCACCCCGACGACGTTACACTTTTTACTTTTATTTGATTTTTAGTAAAAATAATTAATTCATAGAATAAATCTTATTTACTAACGACGTCTCTATCAAAATCTGGGTTAGATTTGCTTCAAAACAGCCCATGTTTATAATCCTGCAATGTGTCCTACATATCATTAAGAAATAAAGGTTTACATAATATATGGTGTGGTTTTGTTGCATAATGTGGTTAATTTGGTGTTATTGATCTTTAATATTATTGTTTTATTCTGCAACATATGAAAATCAATCCCATGAATGATTTAATATAGAAAACAATTAAAATAAGTGTGAACTTTTTATATATGTTCTTATTTAATTTCGTTAGTCTTTCTAATTTAATATGTACCATTACATCAAAACTTAGATAATTACGCCCGGTGTGTGCATATTCTTGTTAGTAATACTTAATAGACATATCGCTTTGTTACGGCAGATTCTCCGTAGAGGACTGTTCATGTCTGAAGTCACCCTGGCACAGCACCATGAAGCTAAGAGGTCAAGAAGAAAGCAGCGGCAACAAAGCAGCGGCACATCAACATCTTCAGGGACAGCCTTCAAATGCAACATCTGTGGTCGAGAAAGTTTTTCAAACATCGGACTTCACAGTCACAGGAGGCGCTTCAGTGGCACAAAAACTTAAGAGGGATTACGGGCTCGTTAGTAAAAGTAAAGTCGACGGGGCGGCCTAAAGTCGGTATCAGCCAGTCAGCGAGGGAGTCTATCCCCTTTTCAATAGCGCTAGACCAAGGAGATTGTTTTAGCGTCTGAGGTGGAGCGCCACACCTACCATCAGCTCCTTACTTTACCGCACAGATCCCTGTGCTACTCATACGCTGAGTTGGCGGGGACCGGTATTGAACTAGGAACCTTGTGGTTTCTAACCGAACGCTCTACCGACTGAGCTAACCCGCCCCATCTCCCGGTGGTGGGCAATTGTTTCGGACGAAAGAAGAAAAACAACACAAATGAAAAGTAAACACATATCTTAACAAAGGGTACAAAAAATATTGTTGCAAATTTTGATGGCATTTGCTACAAGACTTATCTGAGAGGTGAAATTACAGTTCGTTGGTGAAGTGGTACTAGAAAGGGAATTCTGGTCGCTGTGGTGGTAGAGTGCTGTTGAGACGTCTTTCCTGGTCTAAGTTCTTAAGATAATTCAAGTGTTGGGAGTGCTTTGCGACACATCCGTCCAGGCCGGTTCTCGTTCGATAAGTAAAAGTGTAGGGGAGTGCTTTTTTGAAGCTACTCGCCTGGTGAGTGCTTTTTGGAAGCTACTCGCCTGGTGAAACTGTGATGGATGGAGACTTTGCTCAGGTGACTCCTCCGGTCGACAGCCTTCAGATAAGTGCCGGCGTTTGATTCTCCCGCCAACCCGTGTTGGCGATTCGCCCCCTAGCGACAGGGGAAGATAATTTGACTATCGGTTTTCCAATAAACTATATCATTGTCTCCTCGAGACTGAAATGCCAATATATATAATATATATCGCTTGTTAGTTTTCGATTCTACTCAAACTACAAGATCATTATATAGTTGCATATTCTATTTTGTGGAAAACAGTATTGCTGGTACCGAAGAATCTTCGAATCTTGTTTTTTTTTTAATTTTCTCACTTCAACAGAAGTATAGAAGGAGAATTCTGAATTCAAAGCTCTTAAACTCCGCTTAGAAATTGACCTTGTGTCGCATCCTGCTAGTACACTGGGGTTGGTAAATACATACCCCTACTATTATATAATCTGATCACAGAGTAATTGTTAGTATGCAAGTCTCGCAAATCCATTACTGCTGAATAGCGAGTTCGATTCTCCCTGGAAGCCAAATACTTGCGACCTTGTGTGACATCCTACTCATGGTGAATGGGTTGGGCAAATAGATACCTACATATTACTACTGCTACTAAAATAACTATTGCTACTACTACTACTACTACTACTACTACTACTAATAATAATAATAATAATAACAATAATGATATTAATGTAGGATTATAATTTTCTTCGACAATGATAATAACGCCAAATCGAATATACTACTCCTACTACTTCTACTACTACTACTACTAATAATAATAATAATGATAATAATAATGATAATGATGATGATAATAATAATATCAACTATGTATTAAACGAATATAGTAAACTAGCACAACGAGAATACAAAGCAAGGCACGACTGGGTTGGAAAGGGGATCAACAGGGAATACTGCAAGGAAGTAACTTTTGACCATACAACTAAATGGGATATGCATAAACCAGAATTTGTTCTTGAGAATAAAACGCATAAAACTCTCTGGGACTTTGAGATAAAGACGGACCACCTTATCCCAGCCAGAATACTAATTCTAGTATTGATTAACAAGAACTTGCCTACTGGTAGATATTTCAGTCCCAGCAGATCACAGGGTGAAGATGAAATAAAACGAAAAAATTCGCAAATAACTGGACGTTTGCCAGAGAATTTGAAAACTGTGGAATATGAGAGGGGAAGTGATACCAGTTGTAACTGGTTCACTTGGAACATTCCCCCAAAATTTGTAAAAGAAATAGAAGAAACGGAAATCAGATAAGGAATTGAGATCATCCACACAACAGCGTTGTTAAAATCAGCAATAAGACTCGGAGACCTGAGGAAACTTGTTGTCACTTAAACACCAGTGAAGGACCATCAGCTAACGCACGGGTTAAAAATTCACAAGGCGAGAAATAATAATGTCGGATTTTCATAGAGAGAGAGAGAGAGAGAGAGAGAGAGAGAGAGAGAGAGAGAGAGAGAGAGAGAGAGAGAGAGATGAAACCGTCAAACATAACTATATACAAGGAGAGAAATGATAATGATAGTCGGATTTTCGGAGAGAGAGAGAGAGAGAGAGAGAGAGAGAGAGAGAGAGAGAGAGAGAGAGAGAGAGAGAGAGAGAGAGAACCAACCAAGTGATACGTGAATATAGCTAAGTGGCCCAGAAGAAGTACACGAGCTGTCATGGCTGGATAGGAAAGGTATGCGTTTATGGGTTTGGATTCATGCCTTTTTAATGAATTAAATGTAGTTTTAACTTCCGTAGCTAAACCACTTTATATTAGGAAGCCTCAGACAAGACTCAGAACTCAGGTGAATATACACAACAACTTCCAACAAAGAGGTACATAACAAAATACAGACTTTATTATCTGAGCAACATTTAACAACAATACAAAAGAATTAGGACGAAAGTCCTAAGGAAGAGAGCCAAAAGAAGATATGAAAGCCTTACACCCAAAGGTTATCACTTACTTCGTTCAGGAGCCATGTGGTAAGTGTTTATCCATGAAGACATGAGAGTTCAAATAGGCTCGCGTGTTCTCGGCTATAAAACGGGGGGTGAGCCAAACACATCTTTGGAGTATAATAGTGGCCATTGAATGCCCACATATAAGCCTATAGTTGAGGTGCATCACCCCCACCCCCAAGTCCGAACGGACAGTCACAACTTGTGTATGTCTGGAGATCCCAGATGAGAAACAGAGAGTAAGTTATCCCCGGGCTGTGTTTAAATAGCCAGGTTGTAACGCCATCTAGTGGCAAACACTAGTGACAAGGGAAGATAACCCTTTTTCCAATATCAACCCTATCTCAACATGGGAAGACAATTGCTGCAGTATAAACAGCCACAATCGGAATTATTTATTCATCTTTTGTAAGTATTTTAGTACACAATTTAGGGGCCGGGTTAGCTCAGTTGGTAGAGCGTTCGGCTAGAAACCACAAGGTTCCTAGTTCGATACCGGTCCTCGCCAACTCAGCATATGAGCATCACAGGGAATTTGTGCGGTAAAGCAAGGAGCTGATAGTAGGTGTGGCGCTCCACCTCAGATACCAAAAACAATCTCCTTGGTCTAGCGCTATTGGAAAGGGGATATACTCCCTCGCTGACTGGATGATACCCCGACGACTTTACTTTTACTTTTAGATTTTTTATTAGTTGTGATGAGAATCGGATGCTTCTCTCTTGGATGATGATGATGATGATGATGATGATGATCATCATCATCATCATCAGCAGCAGCAGAAGCAGCAGCAGCAGCAGCAGCATCTCCAAATCGAGGCAAAGCGTTCTGTAGACATCAAAAGGCAAATGTGCATATCTATTGATAATGGAGATTCGCTTAACAAAAACTACGTCACTGCTTACGTCACACTGCCTAAAATCGTCATAAATAGAATACACTCAAAATTTGAGCATGCAATGTTGGACAGTCCTCACTGGTTTTTTAAACAAGTTTTAATAAATACATACCTGGTATAATCTATCTATATATAGTTTTTTTTTTTTAATATATATTTAAAGTTATCAGAACTAAGTTTCCATTTCAATTTTTTTTTTACTCCTTTAATAAATTCATTTTATTTTTTACTCCTTTAATAAATTTGATGATTTTACTTTACTTAGGATACAAACTCTCTGATATTAAATTTTCAACTCCCATCCCCTCAGGCAAAATTTATTTTAAGTCGCCCAGAGGGTGTTTTTTATTTTGCTAGTTAACGTAATTGCTGTCATCTTTTGTTGTTGGCATACTTACGTCTGCGAAAGAAGATGGAGTAGTGTCCAAAAATTTTTTTTTTTCTTTTGAACTACATAACCTGGGCGTTTTGATATGATTATGCGCCGTTGCCTAAGCAACAGACCCCACCCCTCTCCACACTACCGCTCTGACCCAAAGTAACCAATGCAGCTTGGCAACGGCAGCGTTGCAGGAGTTGGGTAACGCTGAAATTCAGCGTTACTCCATCTTAGAGACACCGGCTCTGGATTTGTTTTAGTGGTTTATTCGCCTATGCACATGTATATAGATCTGATCACCGAAATTAAGCAACGTAGAACCTGGTCATTACTTCCATGATAATACCAGGTGTTTTAAGCAATTTTAGATAAGTTGTTTTGGCACAATGTGCAGAGCATCCGCCTAGAAACCATCAAGGTTCGATATCACCTTCGCCAACTCAGGGTATCAGTTGTACAGCTTGGATATGTACGGTAAAGTAGGAGCTGATGGAACGTGTTGTACTCTATCACAGACGCAATATTAATCTCCTTTTTCTTGTGAAATGTGGATAGACTCCCTCGCCGTCCGGTTGATATCGACAATAGACCACTCCGCCGACTTTTATTTGATTTTATACGCATCTTTTTGTATAACACTCAATAACAATTATTTTATTTTTTGAATTTGAATAAAAGAAGAAAAATAAATTGGTCACATAAAAATACATACGAAATAATAGAGTATTTTCTAAAAAAAAAAAAAAAAAAAAAAGGGTATTTTCTAAAATAAAATAAAAATAAAAATGAATCAAACTCAGTTTATTTGTATTATTTGGATTATTAGGAGTATTATCCTCATATTTATTGTCATCTGTACAACGTTTCGGCCGATGTGTCCTCCGGCCTTCTTCAGGTATTTCTTGTCAGACTTGGGAGCCTTCTCGGACTCGGAAACCTTATTTTCTTTTAACTTGGGAACCTTCTTGTCGTAATCGGGAGCCATCACAGGACTTTGAACAGTTTGTTTTCTTTTTTTTACGTGAAAGTCAGTTAAACAGCATCCAATAGTGAGGTTCCAATTCTGAAGCTCTAGGGAGTATGGAGTACCCTTTCATTGCCTTTACTACATAGTCCACTCTGACCAGGAGTAGTAGTACCTGTCAGGGCCTTCTCAGAATAGATCAAAACATGAATTTGGAAAATATGGGTTAAATTTTGTTTTTGAATAAGTAAGTAAAATCGTTGGGGTGGCCTAAAGTCGGTATCAGCCAGACATTGAGCTAGTCTATCCCCTTTTCACTAGCGCTAGACTAAGGAGATTGTTTTCAGCGCCTGAGGTGGAACGCCACACCTATCATCAGCTCAGATTTACCGCACAGATCTATGTGCTACTCATACGCTGAGTTGGCGAGGGCCGGTATCGAACCAGGTACCTTGTGGTTCCCAGCCGAACACTCTATCGACTGAGAGGGCCGGTTTTTGAATACCCAACAAGAATTCATAAAACAAACGTCTTCGGCATAAAATAACCGAAGGGTTGACATGCCGTAAAATCTAACCAACCAACTAACCCAGTATCAACAAAAAAAAAAAAAAGAAGAAATTAAGTTATCTTTAAAAATAACCAAATGCAAATCTGTGCCCACCGGAAGTCGGAAGCGCTGAATAATTTAGAGTTGTTTTGGTGAGTGAATTCTTCCTCGGGTCGGAAACTTTCCGTCAACACGTTTACCACAAGTTCCGATACAAACAAGTCACCTGAAAGGCGCTTCCAAGAGTCACGTCTATCTCTCACCCCCTTAAAAAAAAAAAAACAACAAAGAAAAGATCATGGAGGGTTTTTTTTGGTAGGGTGGAGTGGGGGTGGGTTCATTACCTGGAGCGCTGTTTCACCCACATTATTTTTAATTGATGAATTTCTGGGAATTGCTAATCATAGTGCACATGTTTTTCGATAAATGTTCCCAACACGCTCCTAATAATTAACTGCGAATTTCGTATAATGCAATGCATCAAGGGTGTCTTTAAATATGTTGATTGATGTTGGTTTGAACAGTGCCGGTCTCCTGTGGCAGCCAACGGCGTTTTCGGAGGTGTACTCAGTGTCTTATTTCTTTTCTATTGATTACATTTTTAGATCCGCTTCTTTCTACATTTGGTTTTCTTCCCATCATGATTTAAAAAAAAAAAAAAAAAAAAAAACTATAACAAAAAAGAACAAGTCGCCTCCTCATCAGGCCAATGACTTATCAACAAGCGACTATTGATAGACACCGGCAGATGAGTAGACGCTCGGTGTTTCTTTTTTTCTTTGTTTCTTTTTAATTTTCTTTTGTTCGACGAGTTTATTTTGTTTTGTTGTTTTATTTCAATATTTTTCTCGCTTTTTTTTTGTATATATATATAATTCCTTTTTTTTTCTTTCTTCACTAAGCCAGGTGCTTTCGAGCCGTGAGGAATTCGCAGTTATTCCCGCCAACTGCCAACCATTTTTAAAAGGTAAATAAGCGCTTATCACTTTGCTCAGATCTTTAGATCAGTCTGACACCGGAAGTCATAACCACAGATCAACCAAAATGGCGACGATAATTCGTAGTTTAGTAATGAATGAGTTAAAATAATCCTTGGTATTTTTTTTTTATTTGCTACTTTTTTATATTGAAAAAAAAAAGGAAGTTTTGAAGGATTCCAAAAGATAAAATAATGAAAAGGAAGACAATTACGTGTTAAATTAAACTGAGAAAATGAAAGCATATATATATATATATATATATATATATATATATATATATATATATTATATATATATATATATATATATATATATAAAATAAAAGAATAAAGCATTTTTTCTGAGAACAATACATTTTGCGGACCTTCTTCTTTTTATAAAATATTAAATTTTCTCCCGTTGGAACCAGAGCAACATTATATATATATATATATATATATATATATATATATATATATATATATATATATATATATTGGCATTTCAGTCTCGGAAGACTATAATAAAGTTTTTGTGCCCCTGAAGTTACAGCGCCTCCTGTGACTGTGAAGTCCGATGTTTGAAAAACATTCTCGACCACAGATGTTGCATTTGAAGCCTGTCCCTGAAGATGTTGATGTTCTGCTGCTTTGTTGCCGCTGCTTTCTTTTAGACCTCTTAGCTTCATGTTGTTGCATTAGGGTGACTTCTGACATGAACAGTCCTCTACGGAGATTCTGACGCCACCAAAGACGGTCCTGGGCCAAATTTTCCCAGCTAGAAGGGCCAATGCAAAAGCACCTGAGATCATTCTTGCAGATATCCTTGAATCAAAACTGGGGACAACCAATCTGTCTTTTATATATATATATATATAATATATATATATATATATGAGAAGTAAACAAACAGACGATATTTGTGATATGGCTATTTTCAGCCGACAATATTTGGGAGAATATGTGCTTAATTGAAGTCGAACCTAATTTTTGAAAGTTAATTCATTAATAATTAATTAGTTAATAGGTAAAATCCCGCCTAATTAATTATTAATGAATTAAGTTTCAAAAAATTAGGTTCGACTTCAATTAAGCACATATTCTCCCAATATATATATATATATATATATATATATATATATATATATTATACCAATCCTCCGCTCGAACAGAATGCGACACAAAGTCAATTTCTTCTCCTAGACTGTTCACCTATTCAAGATTAAAGAGCCCATTTTGCCTTTACGATTTACCCATATCTGGAGGGAGAATATATGGATTCATGCCGTTCCTAAGGGTATTAGCTTAATGTGAAATGCAAATAGCCTCGTCCAAGATGTGAACTCGAGTATACGAGTCCATTTCCTACGACTCTAACCATTACACCACGCAACCCCATATAATTTAAGTACTGTAGCCAATAGATAGATATGGGTTGGTTGGATTTTACGGCATATCAACTCATGGGTTATTTTATGCCGGAGACATTTTGACTTATTAATCCTTGTTGAGTATTCAATTTTTGTGAACTCAGTTTTTTTTAAAATACATTATAAAACTTATTTTTATCTATTTAACCAATAAATGGGCCCAAACAGGTACTACCATTCCGGGTCAAAGTTAAACTAAAAGTAATGGCAATGAAAGTGTATTCAGTGAAACTGGAAGTAATGGCAACGAAAAGGTATTCAATATTCTAAATTACATCACTGATGACAACCACCAGCGCCCCAAATGTAGGAGCGTATATTTGAAGTATTTTTATCTGCAAAAACCGGGATGCGCGGTGCTTTGTATTTGAATGGGTTAGTTCTACCGTCCAAGAAAAAAATTCTCATAAGTCAAACGTCTTTTAGCGGTGATTGTTGATTGTTGGTGGTTGTACCGGGGCTTGATCACCTCTGATAGGGTCAGCAGGGCGAGGGAAGTCTGATGTTGGAAGACCCGAAACTTCCCAATGAACCCTGCGAATTACATCACTGATGACAACCACCAGCGCCCCAAATGTAGGAGCGTATATTTGAAGTAAAAACTAGTGCTTTGCCATCAGATTTAGTTTAATTTTATGTTTGAATCTTCCATTTTTGGTGGCTAGGGCAGTCTTTCCCGATTGACAAGTGATACAGTTAGCATATTTTAAGCCCGACCGACAGGCGGCTTAGGTTTCTACTGGATGAGACGAAAAATGAATGAAAATTATGTATTAAAATAAATAAAAAAATGAAAACCTTTTAACCCCTGTCCATTTTGAATTACATATATATGCTGAAACCAGTGATTGTATGAAAGTGTGTATATATGAGGATGTGTCAAAAAGTAATGCTATTCTATTTAGGACAGGTATAATTACCAACAGGGCCGGTTTAGCTCAGTCGGTAGAGCGTTCGGCTAGAAACCACAAGGTTCCTAGTTCGATACCGACCCTCGCCAACTCAGCGTATGAGTAGCACAGGGATCTGTGCGGTAAAGTAAGGAGCTGGTGGTAGGTGTGGCACTCCACCTCAGATGTTAAAACAATCTCCTTGGTCTAGCGCTATTGAAAAGGGGATAGACACCCTCGCTGACTGATACCGACTTTACGCCGCCCTGTCGACTTTATTTACTTATAATTACCAACGTAGGAACATGTATTATATATCAAAATGAAGCTGGTCCTCTGTGGATCACACCTATACTTTCCCACCGTTTCTTTCAATAGCAATCTTCCACCTTGAGAGCATGTATCCCTGCTGCGTAAAATTTTGTTGACTGTTCTTGAGCCATTTCTTCACTACAGATTTCACTTCCTCGTCACTGGAATAATGTTTGCCTCTCAAACACTATTTCATGGTTTCGAAGAGATGATAGTCTGAAGACGCTATGTGGTAAGTATGGAGGATTCGGTAAAGTTATCCACCCTAATAAGGCGATTTTCTCCTTTGTCACGATACTTGTGTGTGGTCGAGCATTGTCCAGCTGATGGAAGACATTGTCGATTGGCAAGTTGGGTCTTACTCGTCAGATTATTGCTCAGAGCCACGTTAGGTTCTCAATGTAGGCCTTAGTTTTATAAAAAAAAATCTTCACATGAAATAAAGAAAATGGCATTACTTTTGGACCATATTACCTTTAGGCACCCCTTTTTGATCTCGATTAATAAAGGCCATGTGTTTCATTTCCACCGTCAATATCCGGTTGTTTGTTAGGGGTTAGGGTTAGGGGTTAGGATTAGGGTTAGTGGTTAGTTTTATAATTTTTCAAAAAATCTAAACATCGTTTGTTAAAACAACCGGATATTGACGGTGTAAATGAAAAACATGTCCTTTCTTAATCGAGATCAAAAAGGGGTGCCTAAAGGTCATATGGTTCTTACTAAACATCGATTTTCTAAATATAGTCGAAATCATCTTAAAAGAAAAGAGCTGTAGGAACGGGACGACCTTCAAAATTTGCATGCAAAATCCCCGGTTTTTCCCCCACCCACCGAGACCCGAACGCTAACTTCGTTTAGATGTAGACAACTGTCTCAGTGATGAATTAGCATCACCACCAGAGAATACGTATCAGTACTGAGATGCTATTTGATTGCTGAGTAATTGAATTACATATAAGCATGCTTACATATCTATTGGTCTATTTTGTAAGGGAGGTAAATATTAACTAACTCCTCCACACAAGTAAAATGTGGTACAAGGTCAATTTCTTAAGCGGTGTTTAACGGGTTTGAATTAAGAGTTTCCCTTCTGCTAGACTGGTTGCCTAATTAAGGTGAAAGTGCGCAGCCTGCCCTGATATTTACCTGTAACTGGAGGGAGATTAATCGGACTCATACCTTTCCCAATAGTATTAGTGATATGTGAAATGAATTTTTTTATACTATATTTGATTCAACTTCTCGGTTATCATTTTTAAACAATTTTTTAAAACTAAATTTTTTTAATCAAATTTTATCTCTAGATATTCTCTAGGTTCATATATATGTCGAAAAACCTTGTTTATCTATGTATCCTCTGCCTAGTTCAGTTTAGTTAGTTAGATTTCGGCTGTTAGTAAAAAGGAGCAAACGTAATATGTCGTTACTCATAAAATGCCAATTTCTCACCGCGCGGTTGAAAACACTTTTGTGCGTCTGTTTTTTTTTTTTAAATAA
Source organism: Doryteuthis pealeii (assembly GCA_023376005.1). NCBI lineage: Eukaryota > Metazoa > Mollusca > Cephalopoda > Myopsida > Loliginidae > Doryteuthis > Doryteuthis pealeii. Next base: position 16,698,390 of record CM042144.1, read on the forward strand.
AGAATAAGCACATCGTGTAAAACAACTGAATGCACATACAAACCAGCACAGAAGAAGGAAGAAATCAGCCCAGAAGAAGATGGCCGCCGACAAAGCAGAACCAATAAAAATCCATCTCCTCTCCCCTCTTCTCCCCTCTCTCCCTTATATATATATATATATATATATTATAAATATATATATATATTTCCACCACCCCTCCGCACGAGCAGGATGTGACACAAGGTCAATTTTTTAAGCGGAGTTTAACAGGTTTGAATTCAGAGTTTTCCTTCTCCTAGACCGATTGTCTAACCAAGGTTAAAGAGCCCAGACTACCTTACTATTTACCCATAGCTGGAGGGAGAGTAGGATTCATACCATTCTCAAGCTCTAAGTGAAATGCAATTACCACGTCCAGGATTTGAACTCGAGGCGACGAGTCCATTTCCTATGACTTTAACCATTACACCACACGATTCCCTTTTATATACCCAGCAGATAAACGGGTATATAACTCATCTTCATTTGATAACTTTTGTTATATTAGAACATTATGTTCTTTAACAGCTCTTTCCCCAATTCAATATACGAGTGTAATCATAATTACTCCAATCTCCAAAACACTGTGGATGTAGGAAGGCTATTTCTGTGGCTATTGGGAACAGTGTTCTGCTTTTGTGCATGCGCCTACGTCAACCCTGCGCGCATGCCTAGCAGCGTCGTCTTGGTTTGACAGTCTTTCTAATGGAACTCCCGCTCGACGCTACTGCCAAGTGTGTATGGCGAGTCGTGCATGGATGTCAGAAACGTCCACAAGTGGTATAGAGGATTTGCAACGATGATGAGGTTCAACGCTTCCCCAACGACATGGAGGAGAACTCGTATGGCACTGACATAGAAAAACTGCAATAGCATCGACCGAAATGTCGATTATGTAGAAAAATCGATAAATGTTCAAACTTTGAAATTATATGAAACATATTCCACTTTGGCCCTTACTTATGCTAGTAAGGCCCCCTCCTATCAATCGGCTGGGCACGTCAAGCCCTAGCACCTATATGATTGTTCCGATCCTATTGTCCTTATGGCAAACCACAATACTTTTTATCCTATATGTGCTAGAAGGCGGTGGCTGAGATTTTAGTGTCCTGGGTATGACATTAAACTGCTGTTGCATTGCCTTCTTCACTTACTTGGACATCTATTCTTCTGCTGGCCGTCTTTAGTATTCTGATCGTCTTTGATATTTCTTCTATCATCTTGACTTGGTCTGGAATCTTCTAAGGTCTGGATTTTCTTGAGGACTTCGGGTCTGGTCTTCTATTAGGGATTTCTCCTTATCAGAAGCCCTGTGTCATTGTTAGTTTTTAGGTAATAAACACAAGACTTCGATTTACTTTTGATCTTATTTTATTGTTAAATCCCCACCAGACATCTGCTAACTAACATAGCGCGTGTATACAGAGTGAGTCACAGTTCGGCAGTGCATCTTCACTGCCTGACGTCCAACTGCAAACTGGGGACGCTGAAAAAGGTCCCACGTCACTTCACATATTTGGCGGGCTTCTGTAATTTTCCATTGAAGGACCCGGCCATGGTATGAAAAGGGTCATCCCCTCAGAATTACAGGGGATTGACAATAATCTTATGTAGCCGCATAGATTATGTAACACTGCCTCTAATGGTAAATTTCTAGTTTTGTAGCTCTGGGGAGTGTGGAGTAATCCTTCATCGCTATTACTCCCAGGTGCACACTGACCCGGGGTGGAAGTACCATAGGGTAAGATCTATGGGTTAAATAGAAAGAATCCGTTTAAAAATGTGTTTAAAACCTTAAGTTTAAAAAAAAATTGTATACCCATCGAGAATTAATAAAACAAAATGTTTTCGTATTTCTCTGAATGTTTGAGATGAGGCTTGGAGATTAGTATTATTAGCGTTATTCGGACTATTGTTCCCATCTTCATTGTTATTTGTACAACGTTTCGGCCGATATACCCTCCGAGTTCGAAAAGAAGGTTCCCGAGTCCGAGAAGGTTCCCGAGTCCGACAAGAAATACCTGAAGAAGGCCGGAGGGTATATCGGCCGAAACGTTGTACAAATAACAATGAAGATGGGGACAATAGTCCGAATAACACTAATAATACTAATCATCAAGCCTTATCTCAAACATTAAGAGAAAAAGTATTAATAATTTATTTACAAGCCATAGATATTCTGAATTGTCAGACTTGATAAAACTGTAACAACTATTAAATTTACTATTCATTATGAACAGTCATACAAGTTCCTTTTTCTTTCTTTCTTTTTTTCTGCTGGATTAAATCAGTTCAGTATTATCTGCGTTTGTTAGAGGCACGAGGGCAATCCCGAAACGTGTACAAATAAGAAGATGGGGACAATAATCCGAATACGCTAATAATTACTAAGTTTTCGGTATAAAATAAACCCAGGATTGACTCATAAAACCAGCATCTTTTTAGAAATTTATTTTATTATATTTTTCTTCTTAACCCCCCCCCCCCCCTCTGCCACCCCTGCCACCAGTCAATAGATATTATCAGTGTAAATATTTTGCTTACTTACTAATCAGTCCTAATTCACTGGCCACCAACATTGATGAGAGAAAAATCGTTTGTCGATCAGACGGCTTTTTTTCCCCTTCCTTTTATCTTCTGTCAGCCATGTAGACTCTAATTCGTCTAAGCTGACAAACTGATGGCTGCTATTAAACCTTCTGACGTCATTGCCTACATTACCAATATGGCGAGATGCTGTTGCAAACCGCTCTACCGTTGCGGACACTCCTCCACCCCCCCCGCTTTCCCCCTGGCTTTTCCCGCTTTGTTAGTGCACCAATGTGTTGGTTTCGACCCGGTTAAATCAGGCGGAAGTTGATGACATCTCACACTCCCTCCCCCGCTCGCTTTTCTTTCACTGAGAAGTCAACGCAATTATAATCAGTGTAATGGTGCTTTTACCCGCAATACAATTCCACGCATGCGTAAAGCGGACACATTAAAGCAATATGTTAGAAACCCGTGGATAAATATTGATATGTCGTCGTCGTCGTTCGTCCATAAAGTAGTTGCAGTTTAAAAAAAAAAAAAATAAAAAAAGCAGATAATAAATAAATGTATAAATATAAATAAAAAAAAAATAAAATAAAAGCAAAAAAAAAAAAAAAAAAAAAAGCAGAGGTTTGCTGCGTCTTCATGCGGAAGTTTAATATGTGTACGCAGGCCGATGCATTTGTGGCCGTCAATGGAAGAGATTTTTTTTTTTGTGAGTGTGCGTCGACCAAAACTGGCGGACTATCCGAGGAAACAATAAAAATAATGGACAAGCACTCAGGAAGTCGACCTAACAAAAACGCCGGTAATAGATGACAATATTTATTTGATTTTTTTCTTTTTTTTTTTTCTTTTAACGGTTTTTGTTTAATCTGTTTTATATTAAGTCCGCATTTAAAAAGCCGCTTAAGAGGTTCAATTAATGTTGATGCATTTAGTGTGGAATATCCAATGGCATAATCTAGAGGCACTCTTAGTGATTATTGTTTGGCTGGATAGAGAGGAGGTCAGGCGGGGGAGGAAGTAAAATGCGCACCTATCGGTAGTGATCAGTTAGCTGAAGAGACATTAAGAAAGAAGATAACGAAAAAGAAAAGACAGAAATATATATATATATTCTTCTCCTTCCCGCCTCCACATTAATATATATATATATATATATATATATATATATATATATATGAAAAGTACTCTGGACATGAACTTTGGTGGACTAATCCACGAATTCCACTCAAATATTAAAAAGTTGGCCAGAAAACTTGAAAAAATCACAAACAAAATTGTTAAACAGGAGATGTGTATTTTGTTTAAGTCAAAATGCATAAATGAAAGAATGCTGCCCAAATACACACACACACACACACACACATATATATATATATATATATATATATATATATATATATATATATATGACTTTGCGCTAATACCCTTGGGAAAGGTATGAATCCTAATCTCCCTCCAGCTATGGATGAATAGTAGGGCAGACTGGGCTCTTTAACCTTGGTTAGGCAACTGGTCTAGGAGAAGGAAAACTCTGAATTCAAAACTGTTGAACTCCGCTTAAGAAATTGACCTTGAGTCGCATCCTGCCTGTGCGGTGAGGTTGGTAAATCTCTCTCTCTCTCTCTCTCTCTCTCTCTCTCTCTAAATAATAAATAAATAAATAAATTCGAAAACAAAGAAAGGAGAGGATAATAAATAAATTAAAATATATAAACAACGATATCAATATAAATAAAGAAGAAGAAAAAAATATCTATGAATATAAAATGGGTATAGACTATATCTAGGGATATGAAAATTAATTATAAATGAATGAATACTAAGAAAATAGTAAAAGAAATCTATGAAGATAGTAAAGAAAGAAAATAGTTTGTGGCATGAAAGTGAAGGCAGAGAATATATCGTATAAAAATGAAATAAGTACCCTTCCTTGTCGGCTGGGGTGATAGAATACACCGACTGCAACTTTGCAGATGTGTAAGACTCCCCCAATGGGGCCACCTGTTGGCCGTGGATGGCGACTTCTCTCAGTGAGTAACTGGTTGCAACTAAACTAAAAAAACTGATTTTTGTCTCACGCTTATACTGGCGCATTTTTCGGAGGGTCAAGCGGATGTCATCATTTGTTAATTATGGCCATAACAGTTGAGGTAGTTTTCTACTCAACCCTCGTAATTTTGAATCTAACGAACTCTGATTCAAAAATATCTAGCTACAGTACTTACATAATATATAGGCTATCCATGAATTATGTAACATAATCAGAAACGATTCATTCTATCAATAAATTCCTCAGCCAATGGGCCACTCTTGATTAAATTTTGCATGTGAAATTCTATATCATTGGATGTACCCGGAACATTTGAGACTAGAAATATCTGAAATGTTTAATTCGTCTAAAAAATTGCCATGTACAGGAGCGCTCCACGTACTAAACGTAGGAGTAATTTTATATAACCATTCTTAAGTCATTTTCAAAAAATGCCAATACCATCTTAACCACAAGCATGAGGAGAAAAGCAGTAGCGACGAATTATACGTTCGCCTGAAAGGAGCACCTGTGCTCAAATTTGAGGAATTCTAATCTTACTTTCACATTAATGCATTGAATCAAAATGGAATGGTCCATTATTTATCTCAGGGTGTGACACACATAGGTACATACTAGTGTATTGATATATAGATAAATAGTTTATTTCAAAAACATGATTATTTTTGCAACAGCTTAATCTTTCACCAACATATGATCAGATTTTATATGATTTTTGTAGCTAACCCTCTGTATATGGTGGTGAGGTTCTTTTAAGCCAATGAGAGTCCCGTTTTAGATGAACTTGAATTTAATCAAATTCATAGGGATTTTCCACTGAGTTATCGTTAATTTCAAAATCTATACTACACTTCCTTACAAAAATTATATGCTATGCCTATCGATAATGCAACAGTAGGAATTTGAACGAAAATTACCGGACTACCTTTGATATTATATATAAGTATAGATTTCTAGATTAATATCTAGACGTATAGACCAAGTGTAAGTCCGTAGACCCCTAAGGAATTTGATTGACCCATCATAGATCCCCTCCTTATATACCGCAGTCCACCTTGCAGTTGTTTTGTTGCAACCAATTTTGTAATTAATGAATTCCGCACAGACGTTCATGTAAAACTGTTAATTGTAAAATAACCGTAAATTAGACAGCAAAGCAAACATAACATGTAAAAAAGAGCTGCAAATATTTAGTACTAACTTAATGACTTACCAAGAAAGCACACTTCCTAATATGATGGGTGAAGATGATGACTTTTGATAAGTTCATGAATATTGGGCTTACACTTTTGAAAATATATCAACAATGTTGATATAAGTTTTTTTTGATGTTTGTTTATTCTTTTAGAAACATTGTTGAATAAAGTATATATATTAATATTTATATTTTTGCTTGAAGGCAATTACAATGCGAATATCGCATAAATTCGATAATTATAGAAGATAATAATGACAAGTGAATCTCGCAAAGAATTACTCAGCGTGTAGAATATCGTACATACTGTTTCAACTTTATTAAGCCTTATCAGCGATATATACTAACGACTTCCCTCCGACAGATATCGAAACCGGGACCTCAGCAGGATAGTTAGAAACTATAATGTTTCAACCACGATACAGCACCGAGAAACTCCTGCGAAATTAATCTGTTATTGATACTGAGACGTCTTCTGTCATATTTTCAAAAGTTTAAGCCCAATATTCAGAATCCTGGAGAATTCTTGTGAAATTAATTCATTCCAATTACCAAGAAGGTTTAGTAATTTCCATAGACTCCTTGTAGACCTCCCGAATACTTACACCCCCTTGGGTTGTTGTATAGACCCCAGGAGGTTTATGTAGACCACTATGAGAAATCCTGTGCCTCTAACCCTAGACCAGGTGTCGGCAACCTTGTACTACATAGGGACCAGGGGCCATGTCTGTAAGAGAATGGCGGTAATTACAGTAATGATTTGTCACGTGGGGTGGGGTCTAGCAGCATGATTCTAACATTGTATAAGTCTTATACACCAGATGCATTCATGGGCTTATTACCAGATTTCGCTTTATTTATTACCATATTTCTTTTATATTGGTGTGGCGTTATTTTCGTATTTGCCTGGAGAGTTGTCTGCCCGTTTAGTTTCGCTGGTTCCCGCTAGGGGCTTCGGGTGTATTTAAGCAGCTGATTTGAACTACTCTCACTCTCTTTCCATGTTGCTCGACCTACGAGACACCACTATGGGTTAGACTCTAGTTTACCCCGATCTTGTTGGGGCTTTGTCCCCCTTACATTACTGTAATTGATTTATACAGCATGGACTATTCCTAGTCTCATGTCTGTTGCTTTTATGTTTATCCTTTTACGAGTAACTTTGTATTACTTATGTATGTATGTTCATGTACACCTCTATGTATTATGTACCTTGTTTATTCTGTGCTGTATATAAAATGTTTTGTCTATCAACCTTTGTCGGAGTTTTATCTTCAAGTATTATCACTTTGAATCTTACATTGGCATTAATGTCAAAACTATAATATACTCTTTAATAAATACCTTTACCAAAGGCATTAGTCTGAAGTGAAACATATACTGCCAAGTCCAAGATTTGAACTTGGGCCGACGAGACCATTTCTTACGACGATTATAGTTACGCCACGGGTGCTTTCTCTGTTTTGGTAAGAAAACCAGCCTATGAGAAGGAAAACTCCGGATTCAAACCGTGTATTATGGCGGAGGTGTTTGGGTTAATACATATAACTGTATTTTCGACACTTTTTGAACACACCTCGTATCTGGCTTCATATGACTCATATTGGCGTTAATGTGTCAAAAATATAATATACTTTTTAATAATACTCAAATATTGTAAATAGGCCAAGCGTAGAGTGTGTGACACATTAAAGAATCGAATAGGCTGTAAGCTTGAAAGCCATAGCCAATATGAAGATAACCGCCCGCAGTTACGAATTTCAGACAATATCAGGAACACTTCGTGGGGAAGAAATAATGCATTTACCAGAGATGCTATACCCAAGAGAAAATGACATCAATTCCTTTTATGTTATCAAAAAAAAAAAAAAAAAAAAAAAAAAAAAGAAACGGTGCGGTTGGTACTTTTAAAATAATGATAATCTGATCTACTATTATCAGAAGATGACATTTCTGACTCGACTCACTTTTTTTTTTTTTTTTTTTCCCCTTTTGAAATGCGAAATATTATATCGTGGTTTCACTTGAAATTGTTCCAACGTAATTCCTGTTTTCTAAACGCGAACATCAGAGTTTTTGGATATTTTTCGTCTTTTAGTTAAAGGCCTTTCTTCTGTGGTTCTCTGAAAGAAATAAGCCTGAAATCGGATCTGTCCATATAGTTACATGCACACTGAAACATATACACTTGCAGACGCTCTCTGACACATGTTATTATCTTACTATATATAAATAATATGCTTGACTATTCTGTAATCTACCGCGATGTAGACGTTAGATAAATTAAACTTTTAACGCGTGTATACAAATTGCTGATAATGTGCATCAAGTTCTCCTTTCTTGGGAGTTCGTGAAATGGGAAATAAATTTATTCTAGATGCATTACATATATTAATAACAAATTACGCCCCTACGTCGCCTCATCTCGCCTGCAAACATGGTGATATTCCGTGGTCATGAATGACATGAGTCCATCGCGATGTGTGGGGCATTTGCAAGCACTGTTAATCACGCGGAAAACGACAAGTGCCTCGTGAGTTCGATCCTCACTTGGTGCTCCACCCTTAGGAGAGGCTAAGCTAAAGTTTTCAGTTTGGAATAATGACTTCCGGAAAGTGATGACAACCTCACGTTGGAATTAACTTCAGGAGTTACACTATGCTACTGATACATGTAACCTAGTAGAATCTATCTTGTTACTTAGAGAAGAGGTTCACCGCCCAGTAAGCTGTGTTAACCCAAGGCAATCAACGAACGAAGAGGAGAGAGAGAGAGAGAGAGAGAGAGAGAGAGAGGAGAGAGGAGAGAGAGAGAGAGAGGAGAGAGAGAGAGAGAGAGAGAGATGAAACCGCCAAACATAATAACTAAATACAAAGAGAGAAATAATAATGATAATGTCGGATTTTAGGAGAGAGAGAGAGATTGAGAGAGAGAGAGAGAGAGAGAGAGAGAGAGAGAGAGAGAGAGAGAGAGAGTGAAACCGTCAAACATAATAACTAAATACAAATAGAGAAATAATAATGATAATGTCGGATTTTTGTGAGAGAGAGAGAGAGAGAGAGAGAGAGAGAGAGAGAGAGAGAGAGAGAGAGAGAGATGAAACCGTCAAACATAATAACTAAATACAAAGAGAGAAATAATAATGATAATGTCGGATTTTCGGAGAGAGAGAGAGAGAGAGAGAGAGAGAGAGAGAGAGAGAGAGAGAGAGAGAGAGAGAGAGAGAGAGAGAGAGAACAACAAGTGATAAGTAAATATAACTAAGTGGCCCAGAAGAAGTGCACGAGCTGTCATGGCTGGATAGGAAAGGTATGCGTTGATGGGTTTGGATCCATGCCTTTTCAAGGACATTCGCGAAAAGAAATGTATTACAAAGAATTAAATGTAGTTTTAGCTTCCGTAGCTAAACTTCTTTACATTAGAAGTCCCCAGAAAAGACTCAGAACACAGGTGAATATACACAACAACTTCCAACAAAGAGGTACTTAACAAAATACAGACTTTATTGTCTGAGTATCATTTAACAACAATTCAAAAGAATTAGGACAAAGAGTCCCAAGGAAGAGTGTTAAAAGAAGATATGAAAGCCTTACACCCAAAGGTTATCACTTACCTCCTACAGGAGCCACGTGGTAAGTGTTTATCCATAAAGACATGAGAGTTCAAATAGGCTCGCGTGTTCTCGGTTATAAAACGGCGGGGTGAGCCAAACACCTCTTTGGAGTATAATACTGGCCATTGAATGCAAAACTAAAGAAATGGAATCGAGTTCGAATCCAGGACGAGGTGGTTTGCGTTTCACTTCGCACAAATGTCTTTGTGAAAGAAATTAACCCTGCTGTCATCCAACACCCAACTCTGAGTAAATAGTAGGTCAGACTGGGTTCTTCATTCCAGCAAGTCTAGAAGGAAAACTTAACTTAAACCAGCTGTATGTAGCTTAAACATTTACTTCCTGTGTTTAGTAATTATAAACATTTACAGTCCTGTCGGCCGGGGCTTTAGAATACACCGACTGCACCTCTGCATAGGGTAAGACTCCCCAATGAGGCCACTTGTTGGCCGTGGGTGGCAACCCGTGATGCTTAAGGACGTATCCTGGTGGATGAGCAATCAATGACATGCAACACTCCACTTTGGCCCTTACTTAGGCTAGACGGGGCAAAAATGGTTTTATAAACCAAATTTGAGGAGTAGGGAAACTCTAGAACTCATTTTACAGACGAAAAAGATTTTAAAAAGTCACCATTTTTCGTGACGCCACTCAAATTTGGAGAGCAAAAATCGACATAACTTCGCCAATTTTTGGGATTAAGCTCAAATTTTTTGGGACTAACTTTAACATAGTCCACACCTGTAAAACTGAAGGGGTGGGTGACATGGCTGGTCACGTCAAGCCCTAGCTTATATTATATATATATATATATATATTTATAGAGAGAGAGAGAGAGAGAGAAGACTATTTTTTTATAGTATAGAATATACTATTGTTTTTGTTAATCTATATATGATACTGTCGATTTGATTCCATTAATATATATATATATATATATATATATATAATTATATTATATTAATATATTAATAAAAAATTTAGTTTGAAACTTTTTAAATAATGATGACACTTGAGGAGCTCCTAATTTAATGGCCAACAACTCAAGTTTCGTAGCCATCAGATACAGAAAGCTCTTCGCAATAAAATCATGATTTACGTATAATGTTTATGTATGTATGTATGTATGTATGTAGGTATGTATTGCTATGTATTCCACTTTGTTCATCCCTTTCTTCATCTCTTTCTATTTCTCTCTCTTTCTCCCAATCTGGTTAAATTTATCTCACTATATATCTGTCTATATTTGTTCCTAAGTTCCTATCTATCTATCTATCTATCTATCTATCTATCTGGATATGTTCTATGCTGTAGAACTGAAACGGATGGAGAAATAAAGTTATAGATGTATCTAAATGTCGTGAATTAGTGATTTTTGTCTAGTCAGAATCTGGTTAAATTTATCTCACTATATATCTGTCTATATTTGTTCCTAAGTTCATATCTATCTATCTATCTATCTATCTATCTATCTGGATATCTATCTATCTATCTATCTATCTATCTGGATATGTTCTATGCTGTAGAACTGAAACGGATGGAGAAATAGTTATAGATGTATCTAATGTCGTGAATTAGTGATTTTTGTCTAGTCAGAATCTGGTTAAATTTATCTCACTATATATCTGTCTATATTTGTTCCTAAGTTCATATCTATCTATCTATCTATCTATCTATCTATCTGGATATCTATCTATCTATCTATCTATCTATCTATCGGATATGTTCTATGCTGTAGAACTGAAACGGATGGAGAAATAAGTTATAGATGTATCTAAATGTCGTGAATTAGTGATTTTTGTCTAGTCAGAATCTGGTTAAATTTATCTCACTATATATCTGTCTATATTTGTTCCTAACTCCATATCTATCTATCTATCTATCTATCTATCTATCTGGATATGTTCCATGCTGTAGAACTGAAACGGATGGAAAATAAAGTTATAGATGTATCTAAATGTCGTGAATTAGTGATTTTTGTCTAGTCAGAATCTGGTTAAATTTATCTCACTATATATCTGTCTATATTTGTTCCTAAGTTCCTATCTATCTATCTATCTATCTATCTATCTATCTATTTATCTATCTGGATATCTATCTATCTATCTATCTATCTATCTATCTGGATATGTTCCATGCTGTAGAACTGAAACGGATGGAGAAGTTATAGATGTATCTAAATGTCGTGAATTAGTGATTTTTTGTCTAGTCAGAATCTGGTTAAATTTATCTCACTATATATCTGTCTATATTTGTTCCTAAGTTTATCTATCTATCTATCTATTATCTATCTATCTATCTGGATATCTATCTATCTATCTATCTATCTTCTATCTATCTGGATATGTTCTATGATGTAGAACTGAAACGGATGGAGAAGTTATAGATGTATCTAAATGTCGTGAATTAGTGATTTTTGTCTAGTCAGAATCTGGTTAAATTTATCTCACTATATATCTGTCTATATTTGTTCCTAAGTTCTATTTATCTATCTATCTATCTATCTGGATATCTATCTATCTATCTATCTATCTGGATATGTTCTATGCTGTAGAACTGAAACGGATGGAGAAATAAAGTTATAGATGTATCTAAATGTCGTGAATTAGTGATTTTTGTCTAGTCAGAATCTGGTTAAATTTATCTCACTATATATATGTCCTATAATTTGTCCGTTCCTATCTATCTACTATCTATCTATCTATCTTCTATCTGGATATGTTCTATGCTGTAGAACTGAAACGGATGGAGAAGTTATAGATGTATCTAAATGTCGTGAATTAGTGATTTTTGTCTAGTCAGAATCTGGTTAATTTATCTCACTATATATCTGTCTATATTTGTTCCTAAGTTCCTATCTATCTATCTATCTATCTATCTATCTATCTATCTATCTATATCTATCTGGATATGTTTATGCTGTAGAACTGAAACGGATGGAGAAATAAAGTTATAGATGTATCTAAATGTCGTGAATTAGTGATTTTTGTCTAGTCAGAATCTGGTTAAATTTATCTCACTATATATCTGTCTATATTTGTTCCTAAGTTCCTATCTATCTATCTATCTATCTATCTATCTATCTATTATCTGGATATGTTCTATGCTGTAGAACTGAAAGGATGGAGAAATAAAGTTATAGATGTATCTAAATGTCGTGAATTAGTGATTTTTGTCTAGTCAGAATCTGGTTAAATTTATCTCACTATATATCTGTCTATATTTGTTCCTAAGTTCATTATTATATCTATCTATCTATCTATCTATCTATCTATCTATCTGGATATGTTCTATGCTGTAGAACTGAAACGGATGGAGAAATAAAGTTATAGATGTATCTAAATGTCGTGAATTAGTGATTTTTGTCTAGTCAGAATCTGGTTAAATTTATCTCACTATATATCTTATATTTGTTCCTAAGTTCCTATCTATCTATCTATCTATCTATCTATCTATCTATCTATCTATTTATCTATCTGGATATGTTCTGTGCTGTAGAACTGAAACGGATGGAGAAATAAAGTTATAGATGTATCTAAATGTGTGAATTAGTGATTTTTGTCTAGTCAGAATCTGGTTAAATTTATCTCACTATATATCTGTCTATATTTGTTCCTAAGTTCCTATCTATCTATCTATCTATCTATCTGGATATGTTCTATGCTGTAGAACTGAAACGGATGGAGAAATAAAGTTATAGATGTATCTAAATGTCGTGAATTAGTGATTTTTGTCTAGTCAGAATCTGGTTAAATTTATCTCACTATATATCTGTCTATATTTGTTCCTAAGTTCCTATCTATCTATCTATCTATTATGGATATCTCTCTATCTATCTATCTGGATATGTTCTATGCTGTAGAACTGAAACGGTGGAGAAATAAAGTTATAGATGTATCTAAATGTCGTGAATTAGTGATTTTTGTCTAGTCAGAATCTGGTTAAATTTATCTCACTATATATCTGTCTATATTTGTTCTAAGTTCCTATCTATCTATCTATCTATCTATCTATCTATCTATCTATCTATCTATCTATCTATCTATCTGGATATGTTCTATGCTGTAGAACTGAAACGGATGGAGAAATAAAGTTATAGATGTATCTAAATCGTGAATTAGTGATTTTTGTCTAGTCAGAATCTGGTTAAATTTATCTCACTATATATCTGTCTATATTTGTTCCTAAGTTCCTATCTATCTATCTATCTATCTATCTATCTATATCTATCTATCTATCTTCTATCTATCTATTTATCTATCTGGATATTTCTATGCTGTAGACTGAAACGGATGGAGAAATAAGTTATAGATGTATCTAAATGTCGTGAATTAGTGATTTTTGTCTAGTCAGAATAGAAGACCTCGATAGTGTCTGCTGCAAGTCGTTTGCGTCGTTATCGCGGCAAATGGCCCATCCTCGCTCTTTGGCAACAGCTTATTTCTTCATCTGCGATAAGGCTTACGCACTTGGATCCGGTGTCTGTCGGAATGAAAAGTCATTAACAGCCGATGGATGGCACAAGATTATCATTTCATCTTTATTAAGAAATTTCTCAAATTACAATCGCGGACACATAAAGCAAGATTGCCGAACGACCAGACACGATTGTGGGTGGGGTGAACAGCAAAAATACGGTTCAAACGTAATTCATGATAGAAATATTGAGTAATTAAGACTTGTGTCTGTATGAAGTCATTAGACTGGTTGCTAGCAAACAGAGACAGTAATACTTTCCCTAATCAATTAATAGGCCGAAATTCATTTTTTTATCAATTTTGCTCATGAATCTGTACAACGAGGGTGAGTCAAATGTTTTGCAATATTTTAGTACCTTAAGGCACAATTCGGCAGCTCCGGATGTCAAAATCGTGAAGGTGATGAACCACACTAGAATGCGATATATCAAGCTCACCTGATACTCCCCGAATGCTACTCACCTGATCTTCCTCCATGGTTTGGAGCACTAATCCGAGTTGAAACTGCCCTGTCGGCGGGGGCGTTAGAATGCACCGACTGCACCTCTACAGAGAGGTAAGATCCCCAATGGGCCACCTGTTGGCCGTGGGTGGCGACCCGTGATGCTTAAGATAGAGCCCAGGTGGATGAGCAGTTCATGACATGCAATACTACTTTGACCTATTTGGGCTTGACGGGCGGACGGAGAGGCCCCTCGATCAATCGGCTGGTCACGTCAAGCCTAGCACATATGATTTTTCCAACCCTATTGCCCTTATGGCAAGCCCAACCTTTTTATCATATGGGTGCTAGAAGGCGGTGGCTGCGGGTCTACATGTCCTGGGAATGACGTTAAAACTCTATCTGATGGTGAGGTTCAGTTCTGGAGGTTTGGTGAATGTGGAGCACCCCTTCATCACCATTGCTCATGGTCCACCTGACCCGGAGTGGTAGTACCTAGTTAGGGTCCTCCATGGGTTAAATAGAAAAAAGTATTTATAAAATTGTCATTTAATGCCGATAAAGTTTTGAAATAAATCAATTCTTAATGGATAATACAATTTATTTATAAAGTACATTTTTTATTTACCCATAGATGGGACCCTATCAGGTCTACCACTCCGGGTCAGAGTGGACCAGGGAGCAATGGTGATGAAGGGTGCTCCACACTCCCAAACCCCCGTACTGGAACCTCACCATCAGAGAGTTTAACGTCATTCACAGGACATGTAGACCAACAGCCACCGCCTTCTAGCACCATATGATAAAAAGGGTTTGGAGCTTGCCATAAGGGAATAGGGTTGGTAAATCAATATAAGGTGCTAGGGCTTGACGTGACCAGCCGATTGATCGCAGGGGCCTCCCCGACGCCCGTCTAGCCAAGATAGGGCCAAAGTGGAGTATTGCATGTAACAGTGATGAGTCTTCACAGTATTTAGATGGGTGACCACTTGGCAACAGTAGATTCTGTCTGCAACCTATTTATCAATCTCTCTGCACGAGCAAGATGTGACACAAGGTCAATTAAATAGAGATTTTGGATTCCGAATGTTGTTTTAAGGGGAAGGCAAATTCTCTTTAGTTATAATGTTAGCATAACACATTTTTCGTATTATCTAGTTCTGTGTCAGCCAAAGTTAATAATAATAAACATCTATTAATCGGTGCATATGCCTTAATGTAATTCTGCAAGCAGATGAGTAAACATATTTGCGCATGCGCGCGAAATCTAAAAAAGAATCTATTAAAAAAACTTGTGTAGGCAGTTGCACGTATATAAACAGAGACACGCACGGATTCATTTGCACCTTGTATTTAAATGTACCTTCCCCACCTCGAGATACGACTATAAACAGTTTGGAAGATAAGATTATGAATAAAGAACGGTTCATAGAATTGGAAAAGCATTGAGCAGAAAGAAAAAAAAAACGTATCGTTTTGTGAAGTCCATGAATTTTGTCTTCTCCAGCTCTCTCTCCTGCTCTCTCTCTCTCTCTCTCTCTCTCTATCTATCTATCTATCTATCTATCGATCTATTTATCTCTATCTTCTATTCTCTCTTTCTCTTCTTCTGTCAAAAGAAGATATTATATTTCTCTCTTTGTTCTTTCTTTCTCTTTCCTTCTTTCTCTCTATCTAGTTAGAAACTAACTTCCATCATTTTAATCACCCGGTCATTCTTGCTAATTTTTCCTAATTTAACTATTTAGTTAAATTAGGAGTAATGAATAAATTACAGTTATATCTATTTATCTATCTATCTCTATTCTCTATTCTTCTTTCTCCTTCTTTCTGTCAAAGAGAGAAATAATATATTTCTATTTTGTTTTTTTCTTTTTCTTTCTTCTTTTTCTCTCTTTAAAGACCAAAACATCACACAACACACACCACATAAACACACAACATATTATATAATATATATACATATATATATATATATAATATATATATAATATATATATATATATATATATATATATATATATTGGTGTTCTTTTTTCTAGTATTGGAGAATTGAAATAAAGAGTACGATTATGGGTATACGAGGTGTATTTATTTATTCATTATTGTGTGCAATGCAGTTAAGTTTACATTGTTACCATTGTTTCAAAGCAGCATGTTAGCCATTATCATCAAGACAACGCGCCCGTTAAGAAAAGCAGGGAATGTCAATTTATTTATATATGTATGTACTTGTGTAAGCCGATTTTTTGAATTTCTCCGTTTAGAGGTTGAAATATTGCATATATATATATATATATATATATATATATATATATATATATAATATATATATATCTATTTATTCGGTGGTCGGCCCGGGACGGTATAATCCACGAGATGACTGATCTCTTCTTCTTTTCAATCATTACAAGTGGTTTTCTGCCGGGATTAGGGATCCATCAGTATCTCGAAGTCCAGAAATTTTACGCCTCTCATTCCCTAGGATAGGTCGGCTTGTTCATCTCCATTTTAGTTGTATGGTGAAAATTGAATTTCTTGTACAATTCCCAGTGGATTACCTTTCCGCCGAGTCGTGCCTTGTCTTGTACTGTTTTTGTGTTGGTTTCACTTATGATATGATTAACAGTTTCGTCTCTGTCACCACACATTCTTGCTATTTTGCTGCGTGTTATCATTTTTTTTATTTATATATTTATTATTATTTATTATTATTATTATTATTATTATATTATTATTATTATTATTATTATTATTTTCTCCTTTTGAGTTTTCACATCAGCATTAGCTGATGGTCTTTCACAGGAGTCTGAGTGTCAGCAAGTCTACCCAGGTCTCCAGGACTTTTCTGAGTATTCTGGCAGATTGCAGCAGTGCAGTGTTCTGAATGGTTTCAACTCTTCCTCTGATTTCCAAACTTTCCAAACCCTTTTCCAATCCTTTTGGGACTGTTCCAAGTGCACCAACTACAATTGGTATCATCTTCCCTTTCATATTCCATAACTTTTTAGTTCTTCATGGCAAGGTCTAGATATTTGTCTATTTTCCCTTTTCCTTTAGTTTCAACCTGTGATTGCTGGGCACTGCAAAATCCACAGTTGACAAGTTTTTTTTTTTGTTTATCACACTAGATCTGCTCTTGCTGGGATAAGTGATCCGTTTTTATTCAAAGTCCCAGAGAATTTATGCGTTTCGTTCTCAAGAACAGATTTTGATTTATTGCATATACCATTTTTTTTTTCATGGTCAAAATAAATATTTTTGCATAATTCCGTGGATTACTTTCAACCAAGTGGTGTCTAGTTTTGTATTCTGTTGTGCTAGTTATATATTAATTATTATTTATTATTATTATTATTATTATTATTATTTCACTCTTTGTGAGTTTTTCACGCCAGCGTTAGCTGATGGCATTTCATTGGAGTCTGAGTGACAACAAGTCTCCTCAGGTGTCCAGGACTCTTCTGAGTATTCTAACCGATTGCAACAATGCAGTAGTCTGTGTGTTCTTCTGATTTCCATTTCTTCTGGTCTTTTTTTCCAAGCTTTTTGGGGCCGTTCCAAGTGCACCAACTACAATTGGTATCACTTTGAACCTTATACTCTACAGCTTTTTCGATTCTCTGGCAAGGACCAGGTATTTGTTTATCTTTTCGTTTTCTTTCATCTTCACCCTGTGATCTGCTGGAACTGCAAAATCTACCGGGATGACAAGATATATCATCTTGTTAATTATTATTATTATTTACTCCTTTTGAGTTTTCACATCAGCATTAGCTGATGGATTTCACTGGAGTCTGAGTGAGCAAGTCCTCAGGTCTCCAGGACTCTTCTGAGTATTCTGGCAGATTACAGCAGTGCAGTGTTCTGAATGGTTTCAATCTTCTGATTTTCCAAACTTTCCAACCCTTTTCCAATCCTTTTAGGACTGTTCCAAGTGCACCAACTACAATTGGTATCACTTTCACTTTCATATTCCATAACTTTTTCAGTTCTCTGGCAAGGTCGATATTTGTCCATTTTTTTCATTTTCTTTTAACTTCACCCTGTGATCTGCAGGCACTGCAAAATCCATCAGTTGACAAGTTCTTCTTTTTTGTTTATCAACACTAGGTCTGGTTTTCTTGCTGGATAAGGTGATCCGTTTTTATTTCAAGAGTCCCGGAGAATTTTATGCATTTCGTTCTCAGAAAGATTCTGGTATGCTATACACTTTTTTGCATGGTCAAAATTAAATTTTTGCATATTTTAGTGGATCACCTTCCAACCCAGTCGTGTTCTAGTTTTGTATTCTCGTTGTGCTAGTTTGCTAATTCGAGAGTATATGGTTTTCAGTTTCATCTCTTACCGCACAGTCTACATTTACTATTTTGTTGGGTCTTATCAATTTATTATTATTATTATTATTATTATTTTATTATTATTATTTATTATTTTATTATTATATAATTATTATTATTATTATTATTATTTCAAGCAAAAAATTGCTTTCCTGTTCTTATTGTCAAACAGAACTAATCTCATTGGATACAATCAGCTGATTTTGAATAGACCGATATATCTGAAAGACTAGAATTTTCATTGGCTATCGCACGCGGCCAAAGAAGCCAAAGTGTTCTGGTCACGCGCCATTGTGCCTAAGGCGGTTATTGCTTTTTGGGAAGACGCGTGTGTCCTGCTTTTGTGTTGCACGGCCGTTCTTGAACAGGTCAAGTTTCGTCTGACACATTCGCCGTTCACCTGTTTTCCTCTTCTTTAGCAGAATGGGGTCAAGCTACTTATTTCATTGGGCGAGTAATTAAGGAAGATTTTCCATATACATGATAGCATTAACGCCTTTATAACTGATCACATGACATGTTCAATCAAGAGTGAAGACACCCCGTTTCTTTTTTTTTTACTGGATATCAGTACGGACAAAGCAGGTAGCATTCGAATCCCTTGGGGGCAGCGTACGACAAAAGTCGTTTTCTCATTTTAATCTTTGAAATAACAACAACCTGAGGCACTAAGTAGTTACTGTGCACAGCAAGGGATTAAATAGTAATATTTTCCAGAATATGATAGCTTTAACCTCTTATCTACGATCCTGAAAATTTGCATTGCAAACACTTTGTTTTTCATTAAAAGAACTAGCATATAATGATAAAATATTATATTAAATTCGAAACAATTGAAACTAAAAATGAAAACAGAATAAAATGATTTTGAACAGAGGTGAGTTAATAGAAAATAGAACAACTTAGAACTAACTCTTCATCATTTTTCCTCACCCGGTATTCATTGCTAATTTTTCATAATTTAACTATTTAGTTAAATTAGGAATAATGAATAAAATTACAGTTATTTCTATTGTTTAATTGATTCTTTTAAGATTTATCGGGATCTTTGCTCATATTCACCATGAAAAACCAAACAATAAGAAATCATATACCAAGCACATATTTAATACATATTTAATAACATTAATAACATTTAATATATATGCAAATTAGCCTTCGTTCACACTGTAAACTGCTATTTCTTGAATGTGTAAATACACTTGCACGTATTATATATACACCCACCAACGGAGTGAGGGTCCAGTGCTTCGGCCTGGATTTCAAGTTAATGCGTCGATCCAGGGAGCTGTCCCCAGGCAATACCTGCCTTTGATTTAATAGGACAGGGCTGGGTTTATTGCCCAGCGCTGAGTGCCCCCTTGAAGGGGGAATGCTGAAGGGAGCGACGCAGATTTTTGTTCTTTCCAGATGAGCTTCGGTGTGGGTGGGCCACGTTAAAACGAGCCTTGTGCCCAGCCCATTCAAGTGGGGTATGAGGCAATACTATAACACCTGCCAAGGGGGTGAGGTCCAGTGGCTTCGAACCTGATTTTTACAAGTAATAGCGATCGATCCAGGGAGCTGACGCCAGGCAATACTGCCTTGATTTAAAGGGACAGGGCTGGGTTTATTGCCCAGCGCCTGAGGTGCCCCCTTGAGGGGAATGCAGAAGGGATCGAGCTTTTTTTGTTCTTTCCACCTGAGCTTCGGCTTGTGGGGTGGGCCCACGTTAAAACGAGGCCTTGTGCCCAGCCGCATTCAGTGGGGTATGAGGCAATACTCTATATAACCTGCCCACGGGTGAGGTCCAGTGGCTTCGACGCTGATCTTTACAAGTTATAGCGTCGATCCCAGGAGCTGACCCAGGCAATACTGCCCCTTGATTTAAAGGGACAGGTGGGTTTATTGCCCAGCGCCTGAGGTGCCCTTGAGGGGGAATGCCGAAGGGATGACGACAATTTTTTGTTCTTTCACCCATGAGCTCGGGCTTGTGGTGGGCCCGTTAAAACGAGGCTGTGCCAGCCCATTAAGTGGGGTAATGAGGCAAATACTATAACTCCAACGGGTGAGGGTCCGTGGTTCGGCTGGCAGATCTTTACAGTTAATAGTGTCGATCCAAGGGGGCTGTCCACAGATACTGCCTGATTTTAAGATGGGCGGTTCGGAGTTTTATTGCGGCGTTGAGCACGCCCTTGAGGGGTAATTGCCGAGTGGAGTCAACGAGGCATTATTTTTGATTTCTTCATAGCTCTCAATTTGCATTATTTTTATTTTTATTTGAAACCCCGAATACTGTATATTAAGATTGGTAGCTTTTAAACGCTCTTATGTATGAGGTTTGGAGACCTTAACGTGTTTGATGCACTTAACAAGTGACTATTTTGTGCCCAGGTATCAGTTTTTCCATATGACATATGCAGGTACCTGAGGCCAATACCTGTTTTGTAGGCCATGGTGACTTTAGAGGTAAATCAGCTAAAAAATCTTAGTAGAGTATTTGGCGCTTCTCGATATTTAAAATGTAAGATAAACACAAACGAAGGCGAATGTTGCGTAATAATTAGAGGAGATTGATAGACTGAATAGATGTAATAAAGTTCTTTGGCTAGGATGAGCATAATGCACATTATAGAAAAACAATGCAATGACATGCTCAGTGACTTAGCCATCATACGTAGAGACTGTGAGGATAACTTCGTTGTCAGAGGGAGGCAATATTTTCGAAGTGCCACAGGAATAGGAGCGAGACTGGTTTGAACATACGGACAAGTGATGAATACCTCTATGCCAGAAATACATAGAATCGAATAAGAGCGAGGTGGTCAGATTGGTATTGCCTGGGGGACAGCCTGCTCCGGGATTGACATATTAACTTTGTAAAAGTATCGCAGGGCTTCCTAAGCCACTGGCACCCTCACCCCGTTTTGGGTCAGGTTTATTGGACCTATTTGACAGACATCAGAACCACTCAACTTGAACTAGGGCTGGCAAGCAGAGGCCTCAGGATGTTTGATAGGGTGCCCGAGCCACATGAAAGCGAAGCACGAAAGAGATTGGAGAGAGAGAGAGAGGGAGGAGAGGGGAGAAGAGAGAGAGGAGTATTTAAACGCAGGCCGCTAAGGCTAAATACAACGTCTGTGTTTTTGTTTATTGCTTTTCTGTTCTTCCTTCCCCAGCTGAGCGGAGGTTGCCCTTTGCAGAACAGGGCCCGGGTGGGGGCTACTTCAAATAAGATCCACCCAAAAAAGCTATGTGTTTCCTTTTGAAAAATCTTATATACGGGGAGTGCCGGAGATTTTCGTGCCAATCTATCTTAGTAAATGGATGCTCGGAAGTTAAAACAGATTGCCATCTTAAGAAGAGCTGTTATCAGACCATAAGATAGATTATTACATTTGACTTTGAGAGAATTACTCTCCATGGGTTCGATACGAGCTATAACTGAGTCAAATCTCACTCTCACCCCGCCGCTGGGGTCCGGGTGTGGCGTTAATAGGATGCGCGACTGACCTCTGCAGAGGGGCTCAGACTGCCCCGCTATGGGGCTCCTGTTGCCGGGTGGCGCCGTGATGCTTAAGGATAGAGCAGGTGGATGAGCAGTTATGACATGCATACTCAACTTGACCATCTTGGGCTAAGGGCGGTCGAGAGGCCCTCATCAATCGGCTGGTCATCAGCCCTAGCACCATATATGGATGTTCCCAACTTTTTGCCCTTTGGGAGCCCAACCTGTTTTTACATATAGATGCTAGAAGGTGGTGATGCGGGTCTACATGTCCTGGAATTGACGTTAAACTATTGATGGTGAGGTTTCAGTTTTGGAGGTTTGGGGAATGAGGAGCACCCCATTCATCAGGCATTGCTCCCTGTTCACTCTGACCGGAGTGGTAGTACCTGTTAGGGTCCCATCTATGGGTAAATAGAAAATGTATTTATAAAAAATTGTATTATCCATTAAGAATTGATTTTATTCAAAACTTTATCGGCATTAAATGACCCACTGAGTGTTGATATGCGTAAAACAAAACAAACAAAACGAAACAAAACAAAAATCGACCGAATGACAGCTCGTAATCGGAAAACTCGTAAGTTGAGGCCTCATAAGTCAAGGTACAATGTTTTTTTACAGTGCTCTTTCTTGTTTTTACATTATCATGCCCAACGTCATTATATGCAGTTTGTTCTCAATTTCCTCAGTATTTCTATGTTGGTCTGTCTCTCTGCACTTTGTGAGTTAACGCAGAACTTGGCACAGCTGTTTAGTTTCTTTGTGAATTTGGGACTGAAATATTCAACAAGAATTTAAAGTTAAACGAACAACTAAAAATCGGTCAGTTTCGCTGCGATCACCCCCATCCGCATCCACCACGTCGTAGGCGTGTAGGAAAAAGTGAATTCTTTTATAAATAAGCTAAACTATTTAAAAAAAAAATACCCTGAGCATTTATCCAAAGTGATCTCTCTATTTCTCTCTCTCTCTCTCTCTCTCTTGTTCCTCCCTCTCTTTTCTTTTCTACAATTTTTCCTCTCTATTTCTTCTCATCTCTCTCTCATTCTCTCTCTTTCTTTCTCTTTGTTCTTTTCTTTTTTAAAACACTGAAACACATATGTTTACACAGGCACACACGCATATAAACATTTGAATTTCTAGGATATATTCAAAATTACACATATATATACTGACCTCTCTCTCTCTCTCTCTCTCTCTTCTGTTCTCTCTTCTAACTTGTTATCTCTCTCTATGATCTCACTCATCATCTCTCTCTCTCTCTCGCTCTCTCTCTTTCTCTCTCTCTCTCTCTTTTCTTTTCTTTTTTTAAAACACGAAACAGCACATGTACACCAGGCACGCCTATACACATTTGAATTTCTAGCATATATCCAAAACTTATATTATTATGATTACTCGCTGGTCTCTTTTCTCTCTCTCGCTGTTTCAAAGCTCTCTTTCTCTCTCTCTCTCGTCCCCCTTTTCTCTTTTCTGTTCTTTTTCTTTTAAATAACCAAACGCACATATAACACCGCATACACACATTTGAATTTCTAGCATATATATAATTACACACAGTTATACTGTTTCTCTCTCTCTCTCTCTCTCTCTCTCTCGTTACCCTCTCTCTCTTTCTGCATCATACCTCTCTTCTTTGTTCTTTTCTTTTAAAACACGCAAACACACATGTACACACAGGCACACACAACACATATAATATACACATTTGAATAAACCAAAAATGTCAGCGGTAAATTGAGGTCAGAACAGTGACAAGCGAATTTATGTGGCGGAACGTCTCATTTAAGGCAAAGAGCTCATTAGAATTTGTATAAAATCGTCATTGGTTAGCAGAGAAACTGCACCCTCACCAGAACCTTTAACTCCAAAAGTAATCTAGTTGTCGACACTATCGTACACAGCTGATAGAAGAAACGAATTTATAAACAACAGACAGGAAAAGAACACATTTTTTAGGTTCGATTCTTCAGAAGGTCCAATCCAATTTCTCAACAACCTTAAATAAATTTCTCTAAATGTTTGAAATGAGGCTTGATGATTAGTATTATCTGCGTTATTTTGGACTATTGTCCTCATTTCATTGTTATCTGTATACAGCAGCATTTCGGTCGATGTGCCCTCCGGCCTTCTTCAAGTATTTCTGTCGACTCTTGCTGGAAATGTATTATTTCTCTGAATGTTTGAGATGTGGCTTGATTATTATTATCTGCGTTATTCGGACTGTTGTCTTGTACAGATAAAATGAAATGAGGACAATAGTCCGAATAACGCGATAATAACTTAAAATAGATAGACGGACACATTACTGACAATATATACAGACAGAAGAGAGCATATTATTAATATATTATATATATATATTATATATGTATATATATATACCAACCCTCCACAGGGCAGGATGTGACACAAGGTCAATTTCTTAAGCGAGTTTAAACAGGTTTTGAATTCAGAGTTTTTCTTTTCCTAGACGGTTGCCTAACCAGGTTAAAGAGCCCAGTCTGCCTTGCTTCACTATAGCTGGAGGTAGAGTAGGAGGAGGCATAACCTTTCCAAGGGTATTAGCGCTAAGGGAAATGCAATTAGCACGGCAGGATTTGAATATTATATATATATGATATATATATATATGAGAGAGAGAGAGAGAGAGAGAGAGAGAGAGAGAGAGATGTGCATGGTGCAATGTCTGTTGTCGTAGGAAAATGGACGGCGATTGGTGTTCCAGTCCTGGACGAGGCTGTTTACACTTGAGTACCCATTTTGAAATTGTAAAACAAAGACATGTTCAGCATAAACATGGAACAATGCTATATCGCTATCACATACATTCAACTATTCTCCTTCATGCAATGAGTAAATAGTAGGGCAGACTGGACACTAACCTTGTTTGGGCAACCAATCTAGGGGGAAACTCTGAATTTAACCTTATAAATTGACATTGCTTAAATAATCGACATTGCGTCACTCTCTACTCGTGCGGAAAGGGATAATTTATTTTTTATCTATCTACAGATAAATAGATAGATAAATAGATAGAAAGATAGATGGATATTATAATTATAGATATTATATTTTTATCTATCTACAGATAAATAGAGATAGAAAGATAGATAGATAAATGGAGAGAGAGAGAGAGAGGAGAGAGAGAGAGAGAGAGAGAGAGAGAGAGAAGAGAGAGAGAGCAAATAGTCACCTCGTTTTCAATCGACTCTAGAATCGGTTTGATTTCAGGTTAAAGCCAAAAATGGATTTTCTGCGTAAGCAAAGGTGCGACTACGTTTTCACTTAAAGGCTTGAAAATAAATGAAAACATGTGTTCTCCCTAAGCTATGGGTAGATTGTGAAAAGACTCAGTTTTTAGCTTTTGTTTGACAACCTGTCTATGAGGTAAAGTCTAAATTCAACCAGCTTTACCCAGCTTTAAAATCGACTGTCACATTTTGTCCATAACAGAAAGGTTGGGTAAATATATAATTATATATAACAAATAATTATAATGATTTTGTTTAGGAGGCACATGGTGTAATTCTTATCGTTAAAGGAAATGGACTTGACGATACGAGTTCAAATCCGGGACGAAACTGTTTACACATTATGTAAAAGTAAAAAGTAAAGTCGTCGTCGGGGCGGCCTAATGTCGGTATCAGCCAATCAGCGAGGGGGTCTATCCCCTTTTCACTAGCGCTAGACCAAGGAGATTATTTCGGCGTCTGAGGTGGAGCGCCACACCTACCATCAGCTCCTTACTTTACCGCACAGATCCATGTGCTACTCATACGCTGAGTGAGCGAGGACCGGTATCGAACAAGGAACCTTGTGGTTTCTAGCCGAACGCTATACTTACTGAGCTAACCCGGCTCTACACATTATGTACCGCTGATCAAATTTTTGGGAGAGGTATACATCTGATTATTCTCTCCTTCCAGCTATTGGTAAACAGTAGGGTAGACTAGGCTATTTAACATTGTTTAGGTAACCAGTCTTGGAGAAGGAAAACTGTTAAACCCCGCTCCCCCGAAATTCATCTTGTGTCACATCCTAGTCGTGCGGAGGGCTTGGTAATTATGTATACCTATAAATAAAACGGTGAATTACGTACCTCTGTTTACACGCCCTTGTGCCTGACCACTTATATTTATTGATATAGCCATTTACGCATCCCGTTCGTCCCGTGTAGGATTTGACACAAAATCGCAGGTATGGGGCATTCAGCGGGGATTAAACTCACTATTCAGTTGTAATGTATCTGCGAGACTAGCTTGCTAATCATTATACCACGATGGAACACCGTTTGTATTTACCCAACCCACTCACTACAGGTAGGACGTAACAAGGTCACAAGTATGAGGAATCCAGTGAGGATTTAACTCACTATTCGGTAGTAATGGATTTACGAGACTAGCTTGCAAACCATTATGCCGGGATGGGACGTCTTACGTTTATTGCTGTATGTGGGTGCATTTTCTTTGATGTCGACGCACGCACTCACGTGTACATATAATGCACCTTAATGGATATTTAGATATGAGTTTATATAAGTGTGTTTGTGTGTGTGTGTGTGTGTGTGTGTGTGTGTGTGTACACGCGCGCGTGTGTATGTATGTGTGCGTGAGCGTCGTGTTTGATAGTGAAGTGGCTTTTAGTCCTGACTCCTCACCGCGCTGATTGTAATACCAAATGCCGTTTTTCAGCTTGTTACGGTAGATATTAAAATACGCCCGTATTTATCTTATCCGCTTATCATTCAAACTGATAGAAGCGGCTACTCTCCAGCTTCAGAGTTAAAATCGCACAGTTTGATACTGCAAAAAGCCGAGACTTCATGGCGCTGTGAATCTCATAAAATATTCTCTTATGAGGAGCCAAAATCTTTTGAATAATTTGGAACTCACTTCTTTCTCTTACTCATTCATAGGAAAAAAAAAATTTTTTTCATAAAAAAAAAAAAAAAATTAGTTTCATTCGATCATTTGTTTGTCTTTCTTTCAGTCTAAAACTAAATTGTAACAGACTTAAACATATCCGCGCAAATTACTATCAAGCAAGAAACCTGAAAGACATCTTTAAGAATACAAACCCTGAAAACATTTTAAATTTTATTAAAAAAAAGCCACCTTTTCAACAAAATATAACAGAACATAACCAATTATCTCTATAGAACCACTACTTTAAAGACTGAAATCCAAAATAACCTTTTTGGCATTAAATGATCCACAGAGGTTGATATACCGTTAAACAAAACTGAAACTCAAACTCAGTCTAAAACATTTCTTCTTTTAAAAAACGAAAAAAAAATTGTCACAATTTAGTAGTGAGGTTCCAATTCTGGAACTCTGGGAGTGTGCAGTACCTTTTATCGCCATTACTCCCAGATCCACCCTGACCTGGAGTGGTTGTACCTGTTAGAGTCCCATCTATGGGTTGAATAGATTAAAAAATGAGTATTAAAAATTTGAGTTTGGAAAAAAATTGAATGGCCAACAAGAATGTATAAAACAAATGTCTTCTGCATGAAATAACCCAACATGGTTTGACATGCCGTAAAATCAACCAAATGGCATGTGACTGCAGGTCCTTTTTGACAACACATTATAAAGAGCAGGGATAAATAGTTTCCTGCCTTTTTCAAAGATTCCAAGGAAAAGTGAACATATTCCGCCTCAGCTGAATTCAAAATACAATCCCCTGATCGGTATTTGGCGTTAATGACCGTTCCACAGCCCATAAATATTTTGTTTATTTGGGGAAGACCTCTTCTAAGTAACTGGATACCTCCATCGGAATGTGACACAGACTGTCAAACCAAGCAAATTCACCCAAATTGATGGTCGGTTCAGAAGATTAAGAAATGACATTCAAAATAAAGACTTTTAGAATGTAGATATTTTCCAAGAGAAGGCCTTAAGCGAAATATAAAAAAAAAAAAACGTTGAAATTGTAAATAAAGTTCGTTAAAATGAAAGTCTTTCAATCAGTTTTCCCTTTCGAAAATCACATATATGTAGATTCCTATCTACCTACTTATCTATAGATATATCGATCTCTCTGTACACTTTCTGTCTCTGTCTATGTACCTCCTCCGTCTGTCTGTCTGTCTGTCTCTGTCTCTATCTCTGTCCCTCTCATTCTTTCTCTGTGTCTCTGGGTGTCTCTCTGTATGTTCCTCTCTGTATCTCTGTCTGTCTGTCTGTCT
The DNA here is from genome assembly GCA_023376005.1 of Doryteuthis pealeii. Taxonomy (NCBI): domain Eukaryota; kingdom Metazoa; phylum Mollusca; class Cephalopoda; order Myopsida; family Loliginidae; genus Doryteuthis; species Doryteuthis pealeii. The sequence continues at coordinate 16,726,756 of CM042144.1, forward strand.
ATTTCTCTGTCTGTCTGTCTGTTTGTCCGTCTCTCTCTCTCTGTCTCTCTCTGTCTCTGTCTCTGTCTCTCTCTGTCTCTCTCTCTGTCTCTCTGTCTGTCTGTCTGTCTCTCTTTCTCTCTCTCTCTCTCTCTCTCTCTATATATATATATATATATATATATATATATATAATAAAGTAGGTCTAATGAGTCAGAGAATATCTGCCTAGGTTTCTCCAAATGTATCATCCGGATAATTCTGACTGCTAGGGATTGGTGGAAAATACATATTATTTCTAAAAACTCTCACAAGAAAACACAGAATTAGCATAAAAAAGACGAAAAAAATTAATAAAACCCCAAATCAAACCTTTTTTATTTATTTATTTACTCATTGGCTTTTATTTATTTACTTTTCAGGCTTTTCTATGTCTACATTTATTTAAAATCTCGATTCTTCGATTGAGTAATTCTCTAGCTTCTTTATACATAGTAATTGCGATTTTTTCCTCCATGCATAAGTTAAACTTTGTTTTGTGTAATTCCAAAGAACATTGCCGGAATTTTTTTTTCATACTTTCGGAGTTCAGAGAAATAATATATATATATTATATATATTATATATATATATATATATAATATAAGTGTATTTTGGCGGCATTTTCTCTTAACATGTTTGGTTAAACTCGAGTGACAATTCCTGTCGTACGAGTTTCTGTTCAATCCGTTCAAGGTGTCTGGCCAAGGATCTATATCTACATGAGATCGATTTACATACGAGTATATACGGTATTTCTTTTTAGCTTGTTTATCAATAGTGGTACAGTGACATTGCCATTTTTTTCCTTGGAAAGAAATAAGCATGCACGCACCAAAATCCTTTAAAACTAACAAACCGAATATCAGAATACTAAAATAACCAAAATCCTATCAATGGCAGGAGAGAAAAGTCACACGTATCAGTGCCTTAAAACTGACCCAGAGATATTATTTTCTTTTTAGAGAAAGAACAACGGCTCATATCTAGAAATAAGCAAAGGGAAAAATAAATCAACGCCTCTCTATCTGACAAGAGGTTGTATTAAATCACCCTTAAAAGGGTTAACGTTACAACATAATTCACGATATCAAAGATTGAAAATAAATTGTTTCTATTCTATCAGTGGGAAAAAACAACAATTTTGCTTAAAGAAAAAATCTCTTATCTTTTTTCATTGTTATCCTTACAAAATATAATCAGTATTTCAACACCCTTAAATTTAAAACAAGTATAAGCAAAAAAAAAAAAAAAAAAAAAAGAAAAAGAAAAGTAAAACTGAAAAAACTTAGACTTCCAAAAGGAAACAGAATATACAAAGACAAAAAAGATAGAAAAGAAATGGAACCCCCCCCCCCAAAAAAAAAAAAAACCAAAAATAATTTTTTGAGATTTGACTAGAAAGTAAGTAAAGTCGTCGGGTTAGTCTAATGTCGGTATCAACCAGACAGCGTGTGAGTCTATCCCCTTTTCACTAGCGATATATTAGACGAAAGACAAAAAGATAGAAAAGAAATGGAACCCCCCAACCCACCCAAACCCCCCCAAAAAAAAAACCCCAAAAATAATTTTCGAGATTTGCCGAGAAAGTAAGTAAAGTCGTCGGGTTGGTCTAAAGTCGGTATCAGCCAGACAGCGTGCGAGTCTATCCCCTTTTCACTAGCGTATATATTAGACGAAAGACAAAAAGATAGAAAAGAAATGAAAAAAACAACCCAAAAACAATTTTTCGAGATTTGACTAGAAAGTAAGTAAAGTCGTCGGGTTGGTCTAAAGTCGGTATCAGCCAGACAGGGTGTGAGTCTATCCCCTTTTCACTAGCGTATATATTAGACGAAAGACAAAAAAGATAGAAAAGAAATGAAAAAAAAACAACATTTTTTTGAGATTTTACTAGAAAGTAAGTAAAGTCGTCGGGTTGGTCTAAAGTCGGTATCAGCCAGACAGGGTGTGAGTCTATCCCTTTTCACTAGCGTATATATTAGACGAAAACAAAAAAATAGAAATGAAAAAAAAAAAAACAAAAAACAATTTTTCGAAATTTGACTAGAAAGTAAGTAAAGTCGTCGGTTTGGTCTAAAGTCGGTATCAGCCAGACAGCGTGTGAGTCTATCCCTTTTCACTAGCGTATATCTTAGACGAAAGACAAAAAAGATAGAAAAGAAATGAAAAAAAAAAACCCAAAAACAATTTTTCGAGATTTGACTAGAAAGTAAGTAAAGTCGTCGGGTTGGTCTAAAGTCGGTATCAGCCAGACAGCGTGTGAGTCTATCCCCTTTTCACTAGCGTATATATTAGACGAAAGATAAAAAGATAGAAAAGAAATGAAAAAAAATCCCCAAAAAACAATTTTTCGAGATTTGACTAGAAAGTAAGTAAAGTCGTCGGGTTGGTCTAAAGTCGGTATCAGCCAGACAGCGTGTGAGTCTATCCCTTTTCACTAGCGTATATATTAGACGAAAGATAAAAAGATAGAAAAGAAATGAAAAAAAATCCCCAAAAAAACAATTTTTCGAGATTTGACTAGAAAGTAAGTAAAGTCGTCGGGTTGGTCTAAAGTCGGTATCAGCCAGAGAGCGTGTGAGTCTATCCCCTTTTCACTAGCGTATATATTAGACGAAATACAAAAAGATAGAAAAGAAATGAAAAAAAAACCCTAAAAACAATTTTTCGAGATTTGACTAGAAAGTAAGTACAGTTGTCGGGTTGGTCTAAAGTCAGTATCAGCCAGACAGCGTGTGAGTCTATCCCCTTTTCACTAGCGTATAAGACGAAAGGCAAAAAGATAGAAAAGAAAAAAAACAAACAAAAAAACAATTTTTCGAGATTTGACTAGAAAGTAAGTAAAGTCGTCGGGTTGGTCTAAAGTCGTTATCAGCCAGACAGCATGTGAGTCTATCCCCTTTTCACTAGCGCTATACCAAAGAGATTGTTTCGGGCGTCTGAGGTGGAGTGTCACCGCCAGCTTCTCACTTTATTGCATAGATCCCTGTGCTACACATGAGACATTAAATAACACTTATCTCCCCTTATTTAATTATTTTGTTTTTTCTTTTCTATTTCTTTTTCCTTTTTTTTCCTTTTTTCGTTTTTTATTCTCTTTTTCTTTTTTCTTTTTCTTTTTTCTTTTTCTTTTTTCTTTTTCTTTTTTCTCTTTTTTTCCTTTTATTAGTATAATAATTTTTGCGGGGGATTCAATCTTTAATGGATATTTTTTTGTTACTTAAAGAAAAAAAAAGATTAATTATAATTAAGGTTGCAAACCTGAAAAATAGAAGAAATCAGACTTCTTACTTTCTAGTCCGGTTTAGCTCAGTCAATAGAGCGTTCGACCACACAAGGTTCCTAGTTCGATACCAGCCCTCGCCAATTCAGCGTATGAATGGCACAGGGATCTGTATGGTAAAATGAGGAGCTTATGGTAGGTATGGCGCTCGGTCTCAGACATCAAAAACAACCTCCTTGGTCTAATTCTAGTGAAAAGAGGATAGGCTGATACCGAATTTAGGCCACACCGATGTCTACTTTTACTTTTACTTATACTCCACCAACACCCAAGTATTGAGGCATTTAATAGACAGATTAGAGGTTATAGTTAGAATACGCCAACTGCACCTCTGTAGAGTGGTAACCCCACCCTCGATGGGGTCACCAATTAGTCGTGGGTGGTGCCCGTGAACAGAATTATGGTGAAAAGGCGGTTGAGAAATATTGAGAGACTGCAAAAAGAATGTAAATATAAACCTACAAAGAATGCGATTCATTAACTTCATAGCTCAAAATAGCCCTAGACGCTTTGGCATGCCATTAAAATCATTCAATCAATCAATGACCTTCCTTTCGTCTGTTTACCAAATTTCGTCTCGCCCTGTCGACTGGGACTGTAGAATACGCCGACTGAACCACCGCAAAGGGTTAGAACCCCATCCCCGCCGACCAATGGGATCCCCTAATGGCCCGCAATCCATGTACTTGTCTCTCCTTTTGTTTTCCTTTCATTTTCCCTCTGTCGTTTGCCAGGACGACAAAATCTACTAGATAAGTTCTCTTCATGTTTATTATTATTTCACTCCTTGTGAGTTTTCCATACCAGCGATAGCTGATGGTCTTACCCTGGAGTCTGAGTGACAACACGTCTCCTCAGGTCTCCAGGACCCTTCTGAGTATTCTAATCGATCTCAACAATGCGATTGTCTAGATTATCTCAATTCTTCCTCTGATTTCCAGTTTCTTTTTTGTTTTATTTTCTATACCTTTGTTGATCGTTCCAAGTGCACCAATTACAATAGGTATCACTTTCACCCCCATATTCAACAGTTTTTTCTATTCTCTCGCAAGGTCCAAGTATTTGTCTCCTGGACATTATTATAATGATTATTAGTTTTTCCCACCAGCGTTAGCTGATGGTATTTCACTGGAGTTTGAGTGACAACAAGTCTCCTCAGGTCTCCAGAACTCTCCTAAATATTCTAGCTGATTTCAACAATGCTGTTGTCTGGACAGTCTTAATTATTTCTTTGATTTCCAGTTCCTCCAGTATTTTATGTAAGCGTTTGAAGACCGTTCAAAGTGCCCCAACTACTACTGGTATCACTTTCATCCTCATATTCTACAGTTTTTTCAATTCTCTACCAAGTTCTGGGTATTTATCTATCATTTCGTTTTCTTTCATCTTCACCCTGTGATCTGCTGGAACTGCAAAATCTACCAGTTGATAAGTTCTCTCCCCCCCTCTCTCTCTCCCCCCTCTCTCTCTCTCTCTTTGGTAATCATTACTAGATCTGGTCTTCTGGATGGGATAAGGCGATCCGTCTTAATTTCAAAGTCCCAGAACAGATTCTGGTTATATATATAAATTATTATTATTATTATTATTATTATTATTATTATTATTATTATTATTATTATTATTATGTTACCAGTCTTCCATTTTGCAAGGATATTTTGGGATGTTTCCAAATCTGCCAGTAATGATGGACCAACTGACAATTTTATAACCGGCAGTGAATTTATTCCATCACGATAAAAACTGTGGTTATGGGAGTCGGAAGGCATTTCACAACTTTTCAGCCTTTCGACACAAACTTCGTATTTCATTTGACTTTCTGTTTCAGTAGACCAAGTAAAATGGAGCGAGAAATCGCTAAGCATTAACACTGTCAGGTCAGGCATAGAAGCACAGATAAAAAGCTGTCACCGCTCAGATTTCATTGATAAAGTCTGCATTATAAAGCCTCTTTCTGATTTAAGCAAAGATAGACAAAATCAATGGTCACGGCAGAGAAGGCTCCAGTGTGAGTGCCTAACAAGAGCCTTAAATTCTGCCATAGCTGTCAGTCAGCATTGTATGGAGTCTATCGAGCGAGCGTTTTCTCTTAAATTATCCGTTCGTAGACATGCAAGGCTATGAATGTCCCAGGGTGAGAAAGGAAAAAAAAACATTTACTGGCTAATTTGAGTTGTTTATGATTCTCTTTGCTGTTGTTAATGGTAATGATATTGCGGAGAATTGTAAATGTCGTAGATACAGATCTATGTTGGTCCACTTGTCTTTACGTTGTTTTGAATTTGTTTTTGTTTTTTGTTTTTTTTGTTTTTTTAAGTGTGTGAAAAACACGATATTGATTCTGTTGATATTTAACGTGGCGCAAAATTATCCAATCAATTTTATCGAGTTGAAAAATAAATAAAAAAAATCAAGAAAAAGAATGCGATGAACAGCAACAATTCTATTATAAACAAAATAATTAAATAAAAATCCAAATTAGCGTCATAATTATCGACTATATGGATATCTGGATCGGAGTTGCTGGTATTCTGGATCTGTTGTTGGGCTGGAATTTTCCCTGTCCTTTGAGTCTGGAAATTACTTGGGATCTTCTTGAGATGTACTTGCATCCATTGGCAGCTTTTAATAATGGACACAGGACATTTTGATGTATCCCACTCACAGTCTGGTTATATCTATTCAACTGTTCCAATCTATCTATGACAGTGTGACTATAATTATCCATCTATCTATCTATCTATCTATCTATCTATCTTTCTCGGAGCTCATTTTATTTCATTCTAACCCAAGTAAAAATGCCTTGGAGGACAGACTGCATCTTCCATCTATCCTCCTCAAACACTTAGCCCAGACTCTTACCTCTTATGTCCATCCACTTTGAAGACTTTCAACTGACTCTCTCCTCCCACTCTTCCCCCTGTTGACACTTTTTGACCAATATTAAACTAGAAAGAAAGAATGACAGAGTAGGGGAAAAGATAAAGAGAGGGGTTAAATAAAACGGCATTTATTCTAAGCTCTAGTAGTACTACTATATAGCTACACCACTTGGACTTTACCAAAATACTTTAAGAAAAAAAACAAGATGGGAATTAAATAATGATGCTGCATGTTGTTTTAAACAAATCCTGGAAGCAGCATCCCACAAAACTATAGTTTCAACGCCACTTACCTCCTATGACACAAACCATCTAAGTACGACGAACAAGATTGGTTAAATGCTACCAATTGGACACATGGCCGAGTGGATAAGGCAGTTAGGTTAAGACAGTTCTAAGTGACAGTTATCTATGGAACCCGAGTTCAATCCTGAGTGAAAGCAGTTAGAAAAATAATTAATTAACACAACTCCTACCCCAGCTATGGTTAGCAGAATGAGAACAGGATACCCCCGTGGATTAAATAAAGGGTTAGGTTCAAAGTTCCGTGATGGCTCCCGAATACAAGAAAATTCCCGAGTTCGAAAAGAAGGTTCCCGAGTCCGAGAAGGTTCCCAAGTCCGACAAGAAATACCTGAAGAAGGTCGGAGGGTATATCGGCCGAAACGTTGTACAAATAACAATGAAGAAGGGGACAATAGTCCGAATAACGCAGATAATGCTGTCAGAGAAGTAAGAACAAACTCATAAGTTACCTTTTCCTGAGAACTCCTACAGATGGACACACCAGTGTTGGACGACCGGGAAAAAAACCGAGAGTTGTGAGGGTGGGGGGTAAACAGAAAATCTATGCTGAAAAGGAAGAGGATAAAATGTTTAAACTTTTTTTCTTAAATTAGCTAAATGGGAACTACATACAGCTTGTACAGCCACCTACCATCCATCTCACAATGCATCCAAGTACGACGAACAAGACGTGCTCGTCACTTTTGGAGAAGTAAGGGCGAATTTATAAGTGACGTTCTCTTGTGGAGTCTTACACATGAACAGACCAATGTTTCGGGAACAGCAAAAAATTACGTACAACAGATGTGCAGACACTAGATGCCATTTTGAGGGCTTCACAGGATCGATGAACGCTGGAGACGGATGGAGAGAGAGAGAGAGAGAGAGAGAGAGAGAGAGAGAGGGGGGGGAGAGGGGGTAAGGGGTCAGGGAGAGAGGGAGAATCAAGAGAATCCGTCCTGTCAGCAATACTTGTTGGTTTGTTTGGTTACGTTTTACGGCATGTCAACCCCTTGGGGTATTTTATGCCGAATACTTCTATAGGTAATTTGGTATTCAAAAATGTTTAATGCCGACACAGTTTTGAAATAAATTCATTTTTAATACATAATACAATTTTGTTTATAATTTTTTCTATTCAACCCATAGATGGGACCCTAACAGGTACTACCCCTCCGGGTCAGAGTAAACCAGGGAGCAATGGTGATGAAGGGGTGATCCACATTCCCGAAACCTCCAGAACTGGAACCTCACCATCAGATAGAGTTTAACGTAATTTCCAGGACATGTAGACCCGCAACCACCGCCTTCTAGCACCCCTATGATAAAATGGTATTGGGGCTTGCCATAAGGGCAATAAGGTTAGGAAAATCATAGTCAGCAATACTTGATAATGATGATGATGATGATTATGAGGAGTAGGAGCAGTAGGAAGAGGAGGAGGAGGATTGTGTAGAGTGTGTTTGTCTATCTTCTATAGACTACTAAAGCAGTTTGATATAGTTACCAGATTCAGTACGAATACTAGCTGGATTTACTAAGTATGCATTTACCCCCCCTCACACACACACACGCACACACACACCGTTACTTCTAGCTGTATCATAAGTAAGTAAAAACGTAAAGTCAACGGGGCGGCCTCAAGTCAGTATCAGCCAGTCAGCGAGGGAGTCTATCCCCTTTTCAATAGCGCTAGACCAAGGAGATTGTTTTTAGCGTCTGAGGAGGAGCGCCACACCTACCATCAGCTCCTTACTTCACCGCACAGATCCCCGTGCTACTCATACGCTGAGTTGGCGAGGACCGGTATCGAACTAGGAACCTTGTGGTTTCTAGCCGAACGCTCTACCGACTGAGCTAACCCGGCCCTAAAGCTGTATCATAAAGGAACTCCCATATCACTGTTAACATTATTTAGACATCTTGTAATCTGCTTTTTTAAAAAAAAAACTTTCTCGGAGTAAGATATGCTTGGCGAAGGAATAACCATTTAGCCTGTCCATCGACCAAAAAAAAAAAAAAAGAAAAAAGGATATATATATTTTATATATTTACCAACTCCTCCGCACGAGCAGGATACGACACAAGATCAATTTCTTAAGCGGAGTTTAACAGGTTTGAATTCAGAGTCCTAGACTGGTTACCTAGCCATGGTTAAAGAACCCAGTCTGCCCTGCTATTTACCCATAGCTGTAGGGAGAGTAGGATTCATACCTTTCCCAAGGGTATTAGCGCTAAGTGAAATGCAATGACCACGTCCAGGATTTGAACTCGGGGCGATGAGCCCATTTCCCATGACTTTAACCATTACACCACGCGCTTCCTGAAAAAAGGATATAGACGACAAAAAAGAAAAAAAACAACAACAAAAAACAAAAAAAAACAGAAACAGAAACAAAAGGCGACATATGCTCTAGAAAAATATTACATCCCGATCTAAGTAGGAATTAACCACTTACTTACTGCACTTTCTGATTTTGCTTTTTCTTTCAACCCCCCCTCCTTGCCCCCCCTCTTCATCGATCCGGCATGATTGATTTTAGATAGACATTGCCGCCATAATGACAACAGGCCTTCACCGAAACATTTTCAAAAGATCTACGCTTTCCATCTCTCTATATTCCGCTCCGAATCGCCTACAACATCAATGGTAGAGGGGAATCAGCGCCACTGTCGAGGCAGAACTAATATGTCAATCACCACTGACTTTGCCTTCTTCTTCTTCTTCTTCTTCTTCTTCTTCTTCTTCTTCTTCTTCTTCTTCTTCTTCTTCTCTCTCTCGGACCATCTTCCGCTTGTCTACCGTCACTAATCTTCTGGGTTACTGTTCACCGGTTTACAAAATCCGAGCTGACCTTGATTTCCGTGTAAGGATTGACTTGAAAACATCATCATCATCATCCTCATCATGTTGTGCTAGCAGCACTAATATACATGATAATCTCTCGCCAACCGTCCCTATCATCCATTGCCTCTGCGCAGCATCCAATATCAACGCAGAGTTGATTAATGTAGGTCTTTATTGGGTGGCCAGCACTGCCGTTCCCATGTGCTGGCTTCCACAGGAGATTGTCGCTTATAGGTTCGTCCTTGCTTCTCCAGCAGTGCCCAGCATATCTTGTTCATCTCACTAAGATCGTTTGTGTTATAGGGGCAATTGATCGAACTACTGCTTTCTTGTGGGGTGCTGCTTCCACAATTTGTTTAGGATCGCACGCAGCATTCTTGTGCAGCTACCACCTAGCTTATTCTCTAAGCGTTTTGGGAGGGTCAGGTGGTGCAGCCATATAGTAGCTCTCATACGACTACAGATAGGAAGAATTAAAAGTCAAAAGCAGAACTTGGAGGCACTTTCGCAATATTAGCGTAAAACAGTGATCGTTTTTCAACGTCAATCCTTCAACCGGAATCAAGGTCAGCTCGGATTTTGTAAAACCGGTGAACAGCTAATCCAGAAGGATTAAGTGACGGTAGACAAGCGAAGATGGTCCGATGAGGGAGAAGAAGAAGAAGAAGAAGAAGAAGAAGAAGAAGAAGAAGAAGAAGAAGAAGAAGAAGAGAAGGCAAAGTAGTGGTGATTGACATATTTTAGTTCTGGCCTCGAACAGGTGGCGTGATTCCCTCTACCATTGATGTTTAGGCGATTCGGAGCGGAGGATATTAGAGAGATGGAAAGCGTATAGATCTTTTGAAAAGTGTTTCGGTGAAGGCCTGTTGTCATTATGGGGCAAGGTCTAGTCTAAAATCAATCATGCCGGAATCGATGAAGAGGGGGGCAAGGAGGGGGGGTTGAAAGAAAAGCCAACAAGAAAGTGCAGTTAAGTAAAGTGGTTACTTCCTACTTAGATCGGATGTAATATTTTTCTAGAGCATATGTCGCCTTTTGTTTCTGTTTCTGTTTTTTTTGTTTTTTGTTTGTTGTTTTTTTCTTTTTTGTCGTCTATATTCCTTTGTTTTCAGGAAGCGCGTGGTGTAATGGTTAAAGTCAATGGGAAATGGGCCTCATGCCCGAGTTCAAGATCCTGGACGTGGTCATTTGCATTTCCACTTAGCGCAATACCCTTGGGCAGGTATGAATCCTACTCTCCACAGCTATGCGTATATAGCAGGCAGAACTGGTTCTTTCACCATGGCTAGGTTAACCAGTCTAAGGCTGATATTCAAAAACCTGTTAAACTTCGCTTAATGAAATTGATCTGTGTCGTATCTGCTCGTGCGGAGGAGTTGGTACATATATAACATATATAGTCCTTTCTTTTTTTTTTGGTGATGGCAGGCTAAATGGTTATTCCTTCGCCAAGCATATCTTACTCGAGAAAGTTTTTTTTTTAAAAAGCAGATTACAAGATTCTAAATGTTAACCAGTGATATGGGAGCTTCCTTATGAGTCAGCTTTAGGCCGGGTTAGCTCAGCTCGGTAGAGCGTTCGGCTAAAACCAAAGGTTCCTAGTTTTCGATCGGTCCTCGCCAATCAGCGTATGAGTTAGCACGGGATTGTGCGGTGAATGTAGAGTGATGGTAAGGTGTGGCGCTCTCTAGACGCTATAAAAACAATCTTCCTTTGGTCTAGCGCTATTAAAAGGGGATAGATCCCTCCTGACTGGCTGATATGCTGACTGAAGGCGCCCCGTTGACTTTACTTTTTACTTACTTTATACAGGCTAGAAGTAACGGTGTGTGTGTGCTGTGTGTGGTGAGGGGGGGTAAATGCATACTTAAGTAGAAAAAAATCCAAGCTAGTATTCGTACTGAATTTGGTAACTATATCAAGACTGCTTAGTGTCTTAGAAGATAGACAAACACACTCTACACAATCCTCCTCCTCTCTTCTACTGCTTCCTACTCCTCATAATCAGTCATCATCATCTTATAAAGTTTGCTGACTTAGATTTTCCTACCTTATTGCCCTTATGGCAAGCCCCAATACCATTTTATCATAGGGTGCTAAGCGGGGTTGCGGGTCTACATTCTGGAAATTACGTTAACTCTATCTGATTGTGAAGGTTCCAGTTCTGGAGGTTTCGGGGGATGTGGATCACCCTTCATCCACCATTGGCTCCCTGGTTGTACTCTGACCCGGAGGGGTAGTAACTGTTGGGGGGGGGGGGGCGGGTCTCCATCTTGGGTTGAATAGAAAAATTATAACAAAATTGTATTATGTATAAAAATGAAATTTAATTTTCAAACACTGTGGTCGGCATTAAACTTTTTGAATACCACAATTACCTATAGAAGTAATTCGGCAATAAATACCCAAGGGGTTTGACATGCCGTAAAAGTAACCAAACAAACCAACAGTATTGCTGGACAGGACGGACTCTTGATTCTCTCTCTCCCTGACCCTTACCCTCCTCTCCCCCCCTCTCTCTCGTCTTCTCTCTCTCTCTCTCTCTCTCTCTCTCCATCCGTCTCCAGCGTTCATCCGATTCCTGTGAAGCCCTCAAAAATGGCATTAAGTGTCTGCACATCTGTTGTACTATATTTTTGCTTGTTGCCGAGAACATTGGGTCTGTTCATGTGTAAGACTCCACAAGGAGAACTGTCACTTATAAATTCCGCCTTACTTCTCAACAAGTGACGAAGCACGTCTTGTTTCCGTCGTACTGGATTGCATTGTGAGATGGATGGTAGGTGGCTGTACAGCTGTATGTAGTTCCCATTTAGCGTAATTTAAGAACAAAAGTTTAAACATTTTATCCTCTTCCTTTTCAGCATAGATTTTCTTGTTTACCCCACCCTCACAACTCCGTTTTTTCGCCGGTCGTCAACACTGGTGTGTCCATCTGTAGACGTTCTCAGGAAAGGTAACTTATGAAGTTTGGTTCTTACTTCTCTGACAGCTTATTGCGTTAATTCGGACTATTGTTCCTTTCTTCATTGTTATCCTTGTAAACGTTTCGTCCGTATACCTCCGCCCTCTTTCAGCGTATTCTTGTCGGACTTTGGGAACCTTCTCGGACTCGGGAACTCTTTTCGAACTCGGGAATTTTCTGTGTTTCGGAGCCATCCCGACTTTGAACCTAACCCTTTATTTAATCCACGGGGGTATCCTGTTCTATTCGCTAACCATAGCTGGGGTAGGAGTTGTGTTATTTAAATTATTTTTCTAACTGCTTTCCACTCAGGATTGAACTCGGGTTCCATAGATAAGCTGTCACTTAGAAGCTGTCTACCTAACTGCCTTATCCACTCGCCATGTGTCCAATTGGTAGCATTTAACCAAATCTTTCGTCGTACTTAAGATGTTTGTGTCATAGAGGTAAGTGGCGTTGAAACTATAAGTTTTGTGGCGATGCTGCTTCTCAGGAATTTGTTTAAAACAACATGCATCACATTATAATTTCCCATCTTGGTTTTTTTTCTTAAGTATTTTGGTAAAGTCCAAGTGTGTAGCTAATATAAGTAGTACTAATCTAGAGCTTAGAATAAATGCCGGTTTTATTTAACCCTCTCTTTTCTTTTCCCCTACTCTGTCATTCTTTCTTTCTAGTTTAATTTGGTCAAAAGTGTCACGGGGGAAGAGTGGGAGGAGAGAGTCAGTTGAAAGTTCTTCAAGTGGGATGGACATAAGAGGTAAAGAGTCTGGGCTAGTGTTTGAGGAGGATAGAATGGAAGTGCAGTCTGTTCCTCCACGGCATTTTACTATTGGTTAAGAATGAACAATAAATGAGCTCCGAGAAATGATAGATGATAGATAGATAGATAATAGATGGATAATTATAGTCACACTGTCAAGATGATGTGGGAACAGTTGAATATGATTATAACCAGCACTGTGAGTGGGGATACATAAATGTCCTGTGTCACACTCACACTCACTTAATAAAGCTGCTCAAGTGGATGCAAGTACATCTCAAGAAGATCCGCAGTATTCCTACAAGGAGCCCGGAAAATTCCAGCCAACAGACAGATCCAGAACATACCCAAGCAACTCCGATCAGATATCATATAGTCGCTAATTATGAACGCTAATTTGGGATTTTATTTTAATTTATTTTGTTTAATAATAGAATTGATTGTGTTCATCGCATTCTTTTTCTTGATTTTTTTATTTATTTTTCAACTCGAATAAAATTATTGATAATTTTGCGCCAGTTAAATATCAACAGAATCAAATATCGTGTTTTCACACACTTAAGAGAGAAACAAAAAAAGACAAAAAAAAACAAAAAACAATTCAAAACACGTAAAGACAGTGGACCAACATAGACTGTATCTAAGATCATTTACATTCTCCCGCATATCAATTACATTACCCACAGCAGGAATCATAATACAACTCAAATTAGCAGTAAATGTTTTTTTTTCCTTTCTCCCTGAACATTCATACCTGCATGGTCTCCGAACGGATTATTTAAGAGAAAACGCATCGCTCGATAGACTCCAATACAATGCCTGACTGACACTATGGCCAGAATTTAAGGCCTTGTTAGGCTACTCCACTGAGCCTTCTCTGCCGGACATTGATTTTGTCTATCTTTGCTTAAATCAGAAAGAGGCGTTTATAAATGCAGACTTTATCAATGAATCTGAAGCGGTGACAGCTTTTTATCTGTGCTTCTAATGCTGACCTGACGTGGTAATGCTTAGCGATTTCTCGCTCCATTTTAAACTTGGTCTACTGAAACAGAAGTACAATGAAGATACGAAGTTTGTGTCGAAAGGCTGAAAAGTTGTGAAATGCTTCCGACTCCCATAACACAGTTTTTATCGTGAATGGATAAATTCACTGCACGTTATAATTGTCAGTTTGGTCCCATCTTACTGGCAGATTGGAAACATCCCAAATACCTTGCAAATGGAAGAACTGGTAAATAAATAATAATAATAATAGTAATATAATAATATATATAATAGATATAAATAATTTATATATATAACAGAATCTGTTTCTGGGACTTTTGAAATTAAGACGGATCGCCTTATCATCCAGAAGACCAAGATCTAGTAATGATTAGCCAAGAGAGAGAGAGAGAGGGGGAAAGAGAGAGGGGGGGAGAGAACTTATCAACTGGTAGATTTTGCATTCCCAGCGATCACAGGTGAAAGATGAAAGAAACGAAATGATAGATAAATACCCAGAACTTGGTGAGAAATTGAAAAAACTGTAGAATATGAGGATGAAAGTGATACAGTAGTAGTTGGGGCAGCTTTGACGGTCTTCAAAGCTTTACATATAAATACTGGAGAACTGGATAATATAAAGAAATAATTAAGACTGCCGACAACAGCAATTGTTGAAATCAGCTAGAAATCTTAGGAGAATTCCTGGAGACTGAGAACTTGTTGTCATCAAACTCCCAGTGAAAGTACCATCAGCTAACGCTGGTGGGAAAAATGATAACATTATAATAAGTCAGGAGACAAATACTCTGGACCTTGCGAAGAGAATAGAAACTGTTTGAAGTATGGGGGTGAAAGTGATACCTATTGTAATTGGTGACTTGGAAGAATCAAAAAGGTATAGAAATAAAACAAAAGTAAACTGGAAATCAGACGGAAGATTGAGATAATTAACATCCATTTGTTGAGATGATTTAGAATACTCAGAAGGGCCTGGAGACCTGAGGAACGTGTTGTCACTCAGATCAGGGTTAGACATCAGTATCGCTGTAATGGAAAACTCACAAGGAAGTGAAATAAAATAATAACAATGAGAAACTTATCTAGTAGATTTTGTCGTCTGGCAATACGACAGAGGAAACTAAATGAAAGGGGAAACAAAAGGAGAGACAAGTACATGGATTGCGGGCATTAGGGATCCATTGGTCGCGGGGATGGGTTTAACCCTTTCGGTGGTTCAGTCGGCGCAAGTCTATCAGTCCAGTCGACAGGGGCGAGACGAAATTTTGGTAAACAGACGAAAGGAAAGGTCATGTTGATTGATGATTTTAAATGGCATGCAAGCGTCTAGGGCTTATTTTGAAGCTATGAAGTTAATGAACATCGCATTCTTGTAGGTTTTATATTTACATTCTTTTGCAGTCTCTCACTATTTTCTTCAACCGCCTTTCACCATAATTCTTTCAACAGGGCACCACCCACGAACTAATTGGTGACCATGCGAAGGATGGGGTTACCACTCTAACAGGAGGTGCAGATTGGCGTATTCTAACTATAACTCTAACTCTATTAAATGCCCTCAATACTATGGGTGTTGGTGGAGTAATAAGTAAGTAAAAGTAGACATCGGTGTGGCTAAATTCGTTCAGCCTATCTCTTTTCACTAAGAATTAGACCAAGAGTTTGTTTATGTCTGAGACCGAGCGCCATACCTAACCATAAAGCTCCTCATTGTTACCAATCAGATCCCTGTGCCATTCATCGCTGAACTCTGGCGAGGGCTGGTACCGAACTCGAACCTTGTGTGGTCGAACGCTCCCTAATTGAACTGAGCAAACCGACTAGAAAGTAAGAAGTCTGATTTCTTCTATTTTTCAGGTTTGCAAACCTTAATTTATGATATCTTTTTTTTCTTTAAGTAAACAAAAAATTCCATTAAGATTGCTCCCGCAAAATTATTATACTCTAATAAAAAGGAAAAAAAAGAAAAAAGAAAAAGAAAAAAGAAAAAGAAAAAGAAAAGAAAAAAGAAAAAGAGAATAAAAAACGAAAAAAGGAAAAAAGGAAAAAGAAATAGAAAAGAAAAACAAAATAAATAAGGGGAGATAAGTGTTTTAATGTCTCATGTGTAGCACAGGGATCTAGCAATAAAGTGAGAAGCTGGCGGTGTACACTCCACCTCAGACGCCCGAAAACCAATCTCTTTGTATACCCGCGCTAGTGAAAAGGGGATAGATCTCACATGCTTGTCTGCTGATAACGACTTTAGACATACCCGAACGACTTTACTTACTGTTCTAGTCAAATCTCGAAAAGAAATTGTTTTTTTGTTTGGTTTTTTTTTCTTTCTATCTTTTTGGCCTTTCGTATTATACGCTAGTGAAAGGGGATAGCACTCACACGCTGTCTGGCTGATACTGACTTTAGACCACCGACAACTGTAATTACTTTCTAGTCAAGATCTCGAAAATTGTTTTTTAGGGTTTTTTTTCATTTCTTTCTATCTTTTTTGTATTTCGTCAATATATACGCAGTGAAAAGGGGAAGGACCTCACAACGCTCTCTGGCTTGATAACCGACTTTAAAGCCAATACCCGACGACTTTACTACTTTCTAGTAATCTCGAAAAAAATTGTTTTTTGGGATTTTTTTTCATTCTTTTCTATCTTTTTATCTTTTCGTCTAATATATACGCTAGTGAAAAGGGGATAGATCTCAACGCTGGTCTGGCTGATT
Organism: Doryteuthis pealeii; assembly: GCA_023376005.1. Lineage (NCBI taxonomy): Eukaryota > Metazoa > Mollusca > Cephalopoda > Myopsida > Loliginidae > Doryteuthis > Doryteuthis pealeii. The sequence continues at coordinate 16,743,526 of CM042144.1, forward strand.
ACGACTTTAGACCAAAACCCACGACTTTAACTTACTTCTAGTCAAATCCTCGAAAAATGTTTTTTGGGATTTTTTTCATTTCTTTCTTCTTTTTTATTCTTTCGTCTAATATATCGTAGTGAAAAGGGGATAGACTCAACGCTGTCTGCTGATACGATCTTTAGACCAACGACGACTTTACTTACTTTCTAGTCAAATCTCGAAAATATTGTTTTTGGGTTTTTTTTTTTCATTTCTTTTTCTATCTTTTTGGTCCTTTCGTATAGATATACGCTAGGTGAAAGGGGATAGACTCACAACGCTGCTCTGGCTGATACCGACTTTAGACAAACCGAGACTTTCCTTACTTTCTAGTCAATTTTCGAAAATTGTTTTTTGTTTTTTTTTTTTCATTTCTTTTCTATTTTGTCTTTCGTTCGTAATATAATACGCTAGTGGAAAAGGGATAGACTCACACCTGTCTGGCTGATACGACTTTAGACCAACGCGGGGGACGACTTTACTTACTTTCTAGTAAAATCTAAAACCAAATGTTGTTTTTTTTTCATTTCTTTTCTTATCTTTTTGTCTTTCGTCTAATATAATACGCTCGTGAAAGGGATAGACTTCACCCCTGTCCTGGCTGATACCGACTTTAAGACCAACCCGACGAACTTTTACTTACATTTCTAGTCAACTCGAAAAAATTGGTTTTGGGTTGTTTTTTTCATTTCTTTTATCTTTTTGTCTTTCGTCTAATTGATAGTACGCTAGTGAAAGGGATAGACTCGCACGCTTCGGCTGATACCGACTTTAGACCCAACCCGACGACTTTACTTGACTTTCTCGGCAAATCTCTGAAAAATCTATTATTTTGGGGTTTTTTTTGGGGGGTTTGGTGGGTTGGGGGGGGTTCATTTTTTCTATCTTTTTGTCTTTCGTCTAATATATAACGCTAGTGAAAGGGATAGACCACACGTGTCTGGTTTGAATACGACATTAGATCTAACCGACACTTTACTTATTTCTAGTCATCTCAAAAATTATTTTTTGGTTTTTTTTTTTGGGGGGGGGGGGTTCATTTCTTTTCTATCTTTTTTTCTTTGTATAATTCTGTTTTCCTTTGGAAGTCTAAGTTTTTTCAGTTTTACTTTTCTTTTTTCTTTTTTTTTTTTTTTTTTTG
>CM042144.1:16744787-16789787 GCA_023376005.1 Doryteuthis pealeii
CGATTTATTTTTTTCTGCAAACAAAAGCCATTACAAAGCAGATATCCTTGCTCAGAGAAGAATAACAAAATGGCTTGAACCCAAAAAAGAAAACCTTTCTTTACCCATTTTGAAAGATTCTGCATAAATATTACCAATATCTTAGTGTTGACAGGAGTTGACCAAATTGTTTTTCGATTAATAAATATATGGCAAGGAAGACTGTTAAAAAAGATTATGAAAGCCTTACACCCAAAGGTTATCACTTACTCCTACAGGAGCCACGTGTAAATGTTTATCCATAAAGACATGAGAGTTCAAAATAGGCTCGCGTGTTCTCGGTTATAAAACGGCGGTGAGCCAAACACCTCTTTGGAGTATAATACTGGCCATTGAATGCAAAACTAAAGAAATGGAATCGAGTTCGAATCCAGGACGAGGTGGTTTGCGTTTCACTTCGCACAAATGTCTTTGTGAAAGAAATTAACCCTGCTGTCATCCAACACCCAACTCTGAGTAAATAGTAGGTCAGACTGGGTTCTTCATTCCAGCAAGTCTAGAAGGAAAACTTAACTTAAACCAGCTGTATGTAGCTTAAACATTTACTTCCTGTGTTTAGTAATTATAAACATTTACAGTCCTGTCGGCCGGGGCTTTAGAATACACCGACTGCACCTCTGCATAGGCGTAAGACTCCCCCAATGAGGCCACTTGTTGGCCGTGGGTGGCAACCCGTGATGCTTAAGGACGTATCCTGGTGGATGAGCAATCAATGACATGCAACACTCCACTTTGGCCCTTACTTAGGCTAGACGGGCAAAAATGGTTTTATAAACCAAATTTGAGGAGTAGGGAAACTCTAGAACTCATTTTACAGACGAAAATAGATTTTAAAAAGTCACCATTTTTCGTGACGCCACTCAAATTTGGAGAGCAAAAAATCGACATAACTTCGCCAATTTTTGGGATTGGAAGCTCAAATTTTGGGATTGACTAACTTTAACATAGTCCACACCTGTAAAACTGAAGGGGGTGGGTGACATGGCTGGTCACGTCAAGCCCTAGCTTATATATATATATATATATATATATATATATATAGAAGAGAGAGAGAGAGAGAGACTATTTTTTTATAGTATAGAATATATACTATTGTTTTTGTTAATCTATATCTGATACTGTCGAAATTTGATTCCATTATATATATATATATATATATATATATATATATATATATATATATTAATAGATTTAATTCATTAGCTTTATGTGTGAAAATATATTGAGCAAATGAAACATTTTCTGAAGCAATGATACACTTGAGGAGCTCCTAATTTAATGGCCAACAACTCAAGTTTCGTAGCCATCAGAATACAGAAAGCTCTTCGCAATAAAATCATGATTTACGTATAATGTTATGTATGTATGTATGTATGTAGGTATGTATGGCTATGTATCCACTTTGTTCATCCTTTCTCATCTCTTTCTATTTCTCTCTTTTCTCCCAATCTGGTTAAATTTATCTCACTATATATCTGTCTATATTTGTTCCTAAGTTCCTATCTATCTTATCTATCTATCTATCTATCTATCTGGATATGTTCTATGCTGTAGAACTGAAACGATGGAGAAATAAAGTTATAGATGTATCTAAATGTCGTTGAATTAGTGATTTTGTCTAGTCAGAATCTGGTTAAATTTATCTCACTATATATCTGTCTATATTTGTTCCTAAGTTCATATCTATCTATCTATCTATTATCTATATCTATCTATCTATCTATCTATCTATCTATCTGGATATGTTCTATGCTGTAGAACTGAACGGATGGAGAAATAAAGTTATAGATGTATCTAAATGTCGTGAATTAGTGATTTTTGTCTAGTCAGAATCTGGTTAAATTTATCTCACTATATATCTGTCTATATTTGTTCCTAAGTTCATATCTATCTATCATCTATCTATCTATCTATCTGGATATCTATCTATCTATCTATCTATCTATCTATCTGGATATGTTCTATGCTGTAGAACTGAAACGGATGGAGAAATAAGTTATAGATGTATCTAAATGTCGTGAATTAGTGATTTTTGTCTAGTCAGAATCTGGTTAAATTTATCTCACTATATATCTGTCTATATTTGTTCCTAACTCCATATCTATCTATCTATCTATCTATCTATCTATCTGGATATGTTCCATGCTGTAGAACTGAAACGGATGGAGAAATAAAGTTATAGATGTATCTAAATGTCGTGAATTAGTGATTTTTGTCTAGTCAGAATCTGGTTAAATTTATCTCACTATATATCTGTCTATATTTGTTCCTAAGTTCTATCTATCTATCTATCTATCTATCTATCTATCTATTTATCTATCTGGATATCTATCTATCTATCTATCTATCTATCTATCTGGATATGTTCCATGCTGTAGAACTGAAACGGATGGAGAAGTTATAGATGTATCTAAATGTCGTGAATTAGTGATTTTTGTCTAGTCAGAATCTGGTTAAATTTATCTCACTATATATCTGTCTATATTTGTTCCTAAGTTCCTATCTATCTATCTATCTATCTATCTATCTATCTATCTGGATATCTATCTATCTATCTATCTATCTATCTATCTATCTGGATATGTTCTATGATGTAGAACTGAAACGGATGGAGAAGTTATAGATGTATCTAAATGTCGTGAATTAGTGATTTTTGTCTAGTCAGAATCTGGTTAAATTTATCTCACTATATATCTGTCTATATTTGTTCCTAAGTTCCTATTTATCTATCTATCTATCTATCTGGATATCTATCTATCTATCTATCTATCTGGATATGTTCTATGCTGTAGAACTGAAACGGATGGAGAAATAAAGTTATAGATGTATCTAAATGTCGTGAATTAGTGATTTTTGTCTAGTCAGAATCTGGTTAAATTTATCTCACTATATATCTGTCTATATTTGTCCCTAAGTTCCTATCTATCTATCTATCTATCTATCTATTTATCTATCTGGATATGTTCTATGCTGTAGAACTGAAACGGATGGAGAAGTTATAGATGTATCTAAATGTCGTGAATTAGTGATTTTTGTCTAGTCAGAATCTGGTTAAATTTATCTCACTATATATCTGTCTATAATTGTTCCTAAGTTCCTATCTATCTATCTATCTATCTATCTCTTTATCTATCTGGATATGTTCTATGCTGTATATCTATCTGGATATGTTCTATGCTGTAGAACTGAAACGGATGGAGAAATAAAGTTATAGATGTATCTAAATGTCGTGAATTAGTGATTTTTGTCTAGTCATAATCTGGTTAAATTTATCTCACTATATATCTGTCTATATTTGTTCCTAAGTTCCTATCTATCTATCTATCTATCTATCTATCTATCTATCTATCTGGATATGTTCTATGCTGTAGAACTGAAACGGATGGAGAAATAAAGTTATAGATGTATCTAAATGTCGTGAATTAGTGATTTTTGTCTAGTCAGAATCTGGTTAAATTTATCTCACTATATATCTGTCTATATTTGTTCCTAAGTTCTATCTATCTATCTATCTATCTATCTATCTATCTATCTATCTGGATATGTTCCATGCTGTAGAACTGAAACGGATGGAGAAATAAAGTTATAGATGTATCTAAATGTCGTGAATTAGTGATTTTTGTCTAGTCAGAATCTGGTTAAATTTATCTCACTATATATCTTATATTTGTTCCTAAGTTCCTATCTATCTATCTATCTATCTATCTATCTATCTATCTATCTATTTATCTATCTGGATATGTTCTGTGCTGTAGAACTGAAACGGATGGAGAAATAAAGTTATAGATGTATCTAAATGTGAATTAGTGATTTTTGTCTAGTCAGAATCTGGTTAAATTTATCTCACTATATATCTGTCTATATTTGTTCCTAAGTTCCTATCTATCTATCTATCTATCTATCTGGATATGTTCTATGCTGTAGAACTGAAACGGATGGAGAAATAAAGTTATAGATGTATCTAAATGTCGTGAATTAGTGATTTTTGTCTAGTCAGAATCTGGTTAAATTTATCTCACTATATATCTGTCTATATTTGTTCCTAAGTTCCTATCTATCTATCTATCTATCTATCTATCTATCTGGATATCTATCTATCTATCTATCTGGATATGTTCTATGCTGTAGAACTGAAACGGATGGAGAAATAAAGTTATAGATGTATCTAAATGTCGTGAATTAGTGATTTTTGTCTAGTCAGAATCTGGTTAAATTTATCTCACTATATATCTGTCTATATTTGTTCCTAAGTTCCTATCTATCTATCTATCTATCTATCTATCTATCTGGATCTATCTATCTATCTATCTATCTATCTATCTATCTATCTGGATATGTTCTATGCTGTAGAACTGAACGGATGGAGAAATAAAGTTATAGATGTATCTAAATGTGAATTAGTGATTTTTGTCTAGTCAGAATCTGGTTAAATTTATCTCACTATATATCTGTCTATATTTGTTCCTAAGTTCCTATCTATCTATCTATCTATCTATCTATCTGGATATCTATCTATCTATCTATCTATCTATCTATTTATCTATCTGGATATGTTCTATGCTGTAGAACTGAAACGGATGGAGAAATAAAGTTATAGATGTATCTAAATGTCGTGAATTAGTGATTTTTGTCTAGTCAGAATCTGGTTAAATTTATCTCACTATATATCTGTCTATATTTGTTCCTAAGTTCCTATCTATCTATCTATCTATCTATCTGGATATCTATCTATCTATCTATCTATCTATCTATCTATCTATCTGGATATGTTCTATGATGTAGAACTGAAACGGATGGAGAAGTTATAGATGTATCTAAATGTCGTGAATTAGTGATTTTTGTCTAGTCAGAATCTGGTTAAATTTATCTCACTATATATCTGTCTATATTTGTTCCTAAGTTCCTATCTATCTATCTATCTATCTATCTATCTATTTATCTATCTGGATATCTATTATCTATCTATCTATCTATCTATCTACTGGATATGTTCTATGCTGTAGAACTGAAACGGATGGAGAAATAAAGTTATAGATGTATCTGAATGTCGTGAATTAGTGATTTTTGTCTAGTCAGAATCTGGTTAAATTTATCTCACTATATATCTGTCTATATTTGTTCCTAAGTTCCTATCTATCTATCTATCTATCTATCTATCTATCTATCTGGATATCTATCTATCTATCTATCTATCTATCTGGATATGTTCTATGCTGTAGAACTGAAACGGATGGAGAAATAAAGTTATAGATGTATCTAAATGTCGTGAATTAGTGATTTTTGTCTAGTCAGAATCTGGTTAAATTTATCTCACTATATATCTGTCTATATTTATTCCTAAGTTCCTATCTATCTATCTATCTATCTATCTATCTATATCTATCTATCTATCTATCTATCTATCTGATATGTTCTATGCTGTAGAACTGAAACGGATGGAGAAATAAAGTTATAGATGTATCTAAATTCGTGAATTAGTGATTTTTGTCTAGTCAGAATCTGGTTAAATTATCTCACTATATATCTGTCTATATTTGTTCCTAAGTTCCTATCTATCTATCTATCTATCTATATCTATCTGGATATCTATCTATCTATCTATCTATCTGGATATGTTCTATGCTGTAGAACTGAAACGGATGGAGAAATAAAGTTATAGATGTATCTAAATGTCGTGAATTAGTGATTTTTGTCTAGTCAGAATCTGGTTAAATTTATCTCACTATATATCTGTCTATATTTGTTCCTAAGTTCCTATCTATCTATCTATCTATCTATCTATCTATCTATCTATCTATCTATCTATCTATCTATCTGGATATGTTCTTTGCTGTAGAACTGAAACGGATGGAGAAATAAAGTTATAGATGTATCTAAATGTCGTGAATTAGTGATTTTTGTCTAGTCAGAATCTGGTTAAATTTATCTCACTATATATCTGTCTATATTTGTTCCTAAGTTCCTATCTACTATCTATCTATCTATCTATCTATATCTATCTATCTATCTATCTATCTATCTATCTATTTATCTATCTGGATATGTTCTATGCTGTAGAACTGAAACGGATGGAGAAATAAAGTTATAGATGTATCTAAATGTCGTGAATTAGTGATTTTTGTCTAGTCAGAATCAGAAGACCTCGATAGAACGGTGTCTGCTGCAAGTCGGTTTTGCGTCGTTATCGCGGCAAATGGCCCATCCTCACTCTTTGGCAACAGCTTATTTCTTCATCTGCAGATAAGGCTTACGCACTTGGATCCGGTGTCTGTCGGAATGAAAAGTCATTAACAGCCGATGGATGGCACAAGATTATCATTTCATCTTTATTAAGAAATTTCTCAAATTACAATCGCGGACACATAAAGCAAGATTGCCGAACGACCAGACACGATTGTGGGTGGGGTGAACAGCAAAAATACGGTTCAAACGTAATTCATGATAGAAATATTGAGTAATTAAGACTTGTGTCTGTATGAAGTCATTAGACTGGTTGCTAGCAAACAGAGACAGTAATACTTTCCCTAATCAATTAATAGGCCGAAATTCATTTTTTTATCAATTTTGCTCATGAATCTGTACAACAAGGTTGAGTCAAATATTTTGCAATATTTTAGTACCTTAAGGCACAATTCGGCAGCTTCGGATGTCAAAATCGTGAAGGTGATGAACCACACTAGAATGCTATATATCAAGCTCACCTGATACTCCCCGAATGCTACTCACCAGATCTTCCTCCATGGTTTGGAGCACTGATCCGAGTTGAAACCGCCCTGTCGGCTGGGGCGTTAGATTGCAGTGACTGCACCTCTACAAAGGGGTAAGACTCCCCCAATGGGGCCACCTGTTGGCCGTGGGTGGCGACATGTGATGCTTAAGAATAGAGCCCAGGTGGATGAGCAGTTCATGACATGCAATACTCCACTTTGGCCCTATCTTGGGCTAGACGGGCGGTCGGAGAGGCCCCCTCCGATCAATCGGCTGGTCACGTCAAACCCTAGCACCTATATGATTTTTCCAACCCTATTGCTCTTATGGCAAGCCCCAACCCCTTTTTATCATATGGTGCTAGAAGGCGGTGGCTGCGGTCTACATGTCCTGGGAATGACGTTAAACTCTATCTGATGGTGAGGTTCCAGTTTTGGAGGTTTGGGGAATGTGGAGCACCCCTTCATCACCATTGCTCCCTGGTCCACTCAGACTCGGAGTGGTAGTACCTGTTAGGATTCCATCTATGGGTTAAATAGAAAAAAGTATTTATAAAAAAATTGTATTATCCATTAAGAATTGATTTATTTCAAAACTTTATCGGCATTAAATGACCCACTGAGGTTGATATGCCGTAAAACAAACCAAACCAAACCAAACCAAACCGAGTTGAAATTGTCTAATTATTATCGTAATAGTTATTGTCATTGGAAATGGGCATGACGGCTCGAGTTCAAATCCTGGAAGGTTATAAAAAAAGTTACATTATGCTTCCGATACCATGGGTTATTTAATGCCAATTCATTAGCACTATTAGAAATAATTTTCATTAACTTCATATATATTAATGAACTGGTAGTTGTCTCTTGACCACCTCCGTCTAGCACCTTTAAGATAAAAAGGTTAGAATGTTTGTTTACTATAAGAGCAATTTGAAGAATACGGCTAGTAATTAATATTATTTCGTTTTTCCAACTGAAATAACATTAACGGCCTAGCGTCCTGATATTGTCATTTGGTCTGTTAATCAAAAGAAAGTTTTTATCGTTGAGTTGACAGTTCCATTTGAAGAAAATCTGGATTGGGCCCATCACCGGAAGTTGGAAAAATATGAAGACCTACGTGAACAATGCGTCAGAAACGGATGGATAACGGATGTATTTCCAATTGAGGTCGGATGTCGGGGATTTATTGCCAAATCAACCTCGGCATTTTTGTCTAAACTTGGACTTTCTCTACCAGACAAGAGGGAATACTTAAAAAAGATTCAGGAGAAAACTCTAACCGCATCGGCGTGGATATGGCAGTCCTATATTGTGACATCAAACCGACAAAGTCTGGTGGTATCGTGAGATACTGCTGGGGCGCTCTGGGTAGTGTAATTATATGATGCTTCGCCCCGAAACCATGCCTGAACCCAGAGTCATCATCTGATGAAGGCTTTGTTGGTTGCAATGCTACTGTGTAAATAGCAGTCATTGTATGAAGATTATTGATTATAAGGGCGAGAGCATGAATGCTTTTATATATCAAAACCAATTAAAATATAATTAAAATAAGTGTAATCTTTTTATATGCATTCTTATTTAAATTCGTTAGTCTTTCTAATTTAATATATTTCATTACATTAAAACTTAAATACTTATATCCGGTGGGCGCATATTCTTCCTAGTAATTAAAAAAAAAGAATTCAAGATCTCAATCTTTTTTTATTATATTCTATTTAATCTATGAAAATTTGGAAATGTTCATGTAATCTACAAACAAAATATGAGTTATTTTGATTTTTCAGACTGTTGTCCTCATCTTTATTGTGATATACAAACATTTTTTGGGGGTACAAAATTTGAGAATTGAAACCATAAGTGGATTCATCCTTAACAAAAATTCTTTGTTTTTACCTGAATCTCATCAGAGGATTACCACAGGAAGAAAAACTATGATAGAGAACACAAGAAAATCATTACTAGGTGTGGGTAAAAATAAAATGATTGCGATTATTCTGGATCTTTCTTGGATTCTCTATCATAGTTGTTCTTCTTGTGGTAATCCTCTGATGAGACCTGGACGAGATAGATAGATATGAACGTGTATTTGCGTGTGATGGGTATAGATATAAGGTTTTGTGAATCTAGATCTGGCGGAGGGTTTGAGTAAACACATACATGCAAAGAAAATTACTTATATTTACAGACACAGAAAACACAGTCAAATATCACTGATATCAGCGGTTCAGATCGTTACATTAAACATTAATTAGTCTGTTCATTATATATATATATTATACAATTATACACTTTTTATACAATTTTACATCAGGCTCTTCTGAGTCTTATTATAAACTGTAATGCTTCTGATTTTTAAAAATCAAAAATAAAATTCATTTTATTTTTAATACTGATAACGCATTTTTTGAAAAATTCCAACATTGACTAAGCGTTCTGTTTGCGCATTCTTCTTCTAACGTTAATTTCATCCCGGATTTGCTCTTGTTGATGATTGATCTATTACATACGGTCGATACAGATATTCCGAGGGACCTCACAACAGTGAGGGGGGGGGGTCGATGTGCAGTTAAAACCGTTGAGAGGAAGGCCCAAAACGGTGCACATTCTCTTCCTGATGATCCCAAGCATTTGTAAACATCATTTGTATTTTCAATATATCAAATTCACACTGTCGGATTAATTTCCTTTTATTTTACACACACACACACACACACACACACACACACACACACACACACACACATATATATATATATATATATATATATAATATATATATATATAGAGAGAGAGAGAGAGAGAGAGACACCACACACCACACACACACACACACACACACACACCGCCAATGAAAGCAATAGCTGCGCCGCTTACAAAGCGCTCAGATGATAACCCTTGGTTCAACGACTTTTAGGTTTTAACCTCATCAGTTAAGACAGTGATGAGTCTACACAGTATTTAGATGGGTGACCACTTGGTAACAGCAGATTCTGTCAGCAACCTATTTATCAATCTCTCTGCACGAGCAAGATGTGACACAAGGTCAATTAAATTGAGATTTTGGATTCCGAATGTTTTTTTAAGAGGAGGGAAAATTCTCTTTAGTTATGATGTTAGCATAACACATTTTTCGTATTATCTAGTTCTGTGTCAGCCAAAGTTAATAATAATAAACATCTATTAATCGGTGCATATGCCTTAATGTAATTCTACAAGCAGATGAGTAAACATATTTGCGCATGCGCACGAAATCTAAAAAAGAATCTATTAAAAAAACTTGTGTAGGCAGTTGCACGTATATAAACAGAGACATGCACGGATTCATTTGCACCTTGTATTTAAATGTACCTCTCCTCCACCTCGAGATACGACTATAAACAGTTTGGAAGATAAGATTATGAATAAAGAACGGTTCATAGAATTGGATAAGCATTGAGCAGAAAGAAAAAAAAAAAGTCCATGAAATTTTGTCTCTCCCAGCTTTCTCTCTCTCTCTCTCTCTCTCTCTCTCTCTCTCTATCTATCTATCTATCTATCTATCTCTATCTCTCTATTTCTCTCTTTCTCCTTCTTTCTGTCAAAAGAGAGAAATAATTATATTCTCTTTTTGTTCTTTCTTTCTTTCTTTCCTTCTTTCTCTCTATCTAGTTAGAAACTAACTCTTCCATCATTTTCCATCACCCCGGTCATTCATTGCTAATTTTTCCTAATTTAACTATTTAGTTAAATTAGGAAGTAATGAATAAAATTACAGTTATATCTATTTATCTATCTACCTCTATCTCTCTATTTCTCTCTTTCTCCTTCTTTCTGTCAAAAGAGAGAAATAATTATATTTCTCTCTTTTGTTCTTTCTTCCCTTCTTTCTCTCTCTCTTCACAGACGAACGAACACACACACACTCACACACACACACACACACGCACACACACACACACACACACACACACACACACATATATAATATATATATATATATATATATATATTATATATTGGTTGTCTTTTTCTAGTATTGGAGAATTGAAATAAAAGAGCACGATTATGGGTATACGAGGTGTATTTATTTATTCATTACTGTGTGCAATGCATTTAAGTTACCATTGTTATCATTGGTTTCAAAGCAGCATGTTAGCCACTTATCATCAAGTCAACGCGCCCGTTAAAAAAAGCAGGGAATGTCAATTTATTTATATATGTATGTACTTGTGTAAGCCGAATTTTTGTATCCCTCCGTTTAGAGGTTAAATATTGCGTATATATATATAATATATATATATATATATATATATATATATATATATATATTATATTCATTTTTATTCGGTGGTCGGCCGGACAGCACACTCCACGAGATGACTGGGTCTCTTCTTCTTTTCAATCATTATAAAGTCTGATCTCCTGGCCGGGATTAGGTGATCCATCTGTATCTCGAAGTCCCAGAGAATTTTACGCCTCTCATTCCCCAGGATAGGTTCAGGCTTGTTCATATAGCATTTAGTTGTATGGTGAAAATTGAATTTCTTGTACAATTCCCAGTGGATTACCTTTCCCGCCGAGTCGTGCCTTGTCTTGTACTGTTTTTGTGTTGGTTTCACTTATGATATGATTAACAGTTTCGTCTCTGTCACCACACATTCTTGCTATTTTGCTGCGTGTTATCATTTTTTTCTTTATATAGTTATTATTATTATTATTATTATTATTATTATTATTATTATTATTTTCTCATTTTGAGTTTTCACATCAGCATTAGCTGATGGCCTTTCACTGGAGTCTGAGTGACAGCAAGTCTACCCAGGTCTCCAGGACTCTTCTGAGTATTCTGGCAGATTGCAGCAGTGCAGTGTTCTGAATGGTTTCAACTCTTCCTCTGATTTCCAAACTTTCCAAACCCTTTTCCAATCCTTTTGGGACTGTTCCAAGTGCACCAACTAAAATTGGTATCATCTTCCTTTCATATTCCAAACTTTTTTGTTCTCTTGCAAGGTCCAGATATTTGTCTATTTTTCATTTTCCTTAGCTTCACCCTGTGATCTGCTGGCACTGCAAAATCCACCAGTTGACAAGTTCTTTTCTTTTTGTTTATCAACACTAGGTTTGGTCTTCTTGCTGGATAAGGTGATCCGTTTTTATTTCAAAGTCCCAGAGAATTTTATGCGTTTCGTTCTCAAGAACAGATTCTGGTTTATGCATATACAATTTTTTTGCATGGTCAAAATTAAATTCTTTGCATAATTCCTAGTGGATCACCTTCCCAACCCAGTCGTGTCTAGTTTTGTATTCTCGTTGTGCTAGTTTGCTACATTCGCAGAGTATATGGTTTACAGTTTCATCTCTATTACCGCACAGTCTACATTTACTATTTTGTTGGGTCTTATCAATTATAATTATTATTATTATTATTATTATATTATTATATATTATTATTATTATTATATTATTATATATTATTATTATTATTATTATATTATATTATTATTATTATTATTATTATATTATATATCCAAGCACAAAAATTGCTTTCCTGATTCTTATTGTCAAAACAGAACTAATATCATTGGATACAATCAGCTGATTTTGAATAGACCGATATATCTGAAAGACTAAAATTTTCATTGGCTATCGACAGCGGCCAAACAGAAGCCAAAGTGTTCTGGTCACGCGCCATTGTGCCTAATGGCGGTTAATTGCTTTTTGGAAGACGCGTGTGTCCTGCTTTTGTGTTGGCACGGCCGTTCTTTGAACAGGTCAAAGTTTCGTCTGACACATTCGCCCCATTCACCTGTTTCTCCTCTTCTTTAGCAGAATGGGGTCAAGCTACTTATTTCATTAGGGCGAGTAATTAAGGGAAGATATTTCCATATACATGATAGGCATTAACGCCTTTATAACTGATCACATGACATGTTCAATCAAGAGTGAAGACACCCCGTTCTCTTTTTTCCTTTACTGGATATCAGTACGGACAAAGCAAGGTAACGCATTCGAATCCCTTGGGGTACAGCGTACGACAAAAAGTCGTTTTCTCATTTTAATCTTGAAATAACAACACCTGAGGCACTAAGTAGTTACTGTGCACAGCAAGGGATCTAAATAGTAATATTTTCCAGAATATGATAGCTTTAACCTCTTATCTACCGATCCTGAAAATACTTGCATTGCAAACACTTGTTTTTCATTAAAAGAACTAGCAAATATATGATAAAATATTATATTAAATTCGAAACCATGAAACTAAAAATGAAAACAGATAAAATGATTTTGAACAGAGGTGAGTATAATAGAAAAATAGAACAACTTAGAAACTAACTCTTCCATCATTTTCCATCACCCCGGTCATTCATTGCTAATTTTTCATAATTTAACTATTTAGTTAAATTAGGAAATAATGAATAAAATTACAGTTATTTCTATTTGTTAATTGATTCTTTTTAAGATTTATCCCTGGGATCTTTGCTCATATTCACCATGATAAAACCAAACAATAAGAAATCAATAATACCAAGCACATATTTAATAACATATTTAATAACATTAATTAACATATCTAATATCAATATGCAAATTAGCCTTCCCGTTCACACTGTAAACCGCTATTTTCTTGAATGTGTAAATACACTTGCACGTTATTAATATATACACCCGCCCAACGGGTGAGGGTCCAGTGGCTTCGGCCCTGGATCTTTACAAGTTAATTGCGTCAATCCCAGGGAGCTGTCCCACCAGGCAATAACTGCCCCCTCGATTTAAAGGGGCAGGACTAGGTTTATTGCCCAGCGCCTGAGGCACCCCCTTGAGGGGGAATGCCGAGGGGATCGACGCAATTTTTGTTCTTTTCCACCCATGAGCTTCGGCTTGTGGGTGGGCCCACATTAAAACGAGGCCTTGTGCCCAGTCCATACAAGTGGGGTATGAGACAAATATCTCCACTGGCTTCGGCTCTGGATCTTTACAAGTTAACAGCGTCGATCCCAGGGGGCTATCCCCCCAGGCAATACCTGCCTCCTTGATTTAAAGGGACAGGGCTGGGTTTATTGCCCAGCGCCTGAGGCACCCCCCTTGAGGGGGAATGCCGACGGGATCGACGCAATTTTTGTTCTTTCCCACCCATGAGCTTCGGCTTGTGGGTAGGCCCACGTTAAAACGAGGCCTTGTGCCCAGTCCATTCAAGTGGGGTATGAGGCAAATACCTGTAAACCCGCCCAACGGGGTGAGGGTCCAGTGGCTTCGGCCCTGGATCTTTAGAAGTTAATTGCGTCGATCCCAGGGGCTGTCCCCCCAGACAATACCTGCCCCTTGGGGGCAGGGCTAGGTTTATTGCCCAGCGCCTGAGGCACCCCCCTTGAGGGGGAATGCCGAAGGGATCGCCGCAATTTTTGTTCTTTCCACCCATGAGCTTCGGCTTGTGGGTGGGCCCACGTTAAAACGAGGCCCTGTGCCCAGCCCATACAAGTGGGGTATGAGGCAAATACCTGTATATAAGGCCAACAGTATTAATAATGTAAAACAATCTTAGTAATAATTGAGGTTTAAATAAAAATAAAATAATGGAGAATGTGACGTAAATAACTAAGGGAATTGTGACTTGAACAGTGATATAGATTCGGTTACAGACAGACAAATACACATTATAGCAGCAAACAATCGGAAATGACATTGCTCAGTGATTAGAATACAGAACTAGACAACGTGAGGACAATTGTTCAGTCGGAGGATTATAAACAATATTCGAAGTTAACCGGAAAAGAGGAACACATTTAAAATACAGGAAAAGTCCTGATCCTCTAAGAACAAATAAGCTAACCAAGTAGTGTTCGTTGCCCTTTTCCCCCTGCTACCACAACCTCAGACTGAACAGAGAGAGAGAGAGAGAGAGAGAGAGAGAGAGAGAGAGAAGAGAGAGAGAGAGAGAGAGAGGGATTAAAACAACCAAAGGCCCTAACTCTAAAACAAGTTGTGTTTTTGTATGTTTTTGTTCTTCCCTTCCCAGCTGACGATTAACCATGGCAGCCACCGGTGGCTACAAAATAGATCCCCACCAAAAAAATTATGTGTTTCTTTTGAAAATTCTATATTCATGAATAGAGAGATTTTCGCGTGAAATCATCTATAAATGATCTACGAATTAAAACAAATGATTTAAAATGTTATAAAGTGATACTTTGACTTATGAATTTAATTCATTCAGCTCGTAACTCAATCTCCTCCCGCCCTGTCGGCTGGGGCGTTAGAATGCGCCGACTGCACCTCTGCAGAGGGGTAAGACTCCCCCTATGGGGCTACCTGTTGGCCGTGGGTGGCGACCCGTGATGCTTAAGGATAGAGGCCAGGTGGATGAGCAGTTCATGACATGCAATACTCAACTTTGGCCCTATCTTGGGCTAGACGGGCGGTCGAAGAGGCCCCCTTCCATCAATCGGCTGGTCACGTCAAGCCCTAGCACCTATATGATTTTCCCAACTCTATTGCCCTTATGGCAAGCCCCAACCACTTTTTATCATATAGGTGCTAGAAGGTTGTGGATGCGGGTCTACATGTCCTGGGAATAACGTTAAACTCTATCTGATGGTAAGGTTCCAGTTTTGGAGGTTTGGGGAATGTGGAGCACACCATTCATCACCATTGCTCCCTGGTTCACTCTGACCCTAGTACCTGTTAGGGTCCCATCTATGGGTTAAATAGAAAAATGTATTTATAAAAAAATTGTATTATCCATTAAGAATTGATTTATTTCAAAACTTTATCGGCATTAAATGACCCACTGAGGTTGATATGCCGTAAAACAAAACAAACCAAACGAAACAAAGCAAAAAATCGACCGAATGACAGCTCGTAACTCGGAAAACTCGTAAGTTGAGGCCCTCATAAGTCAAGGTACCAATGTTTTTTACAGGTGCTCTTTCTTATTTTTACATTATCATGCCCAACCCTGCATCTATATGCAGTTTGAGTTCTCAATTTCTCAGTATTTCTATTGTTGGTCTGTCTCTCTGCACTTTGTGAGTTAACGCCGAACTTGGCACAGCTGTTTAGTTTCCTTTGTGAATTTGGGACTGAAATATTCAACAAGAATTTAAAGTTAAACGAACAACTAAAAATCGGTCAGTTCTCCGCCTGCGATCACCCCCATCCCCATCCACCACGTCGTAGGCCGTGTAGGAAAAAAGTGAATTCTTTTATAAATAAGCTAAAACTATTTAAAAAAACATACCCTGAGCATTTCTAGCATATATCCAAAAGTGATTTCTCTCTCTCTCTCTCTCTCTCGTTCACCCTCTCTCTTTCTTTCTCTAATTTCCCCTCTCCATTTCTCTCATCTCCTCTCTCTCATTCTCTCTCTCTCTCTCTTTCTCTTTTGTTCTTTTCTTTTTAAAACACTGAAACACACATGTATACACAGGCACATACGCATATACACATTTGAATTCTAGCATATATCCAAAACTTACACACAAATATACTGATCTCTCTGTCTGTTCTCTCTCTCTCTAACATGTTCTCTCTCTCTAATTTCCCCTCTCTGTTTATCTCATCATCATCATCTCTCTCTCTCTCTCTCTCTCTCTCTCTCTCTCTCTTTTCTTTTCTTTTTAAAACACCCAAAACACATGTACACACAGGCACAAACGCATATACACATTTGAATTTCAAGCTTATATCCAAAAACTTACACATATATATACTGATCTCTCTCTCTCTCTCTCTCTTCTCTCTCTCTCTCTCTCTTTTCTCTCTCTCGTTCAACATCTCTTTCTCTCTCTCTCTCTCTCGTCCTCCCCCCTTTCTCTTTCTGTTCTTTTCTTTTTAAAATACCCAAACGCACATATACACACACGCATACACACATTTGAATTTCTAGCATATATCGAAAAATTACACACAGTTTTACTGTTCTCTCTCTCTCTCTCGTTCACCCCCCTCTCTCTCTCTGTCATCATACCCCTCTCTCTTTGTTCTTTTCTTTTTAAAACACACATGTACACACAGGCACATACACACACATATACACATTTGAATAAACCAAAAATGTCAGCGGTAAATTGAGGTCAGAACAAGTGACAAGCGAATTTATGTGGCGGAACGTCTCATTTAAGGCAAAGAGCTTCATTAGAATTTGTATAAAATCGTCATTGGTTAGCAGAGAAACTCACCCTCACCACCAGAACTTTTAACTCCCCAAAAAGTAATCTTAGTTGTCGACACTATCGTCACACAGCTGATAGAAGAAACGGAATTTTATAAACTAACAGACAGGAAAAGAACACATTCTTTCAAGGCCTTCGATTCTTCAGAAGGTCCAATCCAATTTCTCAACAACCTTAAATGCTATTTCTCTAAATGTTTGAAATGAGGCTTGATGATTAGCATTATCTGCGTTATTCGGACTATTGTCCTCATCTTCATTGTTATCTGTACAGCATTTCGGTCGATGTGCCCTCCGGCCTTCTTCAAGTATTTCTTGTCGGACTCTTGCTGGAAATGTATTATTTCTCTGAATGTTTCAGATGAGGCTTGATTATTATTATCTGCGTTATTCGGACTGTTGTCTTGTTACAGATAACAATGAAGATGAGGACAATAGTCCGAATAACGCCGATAATACCAACCTTAAATAGATAGACGGACAGACATACTGACAAATATACAGACTGAAAGATATATATATATATATAATATATATATATTTACCAACCCCTCCGCACGAGCAGGATGTGACACAAGGTCAATTTCTTAAGCAGAGTTTAATAGGTTTGAATTCAGAGTTTTCCTTCTCCTAGACCGATTGCCTAACCAAGGTTATAAGAGCCCAGTCTGCCCTGCTATTCATCCATAGCTGGAGGTAGAGTAGGAGGAGGCTTACATTTCCCAAGGGTATTAGCGCTAAGGGAATTGCAATTAGCACGCCAGGATTTGAATATATATATATATATATATATATATATATATACATATATATATGTGTGTGTGTGTTGTAGAGAGAGAGAGAGAGAGAGAGAGAGAGAGAGAGAGAGAGAGAGAGAGAGAGAGAGAGAGAGAGAGAGAGAGAGAGAGATGTGCATGGTGGAATGTCTGTTGTCGTAGGAAAAGAACACGGCGATTGGTGTTCCAATCCTGGACGAGGCTGTTTACACTGAGTACCCATTTTGAAATTGTAAAACAAAGACATGTTCAGCATAAACATGGAACAGTGCTACATCGCTATCACATACATTCAACTATTCTCCTTCATGCAATGAGTAAATAGTAGGGCAGACTGGACACTAACCTTGTTTGGGCAACCAATCTAGGGGGAAAACTCTGAATTTAAACCTTAAGTAATTGACATTGCTTAAATAATTGACATTGCGTCACTCTCTACTCGTGCGGAAAGGGATAATTATATTTTTATCTATCTACAGATAAATAGATAGATAAATAGATAGAAAGATAGATGGATAATTATAATTATAGATAATTATATTTTTATCTATCTACAGATAAATAGACAGATAGAAAGATAGATAGATAAATGGAGAGAGAGAGAGAGAGAGAGAGAGAGAGGAGAGAGAGAGAGAGAGAGAGAGAGAGAGAGCAAATAGTCACCTCGTTTCAATCGACTCTAGGAATCGGTTTGATTTCAGGTTAAAGCCAAAAATGGATTTTCTGCGTAAGCAAAGGTGCGACTACGCTTTCACTTAAAGGCTTGAAAAATAAATGAAAACATGTGTTCTCCCCTAAGCTATGGGTAGATTGTAGAAAAGACTCAGTTCTTTAGCTTTTGTTTGACAACCTGTCTATGAGGTAAAGTCTAAATTCAAAACAGCTTTACCCAGCTTTTAAATCGACTGTCACGTTTTGTCCATAACAGAAAGGTTGGGTAAATATATAATTATATATAACAAATAATTATAATGATTTTGTTTAGGAGGTGCATGGTGTAATTCTTATCGTTAAAGGAAATGGACTTGACGATACGAGTTCAAATCCGGGACGAAACTGTTTACACATTATGTAAGTAAGTCGACGGGGCGGCCTAAAGTCGGTATCAGCCAGTCAACGAGGGAGCCTATCCCCTTCTCAATAGCGCTAGACCAAGGAGATTGTTTTTGCATCTGAAGTGGAGCACCACACCTACCATCAGCTCCTTACTTTACTGCACAGATTCCTGTGCTACTCATACGCTGAGTTGACAAGGGCTAGTATCGAACCAGTAACCTTGTGGTTCCTAGTCAGACATTCTACTGATGGAGTTAAACCAGCCCTTTAAAAAAAATTTATTATCAATGTGCAAAAATATCCATTTGTGATCAATGTTTACTATAAAAATGTGGGGTGGGGGTTGGCATAGTGGTTAATAAGCTGGACCGGTATCGAACTAGGAACCTTGTGGTTTCTAGCCGAACGCTATACTTACTGAGCTAACCCGGCCCTACACATTATGTACCGCTGATCAATATGTACCTCTTGGGAGAGGTATACATCTGACTATTCTCTCCTTCCAGCTATTGGTAAACAGTAGGGTAGACTGGGCTATTTAACATTGTTTAAGTAACCAGTCTTGGAGAAGGAAAACTGTTAAACCCCGCTTCCCCAAAATTCATCTTGTGTCACATCCTACTCGTGCGGAGGGGTTGGTAATTATGTATACCTATAAATATAACGATGAATTACGTACCTCTGTTTACACGCCCTTGTGCCTGACCACTTATATTTATTGATATAGCCATTTACGCGTCCCGTTCGTCCCGTGTAGGATTTGACACAAAATCGCAGGTATGGGGCATTCAGCGGGGATTAAACTCATTACTCAGTTGTAATGTATCTGCGAGACTAGCTAGCTAATCATTATACCACGATGGAACACCGTTTGTATTTACCCAACCCACTCACTACAGGTAGGACGTAACAAGGTCACAAGTATGAGGAATCCAGTGAGGATTTAACTCACTATTCAGTAGTAATGGATTTACGAGACTAGCTTGCAAACCATTATGCCGGGATGGGACGTCTTACGTTTATTGCTGTATGTGGGTGCATTTTCTTTGATGTCGACGCACGCACTCACGTGTACATATAATGCACCTTAATGGATACTTAGATATGAGTTTGGCTCTATACATGAGTGTTTATAAGTGTGTGTGTGTGTGTGTGTGTGTCTGAGAGTGTGTGTGCACGCGCGTGTGTGTATGTATGTGTGCGTGAGCGTCGTGTTTGATAGTGAAGTGGCTTTTAGTCCTGACTCCTCACCGCGCTGATTGTAATACCAAATGCCGTTTTTCAGCTTGTTACGGTAGATATTAAAATACGCCCGTATTTATCTTATCCGCTTATCATTCAAACTGATAGAAGCGGCTACTCTCCAGCTTCAGAGTTAAAATCGCACAGTTTGATACTGCAAAAAGCCGAGACTTCATGGCGCTGTGAATCTCATAAAATATTCTCTTATGAGGAGCCAAAATCTTTTGAATAATTTGGAACTCACTTCTTTCTCTTACTCATTCATAGGAAAAAAAAAAATTTTTTCATAAAAAAAAAAAAAAATTAGTTTCATTCGATCATTTGTTTGTCTTTCTTTCAGTCTAAAACTAAATTGTAACAGACTTAAACATATCCGCGCAAATTACTATCAAGCAAGAAACCTGAAAGACATCTTTAAGAATACAAACCCTGAAAACATTTTAAATTTTATTAAAAAAAAGCAACCTTTTCAACAAAATATAACAGAACATAACCAATTATCTCTATAGAACCACTACTTTAAAGACTGAAATCCAAAATAACCTTTTTGGCATTAAATGATCCACAGAGGTTGATATACCGTTAAACAAAACTGAAACTCAAACTCAGTCTAAAACATTTCTTCTTTTTAAAAAACGAAAAAAAAATTGTCACAATTTAGTAGTGAGGTTCCAATTCTGGAACTCTGGGGAGTGTGCAGTACCCTTTTATCGCCATTACTCCCAGATCCACCCTGACATGGAGTGGTTGTACCTGTTAGAGTCCCATCTATGGGTTGAATAGATTAAAAAATGAGTATTAAAAATTTGAGTTTGGAAAAAAATTGAATGGCCAACAAGAATGTATAAAACAAAATGTCTTCTGCATGAAATAACCCAACATGGTTTGACATGCCGTAAAATCCAACCAAATGGCATGTGACTGCAGGTCCTTTTTGACAACACATTATAAAGAGCAGGGATAAATAGTTTCCTGCCTTTTTCAAAGATTCCAAGGAAAAGTGAACATATTCCGCCTCAGCTGAATTCAAAATACAATCCCCTGATCCGGTATTTGGCGTTAATGACCGTTCCACAGCCCATAAATATTTTGTTTATTTGGGGAAGACCTCTTCTAAGTAACTGGATACCTCCATCGGAATGTGACACAGACTGTCAAACCAAGCAAATTCACCCAAATTGATGGTCGGTTCAGAAGATTAAGAAATGACATTCAAAATAAAGACTTTTAGAATGTAGATATTTTCCAAAGAGAAGGCCTTAAGCGAAATATAAAAAAAAAAAAACGTTGAAAATTGTAAATAAAGTTCGTTAAAATGAAAGTCTTTCAATCAGTTTTCCCTTTCGAAAATCACATATATGTAGATTCCTATCTACCTACTTATCTATAGATATATCGATCTCTCTGTACACTTTCTGTCTCTGTCTATGTACCTCCTCCGTCTGTCTGTCTGTCTGTCTCTGTCTCTATCTCTGTCCCTCTCATTCTTTCTCTGTGTCTCTGGGTGTCTCTCTGTATGTTCCTCTCTGTATCTCTGTCTGTCTGTCTGTCTATTTCTCTGTCTGTCTGTCTGTCTGTTTGTCCGTCTCTCTCTCTCTGTCTCTCTCTGTCTCTGTCTCTGTCTCTCTCTGTCTCTCTCTCTGTCTCTCTGTCCGTCTGTCTGTCTCTCTTTCTCTCTCTCTCTCTCTCTCTCTATATATATATATATATATATATATATATATATAATATATATATATAATATATATAAAGTAGGTCTAATGAGTCAGAGAATATCTGCCTAGGTTTCTCCAAATGTATCATCCGGATAATTCTGACTGCTAGGGATTGTGGAAAATACATATTATTTCTAAACTCTCACAAGAAAACACAGAATTAGCATAAAAAAGACGAAAAAATTAATAAAACCCCAAATCAAACCTTTTTTATTTATTTATTTACTCATTGGCTTTTATTTATTTACTTTTCAGGCTTTTCTATGTCTACATTTATTTAAAATCTCGATTCTTCGATTGAGTAATTCTCTAGCATCTTTATACATAGCAATTGCGATTTTTTCCTCCATGCATAAGTTAAACTTTGTTTTGTGTAATTCCAAAGAACATTGCCGGAATTTTTTTTTCATACTTTCGGAGTTCAGAGAAATAATATATATATATATATATATATATATATATATATATATATATATATATAAGTGTATTTTGGCGGCATTTTCTCTTAACATGTTTGGTTAAACTCGAGTGACAATTCCTGTCGTACGAGTTTCTGTTCAATCCGTTCAAGGTGTCTGGCCAAGGATCTATATCTACATGAGATCGATTTACATACGAGTATATACGATATTTCTTTTTAGCTTGTTTATCAATAGTGGTACAGTGACATTGCCATTTTTTTCCTTGGAAAGAAATAAGCATGCACGCACCAAAATCCTTTAAAACTAACAAACCGAATATCAGAATACTAAAAAAAAATCCTATCAATGGCAGGAGAGAAAAGTCACACGTATCAGTGCTTTAAAACTGACCCAAAAATATTATTTTCTTTTTAGAGAAAGAACAACGGCTCATATCTAGAAATAAGCAAAGGGAAAAATAAATCAACGCCTCTCTATCTGACAAGAGGTGTATTAAATCACCCTTAAAAAGGGTTAACGTTACAACATAATTCACGATATCAAAATTGAAAATAAATTGTTTCTATTCTATCAGTGGGAAAAAACAACAATTTTGCTTAAAGAAAAAATCTCTTATCTTTTTTCATTGTTATCCTTACAAAATATAATCAGTATTTCAACACCCTTAAATTTAAAACAAGTATAAAGCAAAAAAAAAAAAAAAAGAAAAGGAAAACTGAAAAAAACTTAGACTTCCAAAAGGAAAACAGAATATACAAAGACAAAAAGATAGAAAAGAAATGGAACCCCCCCCCCAAAAAAAACAAACCAAAAAATAATTTTTCGAGATTTGACTAGAAAGTAAGTAAAGTCGTCGGGTTGGTCTAAAGTCGGTATCAGCCAGACAGCGTGTGAGTCTATCCCCTTTTCACTAGCGTATATCTTAGACGAAAGACAAAAAAGATAGAAAAGAAATGAAAAAAAACAACAAAAAAACAATTTTTCGATATTTGACTAGAAAGTAAGTAAAGTCGTCGGGTTGGTCTAAAGTCGGTATCAGCCAGACAGCGTGTGAGTCCATCCCCTTTTCACTAGCGTATATATTAGACGAAAGACAAAAAAGATAGAAAAGAAATGAAAAAAAAACCCCAAAAAACAATTTTTCGAGATTTGACTAGAAAGCAAGTAAAGTCGTCGGGTTGGTCTAAATTCGGTATCAGCCAGACAGAGTGTGAGTCTATCCCCTTTTCACTAGCGTATATATTAGACGAAAGACAAAAAGATAGAAAAGAAATGAAAAAAAAACCCACAAAAAACAATTTTTCGAAATTTGACTAGAAAGTAAGTAAAGTCGTCGGGTTGGTCTAAAGTCGTATCAGCCAGACAGCGTGTGAGTCTACCCCCTTTTCACTAGCGTATATATTAGACGAAAGACAAAAAAGATAGAAAGAAATGAAAAAAAAAACCCAAAAAACAATTTTTCGAGATTTGACTAGAAAGCAAGTAAAGTCGTCGGGTTGGTCTAAATTCGGTATCAGCCAGACAGAGTGTGAGTCTATCCCCTTTTCACTAGCGCTATACAAAAGAGATTGTTTCGGGCATCTGAGGTGGAGTGTCACCGCCAGCTTCTCACTTTATCGCATAGATTCCTGTGCTACACATAAGACATTAAGTAACACTTATCTCCCCTTATTTAATTATTTTGTTTTTTCTTTTCTATTTCTTTTTCCTTTTTTTTCGTTTTTTTATTCTCTTTTTCTTTTTCTTTTTTCTCTTTTTTTCCTTTTATTAGTATAATAATTTTGGCGGGGGATTCAATCTTTAATGGATATTTTTTTGTTATTAAAAAAAAAACAAAGATTAATTATAATTAAGGTTGCAAACCTGAAAAATAGAAGAAATCAGACTTCTTACTTTCTAGTCCGGTTTAGCTCAGTCAATAGAGCGTTCGACCACACAAGGTTCCTAGTTCGATACCGGCCCTCGCCAACTCAGCGTATGAATGGCACAGGGATCTGTATGGTAAAATGAGGAGCTTACGGTAGGTATGGCGCTCGGTCTCGGACATCAAAAACAACCTCCTTGGTCTAATTCTAGTGAAAAGAGGATAGGCTGATACCGAATTTAGGCCACACCGATGTCTACTTTTACTTTTACTTATACTCCACCAATACCCAAGTATTGAGGCATTTAATAGACAGATTAGAGGTTATAGTTAGAATACGCCAACTGCACCTCTGTAGAGTGGTAACCCCACCCTCGATGGGGTCACCAATTAGTCGTGGGTGGTGCCCGTGAACAGAATTATGGTGAAAAGGCGGTTGAGAAATATTGAGAGACTGCAAAAAGAATGTAAATATAAACCTACAAAGAATGCGATTCATTAACTTCATAGCTCAAAATAGCCCTAGACGCTTTGGCATGCCATTAAAATCATTCAATCAATCAATGACCTTCCTTTCGTCTGTTTTACCAAATTTCGTCTCGCCCTGTCGACTGGGACTGTAGAATACGCCGACTGAACCACGCAAAGGGTTAGAACCCCATCCCCGCCGACCAATGGGATCCCCTAATGGCCCGCAATCCATGTACTTGTCTCTCCTTTTGTTTTCCTTTCATTTTCCCTCTGTCGTTTGCCAGGACGACAAAATCTACTAGATAAGTTCTCTTCATGTTTATTATTATTTCACTCCTTGTGAGTTTTCCATACCAGCGATAGCTGATGGTTTTACCCTGGAGTCTGAGTGACAACAAGTCTCCTCAGGTCTCCAGGACCCTTCTGAGTATTCTAACCGATCTCAACAATGCGGTTGTCTAGATTATGTCAATTCTTCCTCTGATTTCCAGTTTCTTTTTTGTTTTGTTTTCTAAACCTTTGTTGATCGTTCCAAGTGCACCAATTACAATAGGTATCACTTTCACCCCCATATTCAACCGTTTTTTCTAATCTCTCGCAAGGTCCAAGTATTTGTCTCCTGGACATTATTATAATGATTATTAGTTTTTCCAATCAGCGTTAGCTGATGGTATTTCACTGGAGTTTGAGTGACAACAAGTCTCCTCAGGTCTCCAAAACTCTCCTAAGTATTCCAGCTGATTTCAATATTATTTTTTTGATTTCCAGTTCCTCCAGTATTTTATCTAAGCGTTTGAAGACCGTTCAAAGTGCCCCAACTACTATTGGTATCACTTTCACCCTCATATTCTACAGTTTTTTCAATTCTCTAACAAGTTCTGGGTATGTATCTATCATTTTGTTTTCTTTCATCTTCACCCTGTGATCTGCTAGAACTGCAAAATCTACCAGTTGATAAGCTCTCTCTCTCTCTCTCTCTCTCTCTCTCTGTCCCTCTGTCCCTCTGTCTCTCTCTCTCTCTCTTTGCTAATCATTACTAGATCTGGTCTTCTGGATCGGATAAGGCGATCCGTCTTAATTTCAAAGTCCCAGTTTCATGCGTTTCAATCTCAAGAACAGATTCTGGTTTATACATATACATTATTATTATTATTATTATTATTATTATTATTATTATTATTATTTGCTCCTTTTGAGTTTTCACATCAGCATAAGCTGATGGTCTTTCACTGGAGTCTGAGTGACAGCAAGTCTCCTCAGGTCTCCAGGACTCTTCTGAGTATTCTGGCAGATTGCAGCAGTGCAGTGTTCTGAATGGTTTCAACCCTTGCTTTGATTTCCAAACATTCCAGACCCTTTTCCAATCCTTTTGGGACTGTTCTAAGTGCATCAACTACAGTTGGTATCACTTTGACTTTCATATTCCATAACTTTTTCAGTTCTCTGGCAAGGTCCAGATATTTGTCCATTTTTTCATTTTCCTTTAGCTTCACCCTGTGATCTGCTGGCACTGCAAAATCCACCAGTTGACAAGTTCTTTCTTTTTTGTTTATCAACACTAGGTCTGGTCTTCTTGCTGGGATAAGGTGATCCGTTTTTATTTCAAAGTCCCAGAGAATTGTATGTGTTTCGTTCTCAATAACAGATTCTGGTTTATGCATATACCATTTTGTTGTATGGTCAAAATTTATTTTTTTGCATAATTCCTAGTGGATCACCTTCCCAACCCAGTCGTGTCTAGTTTTGTATTCTCGTTGTGCTAGTTTGCTACATTCGCAGAATATATGGTTTACAGTCTCATCTCTATTCCCACAAAGTCTACATTTACTATTTTGTTGGGTCCTAACAATTTTCGCTTTGATGTAGTTTGTCCTTATGGCATTATTTTGTGCAGCAATTATAAGTGAGTCAGTTTCTCTTTTGAGGTTTCCTTTTATTAACCATGTCCAAGTCTTTTCATGGGCAACCTCTTCAATTTGTCGTTTGAAGCGTCCATATAATTGTTTTTCATTATTATTATTATTATTATTATTATTATTATTATTATTATTATTATTATTATTATTACTAGCAAATATATGCACCCTCTGGGTGCAAGTATTTAAGATTTAATATAATAAAATATTATACTAAATTAGAAAGACTAACGAAACTAAAGAAGAATGTAGATAAAAGTATTATAAACTGAGGAGGGGCATAATCGAAAAATAGAACAAACCAAATTTACCGTTCTATCACCCCGTCGTCCATTGCAAGCTGTTTAGTTAAAATAGGAAGTAAAGAATAAAATTATGGTTATTCCTTCTTGTTAATGAATTTCTTTTAAGATTTATCCTCAATATTTCTGCTCATATTCATTAAGATAAAACCAAACAATTAGAAATCAATAATACTAAGTACATATTTATCAAAATCAAATTTTTGATATCAATACGCAAATTAGCCTTCCTGTTCACACTGTAAACCGCTATTTTGTTGTTTTTATAAATACAATTGCATGTTATTAGTATGTAGATATGGTCAACAGTATTAATAAGGTAAAACAATTTTATTAATAATTGAGGTTTAAATAAAAATAAAATCATGGAGAATGTGACATTAATGACTAAAGTAATTGTGATTTGAGTATTGATATAGTTTCGGTTACAGACAGAAAAACACACAATCTCCATTATTATTATTATTATTATTATTATTATTATTATTATTATTATTATTATTATTATGTTACCAGTCTTCCATTTTGCAAGGATATTTTGGAATATTTCCAAATCTGCCAGTAATGATGGACCAACTGACAATTTTATAACCGGCAGTGAATTTATTCCATCACGATAAAAACTGTGGTTATGGGAGTCGGAAGGCATTTTCAACTTTTCAGCCTTTCGACACAAACTTCGTATTTCATTTGACTTTGTGTTTCAGTAGACCAAGTAAAATGGAGCGAGAAATCGCTAAGCATCAACACTGTCAGGTCAGGCATAGAAGCACAGATAAAAAGCTGTCACCGCTCAGATTTCATTGATAAAGTCTGCATTATAAAGCGTCTTTCTGATTTAAGCAAAGATAGACAAAATCAATGGTCACGGCAGAGAGGGCTCCAGTGTCAGTGCCTAACAAGAGCCTTAAATTCTGGCCATAGCTGTCAGTCAGGCATTGTATGGAGTCTATCGAGCGAGCGTTTTCTCTTAAATTAATCCGTTCGTAGACATGCAAGGCTATGAATGTCCCAGGGTGAGAAAGGAAAAAAAAAACATTTACTGGCTAATTTGAGTTGTTTTATGATTCTCTTTGCTGTTGTTAATGGTAATGATATTGCGGGAGAATTGTAAATGTCGTAGATACAGATCTATGTTGGTCCACTTGTCTTTACGTTGTTTTGAATTTGTTTTTGTTTTTTTTGTTTTTTTTGTTTTTTTAAGTGTGTGAAAAACACGATATTGATTCTGTTGATATTTAATGTGGCGCAAAATTATCCAATCAATTTTATCGAGTTGAAAAATAAATAAAAAAATCAAGAAAAAGAATGCGATGAACAGCAACAATTTTATTATAAACAAAATAATTAAATAAAAATCCAAATTAGCGCCATAATTATCGACTGTATGGATATCTGGATCGGAGTTGCTGGTATTCTGGATCTGTTGTTGGGCTGGCATTTTCTCTGTTCTTTGAGTCTGGAAATTACTTGGGATATTCTTGGAATGTAATTGCATCCATTGGCAGCTTTTAATAATGGACACAGGACATTTTGATGTATCCCACTCACAGTCTGGTTATATCTATTCAACTGTTCCAATCTATCTATGCCAGTGTGACTATAATTATCTATCTATCTATCTATCTATCTATCTCGGAGCTCATTTTATTTCATTCTAACCCAAGTAAAAATGCCTTGGAGAACAGACTGCATCTTCCATCTATCCTCCTCAAACACTTAGCCCAGACTCTTACCTCTTATGTCCATCCACTTTGAAGACTTTCAACTGACTCTCTCCTCTCACTCTTCCCCCTGTTGACACTTTTTGACTAATATTAAACTAGAAAGAAAGAATGACAGAGTAGGGGAAAATATAAAGAGAGGGGTTAAATAAAACGGCATTTATTCTAAGCTCTAGTAGTACTACTATATAGCTACACCACTTGGATTTTACCAAAATGCTTTATGAAAAAACAAGATGGGAATTACATAAGGATGCCGCATGCTATTTTAAACAAATCCTGGAAGCAGCATCCCACAAAACTATAGTTTCAACGCCACTTACCCCTATCTTGGGCTAGACGGGCGGTCGGAGAGGCCCCCTCCGATCAATCAGCTGGTCACGTCAAGCCCTAGCACCTATATGATTTTCCCAACCCTATTGCCCTTATGACAAGCCCCAACCCCTTTTTATCATATGGGTGCTAGAAGGCGGTGGCTGCGGGTCTACATGTCCTGGGAATGACGTTAAACTCTATCTGATGGTGAGGTTCCAGTTTTGGAGGTTTGGGGAATGTGGAGCACCCATTCATCACCATTGCTCCCTGGTCCACTCTGACCCGGAGGGGTAGTACCTGTTAGGGTCCCATCTATGGGTTAAATAGAAAAATGTATTTATAAAAAAATTGTATTATCCATTAAGAATTGATTTATTTAAAAACTTTATCGGCATTAAATGACCCACTGAGGTTGATATGCCGTAAAATAAAACAAACCAAACCAAGCCACTTACCTCCTATGACACACACCATCTAAGTACGACGAACAAGACAGGTTAAACGCTGCCAGAGAAGTAAGAACAAACTCATAAGTTACGTTTTCCTGAGAACTCCTACAGATGGACACACCAGTGTTGGACGACCGGGGAAAAAAAACCGAGAGTTGGGGGGGGGGGTAAACAGAAAATCTATGCTGACAAGGAAGAGGATAAAATATTTAAACTTTTTTTCTTAAATTAGCTAAATGGGAACCACATACAGCTTGTACGACCACTTACCATCCATCTCACAATGCATCCAAGTACGATGAACAAGACATGCTCGTTACTTTTGGAGAAGTAAGGGCGAATTTATAAGTGACGTTCTCTTGTGGAGTCTTACACATGAACAGACCAATGTTGGGGGAACAGCAAAAACTTACGTACAACAGATCTGTGCAGACACTAGATGCCATTTTGAGGGCTTCACAGGATCGATGAACGCTGGAGACGGATGGAGAGAGAGAGAGAGAGAGAGAGAGAGAGAGAGAGAGAGAGAGAGAGAGAGGGGAGGGGTGGTAAGTGGTTAGGGAGAGAGAGAATCAAGAGAATCCGTCCTGTCAACAATATTGATGGTTTGTTTGGTTGGGTTTTACGGCATGTCAAACCCTTGGATTATTTTATGCCGAATACTTCTATAGGTAATTTGGTATTCAAAAATGTTTAATGCCGACACAGTTTTGAAATAAATTCATTTTTAATGCATAATATAATTTTGGTTATAATTTTTTCTATTCAACCTATAGATGGGACCCTAACAGGTACTACCCCTCCGGGTCAGAGTAGACCAGGGAGCAATGGTGATGAAGGGGTGCTCCACATTCCCGAAACCTCCAGAACTGGAACCTAACCATCAGATAGAGTTTAACGTCATTCCCAGGACATGTAGACCCGCAACCACCGCCTTCTAGCACCCCTATGATAAAATGGTATTGGGGCTTGCCATAAGGGCAATAGGGTTGGGAAAATCATAGTCAGCAATACTTGATGATGATGAGGGGGAGGAGGAGTAGAAGGATGAGGAGGATTGTGTAGTGTGTTTGTCTATCTTCTATAGACTACTAAAGCAGTTTGATATAGTTACCAGATTCAGTATGAATACTAGCTGGATTTACTAAGTATGCATTTACCCCCCCCCCTCTCTCTCACACACACACACACACACACCGTTACTTCTAGCTGTATCATAAGTAAGTAAAAAGTAAAATCAACGGGGCGGCCTAATGTCGGTATCAGCCAGTCAGCGAGGGAGTCTATCCCCATTTCAATAGCGCTAGACCAAGGAGATTGTTTTTAGCGTCTGATGAGGAGCGCCACACCTACCATCAGCTCCTTACTTCACCGCACAGATCCCCGTGCTACTCATACGCTGAGTTGGCGAGGACCGGTATCGAACTAGGAACCTTGTGGTTTCTAGCCGAACGCTCTACCGACTGAGCTAACCCGGCCCTAAAGCTGTATCATAAAGGAACTCCCATATCATTATTTAGACATCTTGTAATCTGCTTTAAAAAAAAAAAAATCTTTCTCAGAGTAAGATATGCATTTGCGAAAGAATAACCATTTAGCCTGTCCATCGACCAAATAAAAAAAAAAGAAAAAAGGATATATATATATTTATATATTTACCAACTCCTCCGCACGAGCAGGATAGGACACAAGATCAATTTCTTAAGCGGAGTTTAACAGGTTTGAATTCAGAGTTTTCCTTCTCCTAGACTGGTTACCTAGCCATGGTTAAAGAACCCAGTCTGCCCTGCTATTTACCCATAGCTGGAGGGAGAGTAGGATTCATACCTTTCCCAAGGGTATTAGCGCTAAGTGAAATGCAATTACCACGTCCAGGATTTGAACTCGGGGCGACGAGCCCATTTCCCATGACTTTAACCATTACACCACGCGCTTCCTGAAAAAAGGATATAGACGACAAAAAAGAAAAAAAAAAGCAAAAAAAAAAACAGAAACAAAGGTGACATGTGCTCTAGAAAATATTACATCCCGATCTAAGTAGGAATTAACCACTTACTTACTGCACTTTCTGATTTTGCTTTTTCTTTTACCCCCCTCCTTGCCCCCCCCCTCTTCATCGATCCGGCATGATTGATTTTAGATAGACATTGCCGCCATAATGACAACAGGCCTTCACCGAAACATTTTCAAAAAAGATCTACGCTTTCCATCTCTCTATATCCTCCGCTCCGAATCGCCTACAACATCAATGGTAGAGGGGAATCAGCGCCACATGTCGAGGCAGAACTAAATATGTCAATCACCACTGACTTTGCCTTCTTCTTCTTCTTCTTCTTCTTCTTCTTCTTCTTCTTCTTCTTCTTCTTCTTCTTCTTCTTCTCGCCTCTCGGACCGTCTTCCGCTTGTCTACCGTCACTAATCCTTCTGGGTTACTGTTCACCGGTTTACAAAATCCGAGCTGACCTTGATTTCCGTTGTAAGGATTGACTTGAAAACATCATCATCATCATCCTCATCATGTTGTGCTAGCAGCACTAATATACATGATAATCTCTCGCCAACCGTCCCTATCATCCGTTGCCTCTGCGCAGCATCCAATACCAACGCAGAGTTGATTAATGTAGATCTTTGTTGGGTGGCCGGCACTGGCGTTCCCATGTGCTGGCTTCCACAGGAGATTGTCACTTATAGGTTCGTCCTTGCTTCTCCAGCAGTGCCCAGCATATCTTGTTCATCTCACTAAGATCGTTAGTGTTATAGGGGCAATTGATCGAACTACTTCTTTCTTGTGGGGTGCTGCTTTGTTTAGGATCGCACGCAGCATTCTTGAGCAGCTACCACCTAGCTTATTCTCTAAGCGTTTTGGGAGGGTTCAGGTGGTGCAGCCATATAGTAGCTCTGATACGACTACAGATAGGAAGAATTAAAAGACAAAAGCAGAACTTGGAGGAACTTTCGCAATATTAGCGCAAAACAGTGAATCAGTTTTCAAAACATTTTTTCATTTTATTCGTGCTATGAGGTGTGTTCGAAAAACATCAAAATTGAAGCTGAATCTTGCAAGACAGAAATGAATAATGAATAAAATGTCCATTTCCTTCAAAACGATCACCTTGGAATTCAACACACCTATTCCAGGGAGTTAGTTATGGGTCGAAGCATCTCTGAAATTCTTCTTTTGATACGGCGGGAAAGGTGCAGCGCAATATTTAGTAAGGAAATCTATGGGTTTAAGTGGTCTTGAAGTGAACTATAATATTAATGCGTATATATATATATATATATATATACGATAAATTAGAAATCTGTGTGTACATGAATATTTGTTTCCTCACTATATATATATATATATATAATAAATATTCATATATATATATATATATCTTATTATAATGGAGATTGTGTGTTTTTCTGTCTGTAACCGAAACTATATTACTACTCAAGTCACAATTCCCTTTGTTATTTACGTTACATTCTCCATGATTCTATTTCTATTTAAACCGCAATTAATAATAAAACTGTTTGACATTATTAATACTGTTGGACTTACCTAAATACTAATAACATGCAATTGTATTTATATATACAACAAAATACCAGTTTTCAGTGTAAACGTAAAGCTAATTTGCATATTGATATTAAAAAAACTGATTTTAATAAAAATGTGCTTGGTATTATTGATTTCTAATTGTTTGGTTTTATCTTAATGAATATGAGTAAAAATCTCTTCAATAAATCCTAAAAGAAATTCATTAACAAGAAGAAATAACTGTAATTTTATTCTTTACTTCCTATTTTAACTAAATAGTTAAATTAGGAAAATTTAGCATTGAAAAACGGAAGTGATGAAAGAGTAAGTTTCAGTTGTTCTATTTTCCGATTATACCCCCTCCGTTTCAAATCTTTTTATTTGAATTCTTAATTTGTTTCATTAGCCTTTCTGATTTAATCTAATATTTTATTACATCTAAACTTAAATACTTGCACCCGGAGGGTGCACATATTTGCTAGTTCATATAATGGATATATATATATATATATATATATATATATATATATATATATATATATATAAACGGCTTTGGGGATTTCATTATTGGTCTAAGTTTGTTTCTGCGATGAAACTGATATTTGCAATTTTGTGTGTTTGTTTCCCTTTTTGCAATTATATATATATATATATATATATTATATATATATATATATATATATATATATATATATATATCGCATTGTTATAGTTGGCTATTGTCATTTAGAAAAACATGGGTCCCTCTTTTAATCTCCCCAGCAGTATGGTAAATAATAGGGCAGACTGTGACTTGGTAATGCAAGGGGTCTACAAGAAACAAGAAAAAACAAAAAAACAACAAACTGTTTTTACAACTACATTCCTAAAAACATACTTGCTACGAAACTGCAGCACTATCACTAATTAGTTATGGCTGCGGTTCTGGTACTACAAAGTCCTTGTAATTTATGGACGTATCTTAATTTTTGTCAAGGTCACATTATTTGAACTTCTTATAACTATGATAGCGAGACAATTCCAGTAATGAAAGCAATATATCGTATGTAAGGACGACAGTTAGATAGCATATTTGGGCTGATACAAATTACCGTCCGCCCTGTCGGCTTCGGCGTTAGAATGCACCGACTGCACCTCTGCAGATGGGTAAGACTTCCCCAATGGGGCAACCTGTTGGCCGTGGGTGGCGACCCGTGATGCTTAAGGATAGAGCCCAGGTGGATGAGCAATTCATGACATGCAATACTCCACTATGGCCCTATCTTGTGCTAGACGGGCGGTCGAAGAGGCCCCACTCCGATCAATCGGCTGGTCACGTCAAACCCTAGCACCTATATGATTTTCCAAACCCTATTGCCCTTATGGCAAGCCCCAGCCCCTTTTCATCATATGCGTGCTAGAAGGCGGTGGCTGCGGGTCTACATGTCCTGGGAATTACGTTAAACTCTATCTGATGGTGTGGTTCCAGTTTTGGAGGTTCGTGGAATGTGGAGCACCCCTTCATCACCATTGCTCCCTCGTCCACTCTGACCTGGAATGGTAGTACCTGTTAGGGTCCCATCTATGGCTTAAATAGAAAAATGTATTTATAAAAAAATTGTATTATCCATTAAGAATTGATTTATTTCAAAACTTTATCGGCATCAAATGACCCACTGGGGTTGATATGCCGTAAAACAAAACAAACCAAAAAAACAAATTACCGTATATAATTTGCATGTGAGTATTCATATTATCTTTATGTGTTGAGAGTCAAGATATGTGATTGATAAAACACCAAATGGTTTGCAAAGAGATGAGCAAACGATTGCACATATCCATGTTTGATAATAAGTTTCGTGATAACATGTTAATTCTATGAGAAATCAAGAGGAAGTCGATCCAATTTTTCAAATTTCGCGACTTATCAATGGTATCCATGGCGCCATTCCATCAGGAGAATTGGCTAAAAGAGTGAAACTAAAGCTGTCAATATCGCAGTCGACATTAAGAGAATATCTGATATTAAAAAAAATGATACAAATTAATTTATTGCATCTAATTAAGGCGTTATCAGTAATTTGTTTAAGCCTTGTCCCGTACGAGAATTTTCTGCAACTGGATATCTCTCTCTCTCTCTCTCTCTCTCTCTCTCTCTCTCTCTCTATATATATATATATATATATATATATATATATATATATATATATATATATATATATACCAGTCTCTTCCTTTTGATGTATCCCACTCACAGTCTGGTTATATCTATTCAATCTATCTATGCCAGTGTGACTATAATTATCTATCTATCTATCTATCCCAGTCTGTTCCTTTTTATCTATCCCATTCACTTCCAATCTCTCTGTCCCAGTCTGATTATATCTATCTATCTATCTATCCATCTATCTATCTATCCCAGTCTGACCCTTTCTATTCGTCCCACTCTCTTCAATCTATCTATACCAGTGTGGTTATAATTATCTGTCTATCCCAGTTTGTTCCAATCTATCTATCTATCTATCTATCTATCTATCCATTTCTCTTCCAATCTATTTTTCTCAGTCTGTTCTTATACATCTATTCCAGTCTGTTTATATCTATCTATCTATCTATCTATCTATCTATCTATCCCAGTCTGTTCCTTTCTATTCATCCCTCTCTCTTCCAATCTATCTATACCATTGTGGTTATAATTATCTATCTATCCCAGTTTGTTCCAATCTATCTATCTATCTATCTATCTATCTATCCATCTATCCATTTCTCTTCCAATCTATTTTTTTCAGTCTGTTCTTATATATTTATTCCAGTCTGTTTATATCTATCTATCTATCTATCCATCTATGTGTGCGTATTTGAAAACCTAACGAAGAAAGGTATGCATTTCTTTACAATACAATTTTAGATTTTTTTGTGGCTAAAAGGTTAAAGTCACGCCGGAATTTCCTTCTAGATTGGTCAGAGAAATTTTCGGTTCCACTTGAATCTATCTATCAATCCCTCCCCTGCCCTGTCTCTGTCTCTCCTGTCTCTGTCTCTCTGTCTCTGTCTGTCTGTCTGTCTGTCTCTCTCTCTCTATATATATATATATATGTATATATATATATACGATGAAAAGGTTATAAAAATGTACTGGTTCTTTTTGAAGAATGAAAGACTAGTAAAACTACGGATTCAAATTGGCTAACATTCCATCAAGAGATGAATCTTAATTAATCTTAAATGCAACTGACTTACCAGTTTATTTCGGATTAATTGTGTATATGATACTAGTCTAAGTAGATTTATATGTTAACTGTTTACTCGTTGACAGGATACCCTCGTGGAATAAATAAAGGGTTAGGTTCAAAGTTCCGTGATGGCTCCCGAATACGACAAGAAAGTTCCCGAGATCGAAAAGAAGGTTCCCGAGTCCGAGAAGGTTCCCGAGTCCGACAAGAAATAACTGAAGAAGGCCGGAGGGTATATCGGCCGAAACGTTGTACAAATAACAATGAAGATGGGGACAATAGTCCGAATAACGCAGATAATACTAATCTGATATTTGTTCATGTTTATGCCTTTATACCTGAAATGTCACATTATAGAAAAATAATGTCATTTCTTTTCTATATACTAATCTGATATTTGTTCATTTTTATGCCTTTATACCTGAAATAAACAAGACAGTACCTTCGGTGCCTCCCTCGTCTCTCTGGATAGAACATCAATCATTGGCACTCGGAAAAATCAGTTACAAACTCAGAACTCTTTATAAAAATCTGTTTCATATACGTAAATAACAAAACAAAAGAAAACAATAACAAAAATGTGGGCCTCCCTTTAAATTGGCTCGTTTAACGCTCTTTAAAAATGTGTCTCTCGTTTTTTTTAATTTTATTTATTTTTTTTTTTTTCGCAGCACGACTTTATCAATTGGACAATTCATCTGCCATTTAAGACTTCCGGTTGATTTGCCGGTTTTATCAATAGGCTCGAGCAAGTCAACAAGCGGCACTTAAGTGCTCGTTCTTGCTGATCAAGTGCCACTCCAACTTCCGTTGTCGACGGGAGGAGCGCAATTACAAACAGAATCACACACAAACACACACTCACAGACACACACTCTCTCTTTATCTCTATCTCTTTCTATCTTTCTCTCTCTCGCTCACAACGCATGCACATGGCGTTCCTCCCTCGATGTAGTTATGGTAAAAGCATCGTCTCCTGCCGACACTTTAAGTGTTTTCCTCGACTTGTGAAAAGAAAAAGAAAAAGAAAACAGAAAATAAATGTCTAAAGGTTGCCTTTCGTAGAATTGGGATTAAAATTCATTCATCCCATTGTTATTCAAGAATTTTAAATAATTTTTTGTACATGATATTGAGCATTCTTTATATATACTAGCAAATATATGCACCCTCCGGGTGCAAGTATTTAAATTTTGATATAATAAAATATCATATTAAATTAGAAAGGCTAATGAAACTGACTAAGAATGCAGATAAAAAGATCTGCAACAGAGGGAGTATAATCGAAAAATAGAACAACTTTGAGACTAACTATTCCATCATTTTCCATTACTCCCCTCTTTCATTGGTAAATTTTCATAATTTAACTATTTAGTTAAAATAGGAAGTAAAGGATAATATTATAGTTATTTCTTCTTGTAAAGAAATTTCTTTTAAGATTTATCCACGAGATTTTTGTTTATATTTCTTAAGATAAAACCAAACAATTAGAAATCAATAATACCAAGCACATATTTATTAAAATCAAATTTTAAATATCAATATGCAAATTAGCCTTGCCATTCACACTGTAAACCGCTATTTGTTGTACATATAAATACAATTGCATGTTATCAGTACGTAAATATGGCCAGCAGTATTAATAATGAAAAACAATTTTATTAATGATTGAGGTTTAAATAAAAATGAAATCAGGGAGAATGTGATGTAAATAACAAAGGTAATTGTGACTTGTATAGTAACATAGTTTCGGTTACAGACAGACAAACCCACAATCTTCATTATAATAAGATATATATATACAGATATAGATAGATAGATAATTTCAAAAACAATTTCGTTTG
The DNA here is from genome assembly GCA_023376005.1 of Doryteuthis pealeii. Taxonomy (NCBI): domain Eukaryota; kingdom Metazoa; phylum Mollusca; class Cephalopoda; order Myopsida; family Loliginidae; genus Doryteuthis; species Doryteuthis pealeii. Next base: position 16,782,527 of record CM042144.1, read on the forward strand.
CCTGACGACTGCCACAGAGCAAGAAACCGAACGGTGGCAATAATAGTTCCAACGATAATAAGAATTTATTTATTTTTCTATTAACGCTCTATCACAGATATTGAGCACTCTTCTAATAACACTGTACGTTGGATTACTACCGCTGTTTCAAGTATAATATTGCCAACCATGCATATATATATATATATATATATATATATATATATATAATCCATAGATCAGGCGAAGGAATCTTCCTTACAACGTAATAGTCTTTTAAATGTCGTAATTTTCAGAGTTCAATGTGTGGTCTTAGAGCCACAAAGAAAAATTATTTCAGGAAAAATAATGGATTATTTATATTTTTAGCATAATAGACTATTTCAGTGAACCTAGAGAAATTGTCTAGCAGTTCTCCTCACCAGATGCAAAAAAGAAGATTTTTACATCTGATGATGGGACCTTATAAACAATTTCTCTAGGTTCCCTGAAATAGTGAATATATATGTATATCTAATTTTCTCTTATTTTTTTCCATATTATATTATATGTATATATATATATATATATATATATATATATATATATATATATATATATATATATTATGATAGTGGTACACAATGTTCTACCAACGTATTGAGGACTTTATATTTGTTATATCGCTGCCTTATCATTGTGAATCTTGCATCAACTAACCATTGTGACCTGTTTCACCGGTAAGTCACCTTTTCCACAAATACCATATATAATATATATATATATATATATATATATATATATATATATATGAAAAAAAATGGAAATTAATCCGACTGTGTGAATATGATATAATGAAAAAACAAAGGATGTTTCAAATGCATGGGCTCATCAGGAGAGAATGTGCTAACCGTTTCGGGCCTTCCTTGCTTTTTAAACCGTCGAGAGGAAGGCCCCGAAGCGGTTTGCACATTCTCTCCTGATGAGCCCATGCATTTGTAAACATCCTTTGTTTTTTCATTATATCATATTCATATATATATATATATATATATATATATATATATATATATATATATATATATATATATATAATGAAGCCCAACCAACCAATCACTAATCAACCCAGTATGTCCTAATATTTACCCATAGCTGGGGGGAAACATAAATTCCCGCCATTTTGAATGGTATTAGACCAAATAGCCTTGTCCAGGATTTGAAATCGAGTCACCCTGGAAAAGTATTAGTGTTTGTGTTTGTGTGGTAGAAATAAAACAGTCCATTTTACATACATGACAATAAGGTACATTTAGTTATGACTGGTTTTCTTGTCGGTTCTGACTAGGAACCACAAGGTCCCGGGTTCGATACCGGGTCTCGCCAACACAGCGTATGAGCGGCACAAGGATCTCTGAGGTAAAGTGAGGAGCTGATGGTAGGTGTGGTGCTCATGGGACAAAACAATCTCATTGGTCTAGTGCCTGTGAAAAACGGGATAGACTCCCTCGCTATCTGGTTGATACCGGCATTAGGCCACCCCGCCGACAGTACTTATCCTGTCAATAATTTCATTTCCTATGACGATAAACGTTGCGCTAAGCACGCTGATAATTATTTGCAGCCAAAATATTAGTTATGTAGCTATATTTTTACAAGTAAGTGCTTAATGGTAACCGCCGTAGGAAATGGACACGGTGAACCGATTTCAAATCCTGGACGAGGCTATTTGCATTTCACATAAAACAGTATTGGGAAAAGTATGCATCAATCAATTCTCTCTTAAGCTATGAGTTAATGATGCAGATTGGGTTCATTAGCCTAGGTATGGAAACCAGTCTAGGAGAAGGAAAACTGAATTATACCGAGATTAAAATTGCCTTAAAAATTGGCCTTGTGTCACATCTTGCTCGTGTGGAGGGGTTAAATACATAAACCTATGTTTTTAGTTATTATGTTTTTCAATGATATATTGTTTGTTTACACCTTGAATTGTTGGCACCCTTCCGTCTACTAAAGACGATGGCATAGTGTTCAATTAAATTTCTTTTGTCTGCAACTGCGTGAATGGCTGAACAGACCAATTGTTGAATGGCAATCTCTGGTGCAGTGATTGCAAACAAACAGGGATGCTTGCTGTGGTTGCTGTTGTCTCTCCTTTTTGGCTCTCTTTTCTTTCACTCCTTCTTGTTCCTTGTTTGATGACGAGGCGTCAGGTCACACGGTCCTCCCATGTGTTGGTGTTAATGTGGCATGTCTTCATTTCCCTCTTGCTGACATCTTTTTGAAACGTAATAGTAAAGTGTTGTTATTTTTTGTTAGTTGAATCTTTTTCATAAGTAAATTTCTCTCAGTCTTTTTTTCGTCTGATGTTTTCTGATTTTCATCTCATCAGTGGTTATCTGATTTTTTTTACGAGCCGCATTGCTGATTTAACGGTCGTTGAATGTAAGGATGAATTAAACGTTACATTAAGTACTAAAAAAAGATTAAAGAAAAATCAATAAAAATTATTAATTACAAATATTCATCTACAAATTCCGGATCTTAATTAAGGACGTTTTTAATAGTAGTATTTTTATTGACCTTATGCATATTACGCAATAGAAAGTGCTGCTCAGAAATATTTAAATAATCACATCTTGCTAGAGCAATTATATACAAATATAAAAAAAGATAAAGTCGTCGGGGTGGCCTAAAATCGATATCAGCCAGACAATGAGGGAGTCGATCCCCTTTTCACTAGACCAAGGAGATTGTTTTTGGCGTCAACCACCAGTTCCTCATTTTAGCGCATAGATCCATGTGCTACTCATACGCTGAGTTGGCGAGGGACAGAATCGAACTCGGAACCTTGTAGTTCCTAGTCCGACGCTTTACTGACTGAACTAAACCGGCAACATTACCATTTAATAAGATAGACTAGGGAGGCGCAAGATGTAATGTTATGGCCGTAAAAATGGAATCGGCGAACCGAGTCGCTTAAAAAAAATTTTTTTGATATTATTGTCAGTATGAAGTATGAAGTATTTTTGTATAATCTACTAAAATTTTAGATTTTCATCTCAAGGAAGAACTCAACACCGTAATTCCATAATAAATTTATTTCGATCAAAATTGGGGCCTATATAAATCTAAGTTGATTTAATATAGCTCCCCAAAATCCAGTCTCATCAGATGGGTCTCAATTCACTTATTATAGTGTTAATATATTGAAAAACATAAACATGCTTAGGTCATAATGCACGCGTTGTCCGGATGAAATAAAATAATAATCTTTGTTTTATATTAATACAGTGCAAAAAATACGGGATTAATTAAAGTCGGGTAGCAAATGACATAATAGAAATTTGTTTAAATGTCTACATTTGGAAACCAGTTCGCTTTTCTTGTTCAATAATTTACATTCGTATTTTGGAGAATGACCACTTTTTCTTTGATGCAAAGTCCACAGTTGCGCTGGTCACTTTGTAAGCCTAGACCCTTTTAATAATTTCCAATTCTATCATGTGCTTTGCCGTTGTGTCTTTAATGTGCCATACGTCTTTGGATAAGTTGGTGCCGTTTGCATATCTTCAGGTATTAAAGCTTAGACTGTGATTGTACCACGTATTTTTCAATTTTTTCAGAGGCACCAATGTATGTTTTTTCATCGTTGTTATTTTCACTTTCGTTGGTGGTGGCCTTTAAAAATTGCCCTTTAAGAGGCATTTTGTTCTATCGAAACAGTTGCATCTATCGTTCGGGCTGTTGTCATTTTTGTTTAAGATTTTAAAATTCTCCTTGTCGATGATTTTTTATAAAATGATCATACAACAATAACTAATTTTAAAATTATTTTTATTGAACAGTTTGCTCAATGTAGATGATTTATCAAAGTGTTTTTTCACTAATTGTAACAATATCTTCATCGACAAGCACAATGGAGTCTGAGTGACAACAAGTCTCCTCAGTTCTCCAGGACTCTTCTGAGTATTCTACTGATTAGAGCAATGCAGTAGTCTGGATGGTCCCAATTCTTCCTCTGATTTCCAGATCCTCCAGTCTTTTTCCAAGTTTATTGGGACCGTTCCAAGTGCTCCAACTACAATTGGTATCACTTTCACTCTCATGTTCCACAGCTTTTTCAATTCTCTGGCAAAATCCAGGTATTTATCCTTCAACCTGTGATCCTGCTGGAACCGCAAAGTCCACCAGTTGACACATTCTCTTTTTTTTTCAACATAAGATCTGGTCTCCTGGCTGGGATAGGGTGATCCGTCTTTATTTCAAAGCTCCAGAGAGTTTTATGCGTTTCTTTCTTAAGAACAGATTCTGGTTTATGCATATACGATTTTGTTGTATGGTCAAAATGTAATTTTTTGCATAATTCCCAGTGGATCACCTTTCCAACCCAGTCGTGCCTAGCTTTGTATTCCCGTTGTGCTAGTTTGCTATGCATTCAACCCAGTTGTTGACCTGGAGAGGGATGGTCTCCACCAGGTTATTTCTGTCCAAAACACGTTATATGAGTATGTCTCCCACGACCAAAGCAGTTTACGGGATAAGTGTACATACCAGTGAGTGTAAAGTGAATATGAGAATATACATAAAAAAGTGATTTATTCTTTACTCAGGTTGTCCCAAAGGAAAATAAGCCTGTGATAAATGCAGAAAGGTGAAAAGAATGGCAAAAGAAACTGTTGTAATATTTCATTGTCATCTGAATGTTTTCTCTACATTCAACTTTGAGGCGTCATTTAATAACATTAACATTAAAAGCCGCCACTTCAGAGCAGGATAATATAAGCAACAAAGGCGCTAGAATTACTTTTACTATATAAATTTCATAAGAAAATATTTATGTTTGTGTTAGTCTCTACGCTCCCTTCAAGTTAACAATTGTTCCAGCTTGTCTTGTTGCTCATCTTGCTCGAAAAATCATTTTTCACACAGATCGTCTTCAAAATACGAGGGAGAGATTAGCGTAACGGTTATCGTCGTAGGAAAATGGAATTGGCGACAGGTTTATACTTTTATAAAAAACAAAGATATCAGGATTTTAATTGTTTTCTCGTGAAACATTACACACTCAAAATAGATATCATTAGGTATTATTTAAGGCCAAAATCTACTGCATCGAAACGCTGGAACAATAAAGAAAATATAACTGTGCAAATTATTTGAATTAGGAATATTTACTTTAAGATATAATTATTTACTAAGGATTATTATTATTGGTTACTTGAAACTATATAACTGAATGCAAATTAATTGTATTATGAATAGTTACTTTAAGTTATAATTATTTACTAAGGATTATTATTATTAGTTACTTGAAACTATATAACTGTATACAAATTCTTTTTTTATAAATAGTTACTTGTAGCTATAATTGTTTACTAAGGACTATTATTACTAGTTACTTGAAACTATATAACTGTATGCAAATTAATTTTATTAGAATAGTTACTTTAGATATCATTATTTACTAAGGATTATTATTATTATTAGTTACTTGGAACCATAAAACTATGTGCAAACAAATGGTTATTTTTGAATAAAAATACTTACTTAAAATCACGTAATCATTAGTATTAGAAAGGAATATTTAAAACCATACACCTGTGTGCAAATTCTTTGTATTAGGAATATATACTTGAAGCTATAATAATAACCATTAATTAAATTCCGTAAATAAAAAGATGTGTACTTAATCTTTGAACTGCTACATATTAATATTGGCATGCGCGCTTAGCGTAACGGTTATTGTCGTACAAAATGGAATGGGATACCTGATTCCAAATCCTGAAGCAGGCTGGTTGTGTTTCACTTCGCACCAATGCCCTTATGAAAATGCATTTATCCATCTCCTCTCCCCTCCATCAAGCTATGAGTAAATAGTAAAGCAAATTAGGTTCTTAAGCATTGGTTAGGCACCCAGTCTAGGAGAATGAACAACTCCGAATTTAAACCTGTCAAACTCTGTTTAGAAATTTGAATTGTGTCACATGCTACCCGTGGGGGAGAGGTTGGGTAATTACACACATAAGGAAAGATGCAAAAATAATGTCTCTTATTCATTCCGACAAAAACTATAGTTGGTTGGTTGGTTGGATTTTAAGGCATGTCAACCTTGTTGGGTTATTTTATGCTGAAATCTTTTCATTCATTTTTGTGGGGTATTCAATTATTTTTTCAAACTCAATTTTTTGAACACATTTTAATACCCATGTTTAATCCATTAATGGAACCATAACAGGTACTACCACTCCGGGGTAGGGTGGGCCTAGGAGTAATTGCGACAGGGCACTCCACATTCCCCAGAATTCCAGAATTGGAATTTCACCACTAGATTCAGTTTAACGACATACCCAGGACACTAAGACCCTCAGCCACCGCCTTCAAGCACATATACGATAAAAAGTATTGGAGGTTTCCATAAAGGTAATAGGGTCGGGAAAATCATATAGATGCTATGGCTTGACGTAACCAGCCGATTAATCGGAGGAGGCGTCTCCGGTCGCCCTTCTATCCTAAGTAAGGGCCAAAGTGTTGCACCTCATGTTTAAGCATCAGGGTTGTCACCCACGGCCAACATGTGGCCCCGAGGGATTTTACCTCTCTGCAAAGATAAAGTCGGTGTATTCTACAGTTCCCACCGACAGGGCGGATGGAAACTATGAGATACAAGGAGCGCAGTTAATATTGTTGAAGAAATGCCCCTTGATTTAAAGGGGCAGGGCTGGGTTTTTTGCCCGGTGCCTGAGGCGCCCCCTTGAGGGAGATTGCCGACGGGATCAACGCTGAGGCCTCAGGTTGCGAGTAGTTCCCGTGAGATAGTGATTAATGTGCTGGACTTCTAAGCGAGTTTTTCCCTTTCGGACTAATCCCATCATGCTCGACAGTTCGACTGTGGTTTCTTTCCATTAGAATGACCATGCCATTAAATAACCCATGAAGGTTGATATGTCATTAAACAAAGGAACCAAGCCTCATGTTGGTTATAACTTCCTGTTGTCACTTAGTGGTCACCCATCTAAGTACTTTACAGGTTCACTGCTGCTTAACTTCGATAATCTGTCAGTAATTGTTGCTTTCATTATGATTTCACTCTTTAATGGAGTTTTATGCGATCACAAGGGCTTAAAAGACGCTGGCTGTATGGAGTATTCAAAAGGGATAAGAAAAACAAAAAGAGGAAAAGTTGGTGCCCTGGGTATGATACTGCATCTGAGGATTAAGCTACAGTTGAGCTCTGGGAAATGTGGAGTACCCCTTCATTGTCATTACTCCCAGGTCATCTCGGACCCTGTGTGGTAGTACA
>CM042144.1:16797287-16814787 GCA_023376005.1 Doryteuthis pealeii
ATCCGTGCTAACAGTGCGACATGATAGTGGTGCTGATGATTTCCAGGGTATGATGGTTTTCTCTATGTGTATAAGATATCATCACATGACACCCATCGCTTTAAACCCCCCCCCCCTTTTGTAAAAAACAAAGGAAGCAACGAAAAACAATTTAAAAAAAAAATGTGCAATTTAGATATGTCTTCTGTATCATTTCTTGAAAGACAATAAAAAATAAAGAAAAAAAATTATTCCCCCGAATTTATATACGTTAAAATGTGATAGTTTTCAAATTCTAATGCGATTCACGGGCCGGTCTTCAGGGACGGAAAGTATAAATGATTTCTTTGGTTCCAGACAAACCACCCGTGGGTCGCGTGCTAAAAAAGGACTTTTTGCAACATCTATCATTCATACCTGACATTTACTAAAATTTTTATCTTTTCTGAAAAGAACAAAACATCTTCGTGACTAATGGGAGACTCGAAATTATAAGTATTTATGATTGGCGAAAAATATTTTAAGCCCCCCCCCCCAGCTTTCACCCAAACACATACACAGACACTCACACAAGTATATATATATATATATATATATATATATATATATATATATATCTTATTATAATGGAGATTGTGAGTTTTTCTGTCTGTAACCGAAACTATATTACTATACAAATCACAATTCCCTTTGTTATTTACATCCCATTCTCCATGATTTTATTTTTATTTAACCTCAATTATTAATAAAATTGTTTTACATCATTAAGACTGTTGACCATATCTACATACTTATAACATGCAATTGTATTTATATATACAACAAAATAGCGGATTACAGTGTTAATGGGAAGGCTAATTTGCATATTGATATTAAAAATTGATTTTAATAAGTATTTGCTTAGTATTATTGATTTCTAATTGTTTGGTTTTATCTTATTGAATATGAGCAAAAATCTCAGGAATAAATCTTAAAAGAAATCCATTAACAAGAAGAAATAACTGTAATATTATTCTTTACTTTCTATCTTAACTAAATAGTTAAATTAGGAAAATTTAACAAAGACAGACGGGAGTAATGTAAAATGATGGAAGAGTTAGTTTCAAAGTTGTTCTATTTTTCGATTATACCCCCTCTGTTCCAAATCTTTTTATCTGCATTCTTATGCAGTTTTATTAGCCTTTCTAATTTAACATGATATTTTATTATATTAAAACTTAAAAACTTGCACCCGGAGGGTGCATAAATTTGCTAGTATATTTAATATACCAAGCGTGTTGGTAAATCCTCGCGGTGAGAAAAACCCCAGCAAATAGTTTGATTGTAAAAATATACTACCAAACATCAACCGGATGTAATAGATTCAAATTTACTTAAATTATAAATTAAATATAATAATAAAAAAAAAAAATTAAAAAATTTTTTTAATAATAAATTGAATATTTATAAACAATAGATTTATAGTGTTCTGTGTTTTTTGTTCGTTTTCATTGGTCGGTCTAGTTCAGCTAATTTAAATGACTACTGTGGTAAGTACTATTTAATTCGTTTTGCTCCTTGTCTCTCTAGTCAAATCTTAGCCCTGAAGAGCATTAAGCGAAACTAATAGTAGGTTCGTCTGACTCATTATATATATATATATATATATATATATATATATATATTATAATGGAAGTTGTGTGTTTGTCTGTAACCAAAACTATATGATTCCTCAAGTCACAATTCCCTTTGTTATTTACGTCTCATTCTGCATGATTTTATTTTTTATTAAAACCTCAATTAATAATGAAATTGTTTAACATTATTAATAATGTTGGCTTTATCTATAAATAACATACAATTGTATATCAATTTCTACCCATATGTATATGTATATACATATAAGTTTCATTAGACCGCCAATTCTATTTGTCATTTTTTCGTAATTTACCGATGGTAAATCAGAAATGAAAAATACAAATGTATTTATATATACAACAAAATAGCGGTTTACAGTGTGAACGGAAGGCTAATTTGCATACTGATATTAAAAATTTGAGTTTAATAAATATGTGCTCAATATTATTGATTTTTAATTGTTTGGTTTTATCTTAATGAATATGAGCAAAAATCTCGGGGATAAATCTTAAAAGCAATCCATTAGCAAGAAGAAATAATTGTAATTTTATTGTTTACTTCCTATTTTAACTTGTTGCTTCTTTTTTATGGTTTAATATTTATGCAGTTAGAAGGGTTTATTGTCGGCTAACGTGCTAGACTGCGACATCGTAGAAAGCAAGTTCGAACTTCAGTCACGGTATTAAGTTCGCTTTCGAACTCATCATTGGTATTTCAGTCTCGAAAGACTATGATAAAGTTTTTATGTGCCCCTGAAGTTGCAGCGCCTCCTGTGGCTATGAATTCCGATGTTTGAAAAACAATCTCGACCACAGATTTTGCATTTGAAGGCTGTCCCTGAAGATGATGATGTTCCGATGCTTTGTTGCCGCTGCTTTTTTCTGGACCTCTTAGATTCATGGAGACTTCTGACATGTATTCTGCCGCCACCGAGCCAAATTTTCCCAGCTGGTAGGACAATGATTTGAGCTAACATTCTTGTAAAAGGTATGAACCTTCTAATTCCCTAGCTATGGGTTTGAAAGTACCATTACTGTTCTTCTACAAGAATCGCTTTGGAATTCAATAATCTATGATGGTTGATATCCTATTAAACTAATTAACCAAAACAAACCAAAGTTTTAATATACTCGACAATTGTTGATAGTAATAATTTTTTTTTTCTCTTGTGATTCTCACACTACGTCATTCCATTACCTTTTAATGCAAAAAGCTTTAGCTATTTCAGTACTACTGCTTGGTTGCACCACTTAGACGAGATCACAGCCACCTCCAGCCATGCGTTAAATAGTACCACTACAGTTCTTCTACAAGGATGGCTTAGGCATCAAATGACCCATGAAGCTTGATAAGCCATTGAATAAAGAAACAATTATTATTATTATTATTATTATTATTATTATTATTATTATTATTATTATTATCATAAAAACGTCCTCCGGGCGGTGTAAAAGATAATTTTTGCCTGAGGGGGTGAGAGTTAAAAATTCAAGGAGTTTGTTCCATGAGAAAGTTAAATAATCAAACTTATTAAAAGAATAAAAACTAAAACAATTGGAAATGGAAACTTAGTTCTGAAAACGTTAAATATAACTTAAAATTAAACAAACTATACATAAATATATAATACCGGGCATGTATTTATCAAAACTAGTTTAAAAAAAAAACAAAAAAAAAAAAAACAAAAACAAGGATAACCATCTATGGTTGCATGCTCAAATTTTGAGCGTATCTATTCTATGTTATGACGATTTTGGGTAATGTGATCTAAGGAGTGAGGTAGTTTCGATTACAGACAAATAGAGACCTAATCTCTATTATCAATAGATTATTATTGTTAAAAAATTTCATCTTCTCAGTTGCCTTTCATTCGGGCCTTCATTTTTTAAGTAAAACATAACGTCTTCCAAATTCGACTGATATACGGGTATAACAGTAAATGATAAAATAATAAAATTAAAAAGTGAGAGAGAAGAATTAACTGAGTTCTATAGTAGGATCATAATTACGTACTGGGTAATTTTTTTGTAGGTATTTCCTTTCCGTATTAATCCTGTAGATTTGTTACAGGTGTAGGGAAACTGAAAGAAAGTCTGATTTGTTTTTAAAAAACTAATAACTCGCCGACGATCCGCTCTAAGAATAACGAGAACATCTTTTTACTAGTATTTCTACGAAGAGGAAAATTACGGCACAAAGGGAGAAAAATCGCCGTTTTCGCCTTCCTTTGATTTAACAAGAAGTAAAGAGTTGGTAATCACCGACTTCTGATACGATTGATGTTCTCGGCGCACTCGTAAGAATATCGATCACATTCCTTTTGATCCTTTAAGTCGCCGGCTCGTGAAATTTTCTCCCCAGACGCCGCAAACTCCGATCGGTCTTGGACTGTTGAAGCATAGAGATCACCTGATTAGTAAGATCCTCACTCGATTGTTTACAAGAGCCTTTAACCCGAGAACGTAATCGCTGGTTGCTTAGGCCCCGGTTTTTCCCGAGACCGGACTCCTGTTTATAGCGTGCAGTGCCGTGGCAAGAAACACGCATCTAATCGCTTAATAAAGGATCGTCTCGTGATTCGCGCACGAAACTTTTCAATTCCGCTGGGTGGATAATTAAGCAGCGCTTATCGCTAGCCAAAAATGGCGGTGGGGTAAGGATGGACGGAGACAGGGGCCGGTTGGTTACTGCTGATTGGTTCTCCTTTTTTTTCTTTTTTTTTCTTTTTTTTCGATATTTCGCGTGTTTTTAAAAAAAAGTCTTGTTCGATGGGCTTTGCGAATTAGGCATAACTCATTTCGATGCGAGAAATTGACATTCACTATTTAGTTATTTTTTGATCTCGGCCTGGAGTGATAAAGCGGAAGTCAGATCTCCATCCATCTTAAGGACAAATTACGTGTTGACAAAACGGATTATAGTTCTGAGCCATAAACAATAACAGCAATCCCAATGCGGAACAAAAAAACAACCAATAATAACAACAATAAAAACAAGATATTAAAAACAAGATATTAAAAATAAACAAACAAACAAACAAACAAAAGGGATAAAAATGAAGAGATGAAGAAGAAGATGATTTTTTGAGAGGGTCAGATGAGATCTGATTTATAACGGCCCGGGGGTGACCGACGGGTTACAATGTCCCATTTTAGGTTTTCACCGACCCCTGGGACCAACTAGGGTGTGTTCCTACCGTAAAGAAGGTGACTTGAAAACTAGGAATAAACTAATTTCCAAATTAGAAACACCATGAGCGTGATAAATTTTTCACTTGGTCGATGCGAATAGCGACAAAAGTAAGGTCCCCTGAGAAGAGCTACAATTACTCGTTCGACGAACCGTAGTAAAAGACAAGATACTTCGATTTGATAGTAAGGTTTCACGATCGACATTGTTCTTTATTAGATGACCTTATTTGATTTTTTTTCTCATGCTTCGGTAAAATGTCATTTTTCATTTGCTCGCTTCATCTAAATGTTTATTAAGATCTTATAGCAACTTAATAAAAACTTCAGAAATCTTCATTTCTCTGTGTTGGAAGTTTTTTTCAAATACACATCTAATATAGGAAACATTTTTGTTACTTTGAATTATTCTAAGTCTTTTTTTCTGAAGGATCTATAATTATATATCTTCTATATATAATGGAGATTCGGTGTCTGTCTGTAACGGAAACTATATTACTGCTGACATCACAATACCCTCAGGAATTTTAATAATTACATGACGGTTATTATTTATTTATATATAGTTAATTTCATTTTAATATATATCTAAAGTTATCTAATGTATAGAGCTTTACCGGAAAATTATTTACAAACAAGAAATACTCAAATAACCTTCTCCTATCTTAAATTTCAAGATTTTTGTATTCAACTATATATCCGTTTTAGTTTTGCGCATGTCTGCAAAAAAATATTTTACGTAATTTTTTTACGTTGATAAAATCGAAATAAGATTGAATACTATATATACAAATTTCAAGCGTTGTATTGATGGAAATAAAGTAATATATTGCGCAGGAACTGGAATTTATACAGAAAGGAAAAACATGTCTGACAAATTGAAGAGCTAACAAAAAATGTAAATAGAGCTTACTAAAGTGCTAAGTTCCTGGAATATTGACCCTTAAAAGAAAATTATAAAGGACCAAACTAAATTGACTAATACTAAATTGATGTAGTTAATAATTAATAACTTCAGCAAATTTATCTGAATTTTAAATGAGGCGTGATAATTTGTGCTATTTAGAATATTCGGGCTATTGTCCGCATCTTTATTTTATCCTGGTTAAGGGTGACAGTAAAATAGAATGATAATTAACACAGCTTAATACTTGTACCCAGCTATGTTTAACGGAATAAGAACAGTATACCCCTGGGGATTGAATAAAGGTTGGGTTCAAAGTTTCGTGATGGCTCCCGATTACGACAAGAAGGCTCCCGTGTTCGAAAAGAAGGTTCCCGAGTTCGAGAAAGTTCCCGAGTCTGACAAGAAATACTTGAAGAAGACCGGAGGACACATCGGCCGAAACATTGTACAGATAATAATAAATATGAGGACAATAGTCCGAATCATCCAAATAATACAAACTTCAGCAAAATTACAAGGTAAAAAACATTGTAAGATCAAGTATGGTGAAATAAAGAAAAAAAAAAAAATATATGTGACTAAGAGTAGGAATTGTAAGACCTTGCAGTAAGGGCACTAAATGCGAACAGCAGTGAATTAGAGAAAGATAATGTTACATAATTCGTGGGTAATCTACGAATTATGTCTGTAAGTGTAGTAAAGTTAAAAAAACGGTATGTTAAATGGAAAGTTACCATTGAACGTTGTTGTAAGTTGTAAAAGTGCTTACCAAGGCAGTTCACCTTCTCTGACCTGGACGTCGATTGCTGATTGGCTGAAGGTGAGCGTGAGAAGGGAACTGACTTAGAGTCGTTTACTCCTAAGATGCCAACTTCTCACTGCGCGGTTGAAAACCTTTTTGGGCTTGGTTTTATACAATAACGGCGTGTTGTAAAACAATTAAGTCTTGTTTAGTTATTAGCAAACCTTTTGAGCACATACACCCGAACGCAACAGAAGGAAGAAAGCCAAGAACAAGAAGATGGCCGCCGACGAAACAGAACCAGTAAGAATACGTCTCCTCTTCTCTCTTCACTCACCATATATACCCGATATGAAGGGGTGTATAACAAAAAATATATTTACCAATCCCTCCGCACGAGCAGGATTCGACACAAGGTCAATTTCTTATGCGGAGTTTAATAGGTTTGAATTCAGAGTTTTCCCTCTCCTGGACGGGTTACCTAGCCATGGTTAAAGAGTCCGGTCTGCCCGGCTATTTACTCATAGCTGGAGGGAGAATTGGATTCATACCTTTCCCAATGGTATTAGCGAATGTGAAATACAAACAGCTTTGTCCATGAGTTGAACGCGTGTCGACGAGTCCATTTCCTACGACTCTAACCATTAGACCAAATTGGCTATTTGATGTTCCGACATAATATATTTGGGGGAAAATACACCAAATTAGGGGAATAGTCAAGGAATGACGAATTTAGTAAAACACAAACACACAAACACACACACTCACACACACACACAGACAGACACACACACACACACAAACGCACATATACATACATACATACATACATACATAAGCAAGCAAACAAACAAACAAAAACAGAATTTGTGTATTTTCCCCTAATTTGCTGATTGCATTTTATTACAATACATATTACATGACCTTTCCGTGGTAGAATGGCTATCGTGCTGGAGTATAATAACGTAGTAAGCGAGTTCGAACTCCAGTCACGTTATTAGGATCAGTTTCGGATTAATACGCGTGGGAAATGTACGAACCTCCTAATCCCCAAGCTATGAGTTAAATAGTACCACAATCGTTCTTTTGCAAAGGTAGATTTGGCATTAAATGTTTAATAAATAATTATTTGCTGTTACTGATTTCTAATACTATCATGTTATTCTCAAATATATTAAAAGCAATCCTATATATGATTTTATATAGAAATAAATTAAAATAACATTAGAATGAGTGTAATACTGTTATATTCGTTGTTTTTTTAGTCTTTCTAATTTAATAAAATATTTTATTACATTAAAACTTAAATACTTTCGCCCAGGGGGCGTTTACTTTTGCTAGTACTTTTAATTCAAACATTAACTTGAGCTATAAACTTCCAATCAAATTAAACTTGTCTTATCTTCTCTGTGTACAAAAGATGATATACAAGTTGTGCAAAGTTGTTAGTTAATAGCCTTTAGTTGTAAGATTTTAAAAAAATAAACACGATTTATCTTTGAATTGCTACCACGGACAAACTCAGAATAAAGTTACAACCGTTTTGATAAATAATGACTTCTCAAGAATTCATAAGCTTAGAAACTTTTCTCCTGGGAAGTGATGAAGTTTCTCGATTTCTGTCCGTATGAAAGTTGAGATCAACAACTTTTGATTCTTAAAAAATAGACATTGGTCTGAAATAGACATCGAATTTGACTCTATACTTTACTTCTCCTTCTTTGCCCCCACGTATGTACGTTCAGTCTTCCAAGTTGTTACAGTAACAAAACAGTAATACTTCCAAGCTGCTACAGCTAGTATAAATAATCGTTGCCTTTCTCGTATATATGTTTTTTTCTTTCATAGAAGCCCCTGTCTGAGGAGTAATAACAATGAAGGAGTAACAAAGGAGTAACTCCATAGTTCCCAGAATTCCAGAACTTCAGAATTCGAGCCTCTCACCTTATGCAGTATTGTGCCATACTGAAGATACACTTTTTAGGGGGTGGAGTCATACCCCTCTTTAAGGGGATGCAGTGGATATATTCTAAGCCTCACCGACAGGGCGACATTTTCATCAGTGTACAGTATTCATTTAGTAGGAGGTGCGTGGTCTTAGCTGGAGGCGCGTGGTCTAATGGTTAGAGTCATAGGAAATGGACTCGTCCATTCGAGTTCAAATCTTGGCCGAAGCTACAGTTCACATAGCGCTCTTAACCTTGGGAAAGGTATGAATCCAACTACTCTCCCTCCAGCTATGGCTAAATAGTAGGGCAGACTGGGCCCTTCAACCTTGGTTAGGCAAGCAGTCTAGGAGAAGGAAAACTCTGAATTCAAACCTGTTAAACTCCGCTGGAGGTGGTCACTACTAGAATAGGCTCAGTCCTAATTAGTGATCTATTTCATTAAAAAATTGAGAAAAAAAAAACACTGTTTGGTTGCACCACTAAAATAGACGCCGAGCTTGCATGACTCTAACTATTCTTCTTAGAGTTTGCTTGTATGTATATACATATTTACCAACCCCTCCGCACCAGCAGGATGTGAGACAAAATCAATCTTTTAGGCGGTGTTTAACAGGTTTGAATTCAAAGTTTTTACTTCTCCTAGACTGGTTTCCTAACCAAGGTTAAGGAACCCAGTATGCCCTGCGATTTATCCATATCAGGATGGAGAGCAGGTGGATGCATACCTTTCCCAAGAGTATCAGCTCTATGTGAAATGTAGACAGCCTCGTCTAGAATTTCATCTCGGGTCGACGAGTTCATATCCTACAACTCTAACCATTACACCTCGGGTCCTCATTACACCACGCACTTGTATATAGGTATACATGTTCAGTCTTCCAAATGTAGCCATGTCAGTACTACTGTTGTACCATTGAAATAGACGTCGAACGTGCATGTCCCTACACTATTCTTGGTTGCTTGACCAGCCCGAAAAACAACCTACCAACCTTCCAGCCAACCGACCAACCAATCAACTACCCAACCTAAAGGTAAAGAACTAACCATTACAATACAAGCTTGTTCAACCATACCATACAAATAAGGAATAAAACAGATAAATCATAAAATATCCCAAGAGTTAACACGCCGTAAAATCCAACAAACCAACCAACCAACCAATCAACCAACCATACTAATGATAAACTTGAAGTGGCTACCCACCGTTGCTGGGTAGAGGAGAATAATAAAAAGTTAATTCCCCAGATCCATTGATTGTTTTGGTCTTATATAATTGATTTATGTTTTAATCACCAAGGCAACCAATGACTTTCTCTTCTCTTACTATTCAAATCCTAATTTTTAAATATCTTTCCAGACATAAATCAAATCTTTTTATTTTTGCACAAAAAGCAAGCTCTGGTGATACTGAATGTGTATATATATATTTACATTGTCGTTAATTGTTTTGTTTTTGTTGTTTTATCCGGTCATACATGCATACACACAACTGCTCTACTATATATATATTTACCAACCCCTCCGCACGAGCAGGATGCGACACAGGTTGGAATTCAGAGTTTTCCTTCTCCTAGACCGGTTGCCTAACCATGGTTAAAGAGCCCAGACTGCCCTGCTATTTACCCATAGCTGGAGGGAGAATAGGATTCATACCTTTCCCAATGGTATTAGCACTAAGTGAAATGCAATTACCACGTCCGGGATTGAACTCGGGGCGACGAGTCCGTTTCCCATGACTTTAACCATTACATCACGCGCTTCCTATCTCTTTTATATATGTATAGATGGCTAATCATTACAGCATGCAGAGGTTTATTCAGATTGTGTAAGTACATCATAGGCTAAAAATGTATTGTTTCTTTTTTGGGACATGATAGCCTGTATTCGTTCTTTCGTTCCTTTCACGAAACGTTCAATCTTACTACATGAAAAAAAAAGAGAAAATAGAGCGAATTGGATTTTGCTTTTTTTCTTAAGATAAGTGAAAAATAGATAACATTTAAAACAAGGAAAACATTTCACCAGTGACGATATCAATGCTTCTTCTTTTTTTTTTACACAAATTACAACAAATGTCTTTGTGACACGAAATGTATTTTGTCTTTCGGATGTGTTCGCCGATAAGATAGGAAACGATGCATTTGATAGAGATGTCAAACTTTGTAGATTAACCCGAATTCTTTCATCACAGTTTTTAGTTTGAATTATATTATCAGGGATGATTTATATGTCGGTATAAAAAAAAAAAAGAAAAAAAGAAAGAAAAAGAAAACATCTAAAAATTATTATTATTATTATTATTTCTCTGAATGTTTGAGATGAGGGTTGAAGATTAGTATTATCTGCGTTATTCGGACTATTGTCCCAATCGTCATTCTTATTTGTACAACGTTTCGGCCGATATACCCTCCAGCCTTCTTCAGGTATTTCTTGTCGGACTCGGGAACCTTCTTTTCGAACTCAGGAACTTTCTTGTCGTATTCGGGAGCCATCACGGAACTTTGAACCTAACCCTTTATTTATTCCACGGGGGTATCCTGTTCTCATTTCACTAACCATAGCAGGGGTAGGAGTTGTGTTAATTAATTATTTTTCTAACTGCTTTCACTCAGGATTGAACTCGGGTTCCAGAGAACTGTCACTTAGAACTGTCTTAACCTAACTGCCTTATCCACTCGGCCATGTGTCCAATTGGACAATTGAGTGTGAATTTTTGGGAACTTATAAACCTAATGTCTTGATTTGGCTATAATATCTACCTATTTTACTTATGTATGATGTATGTATCCCGTGAATAAATAAAAGGTTAGGTTCAAAGTTCCGTGATGGCTCCCGAATACGACAAGAAAGTTCCCGGGTTCGAAAAGAAGGTTCCCGAGTCCGAGAAGGTTCCCGAGTCCGACAAGAAATACCAGAAGAAGACCGGAGGGTATATCGGCCGAAACGTTGTACAAAAAACAATGACGATGGGGACAATAGTCCGAATAACGCATCGGTAAAAAAGTAAAAGCAAACTTTAATCACTTTATTTTGTTATCTATCTATCTATCTATCTATCTATCTATCCATCTATCTCAGTGTGTCTATATGTTTCTGTGTATATATCTGTATAAAACGAAAAAAGTTTTTAAAAAAGTTAAAAAAAAAAAAAACTTCATCTTCATCTTTATTATTATTTAAAGTAAAAGTAAAGTCGTCGGGGCGGCCTAAAGTCGGTATCAGCCAATCAGCAAGGGAATCTATCCCCTTTTCACTAGGGTAGACCAAGGAGATTATTTTTGCGTCTGAGGTGAAGCACCACACCTACCACTAGCTCCTTACTTTACCGCACAGATCCCTGTGCTACTCATACGCTGAGTTGGCGAGGGCGGTATCGAACTAGGAACCTTGTGGTTTCTAGCCGAACGCTCTACCCACTAAGCTAACTTGATTATTTATCTATTAATCTATAAAAATGTACGTTTCAGTTTAGATATATCTTAGTCGTTTCATATCTATCTATCTATCTATCTATCATAGTCTGTATCATAATACTATGTCGAGAACGAGATTTTCGCTGAAAACATTTGCACACAATTAACAGAGAAATTATCCGCACAGATCTTACATTTTATTCAATGCGTGCACTGTGGTCTAATGTCGGCATCAGCCAGACAGCGAGGGAGTCTACCCCCTTTCTATTTCACTAGCACTAGACCAAGGAGATTATTCTAGCACCACACCTGCCATCAGCTCCTACTTTACTGCACACATCCCTGTGCAAACATACGCTGAGCTGGGTAGGGCCGGTATCAAATATATACTGTAACGTAACATCTTATTCAATGAACACACGTGTAATTGGCTGCAATTAATCGGTAACTCGATTAATTCAGTGGATTTAACCCTGAAGATCATTATGGTGAAACTCGAGTAGGTTTCTATTGTATCCATTTCTTAATAAATTTGCTCTACTTTGTATTGAGCACTTTGTATTTGTTTTATCGCGGACTTAACCCCTGGATTCTGTGCACCTCCAGCGATCGTGCCCATATTCACCGGTAAGCCATATATATATATATATATATATATATATATATATATATATATATATATATATAATATATATATATATATATAATATATATATATATATATATATATATATATATATATATAATATATATATATATATATATATATAATATATATATATATATATATATATATATATATATATATATATATATATGACAAGCATGACAAATTTAATAGAATGCAAAAGAAATCTATATAACATTGAATAAATCTCACATTCCAATATCAGTTTTTCCCTTTGCTGGTTTGAAATAATTCGTTATCAATGTTGATAACCTAAATAATTTTCGGCGCCCGTAATAACGTACGTAAAACTTTAAAACAAAACAAAAAAAAAAACGGTAGCAGCAACTATAAAATATAAGTAAATCACATAAATAATTTAAAAAGTAAATGTTACAATATATATATATATATATATATATATATATATATATATATATATATGAAATGAATATTTTTAGAAAAAACAAACAAATGCTGTTATAATTCGCTGACAGAAATCTGTTTCGACCTTTTATTAAAGCGGTCTTCATCAAGAGCGAAATGTTTGTGATAGAAAGACGGTGTGAGTAAACCGTTACAAACAAAAGTGGTATAAACGAACGTTCATGTTCGGAGCCGGATTTTTTTAAATTTTGAAAATGCATATTCTGTTTTAAAAAATAAAATAGACTCCATTTTCTTTTCACATTGCATTTTGAAAAAAACAAAATACCTGGATTTCTACATCTTCCGGAGGATAATGTGGTCTGCAGTGGCTGGAATCATGAACTTTTTTTAATCTTTTTTTTTATACATTTTTATATATATTTACAACAAACTCTTTTGAGTTTTCTTTGTGGATTATAATGCTTCTGATTTTTTAAAAAATAAGATTTATTTTATTTTTTAAAACAGAATATGCATTTTCAAAATTTAAAAAAAATTCCGGCTCCGAACATGAACATTCGTTTGTACCACTTTTGTTTGTAACGATTTACTCACACCGTCTTCCTATCACAAACATTTCGCTCTTGATGAAGACCGCTTTAATGCAAGGTCGAAACAGATTTTTGTCAGCGAATTATAACATCATTTGTTTTTTTTTCTAAAAATATTTATTTCATACTGTCGGATTCACTTCCATTTACTTTTCATATATATATATATATATATATATATGGGAGAATATGTGTTTAACTGTTTGGTTAAATGATTATCTCGCAAGCCTTCTTTATATCAACGTTATCTGGAGCCCACTACGATTAACGCGAATTTCGTCCCCAAGGGGGTGGCATTATATTGCGACTTGTGCAAGAATAGAAGCTCATCCGAACCCGCTAGCATCAAGTTACTTGCTTTCCAGCACCTCCACCGCTCCGTCCGTCTCGCCGTCTCCCGCTCCCCCCTCCCACCACCAAGCCGAGCCTCATTTGGAATCTAGTAACGCCATCATCGGTTTGTGTCTCACCTTTTTGCGCGCCCTGATCGTTTTAGCATACACGTCTAGATGGGCTATCTGATAAGGTGAATCGCTATTAGTCCGGTATCGTTATGGTGGTCTTGTGACAGCTGAACGCAGCTCGAAAGATGACGAAAGCAAAGAAATAGAACAGCAAAGAAATAGAAAGAGAAGAGTAGACGACGATAGTATAAAAAAAACAAACAAACAAACAAACAAAGTGACGTTAGGATTAGCATATAGGTTATGACGTCACTAGCAGGACGACCGCTTAAGTGTGATTGGTACAAGACACAATTATAGGCACTGGCAAAATGAGCCTAAATGCGTTTTTGACAACGCAACAGAAAATAATTTACCAAAAATCAGGGAATTATCGGATTTTAATGAAATTTTCAGTGTTTATTTATCAATAAATGCTCTTTATAAATTATCTATTTTATTTCAAAACTTCTGATTTTTTTTCAGATCACTTAATTTTGACCCCCCTTACTTTGGGAGTGTAAAATATTGGCGAGTTGGTCTTGATTGATACTGATTACAGTAGAAATTTAAAAATAAAAGACCGAATTGTAAATAGAAAAAAAAATTTAAGTGGAATATTTTATAAGAAAATAAGTACCGAAAATCGGAAAATAAAATGTTAAAAAATAATAAATAATACATTTTTTGGAGATTTCTTTTTTACTCATTTCGATAATTATTTAAATGGCTATTATCTTATAAAAGAAAACACTATACATCGATATTTTTCTGCTTAAAAGGGGGGGGGCTACATTTTCAATAGAGTTTTTCTTCAAAACGTATACTTTGATTGACTAAAATAAGGTTTGCATTAAATAAGATATTTATTTAGAATCTAAAAATATAACATTTTAAACTTAAAATCCGAATATTTTTATTTTAAATGAATTTTATATATTACTTTTTTTATAGCAAAAATACTAAATTAAAATTTTGAAAGAAAATAACTGGATACATTATAAAATTCTTAATTGATAAATCAATTCTGAAAATTTCATTAAAATCGGATAATTACCTGATTTTTGGTAATTTTTTTTGCAATCGCGAATATTATATTAAAATTGTAAACAAGCACTTAAAACCCTTGAAAATGAGACGGAATGGCGGATCGCGTCGAAATTGACCAAAACAAATCCCTTTAAATGTATTAAAAATAAATGCATATGTAATTATATTTTTCTTTTTTTAATGATGTTACTACTTATCGATTGAGACAAAGTTTGACCTTAAATAATAGATTTAACTATTTTTAATTCGCTTTTAAAACTCGTAGTATCCGATGTTTTTGTCAGTACCTAGACAATAGTTTATTTGAGTGAACAGAACTACAGAAGAGATCTACAAAATTGTGAATAGATAATTGGATAGGAGAAGAAGAATATATATATATATATATATATATATATATATATATATATATATATATATATATATATATAGGTACAAACAAGTGAAGATAGATAGATAGATAGATAGATAGATAGATAGATAGATAGATAGATGTGAAAAGAGATTGATAGGAAAATAGTTTAGTTTGTTTTGTTTTACGGTATATATCCTCGGTGGGTCATTTAATGCCGATAAAGTTTTGAAATAAATTCATTCTTAATGGATACTCAATTATTTTTATGAACACATTTTTCTATTTAACCCATAGATGGGACCCTAACAGGTACTACCACTCTGCGTCCGAGAGGACCCGGGAGCAATGGGGATGAAGGTGTTCTCCACATTTCCTCGACCTCCAGACCTGGAACAGATAGTTTAACGTCATTCCCTGGACATGAAGGCCCTCAGCCACCGCCTTCTAAACCATATATGATAAAAAGAGTTGGTGCTAGCCATAAGGGCAATAGATTTGGGGCAATCATATTGGTGCTAGGGCTTGACATGACCAGCCGATTGATTGGAGGAGGCTTCTCTGACTGCCCGTATAGCCTAAGTAAGGGTCTGATAGGAAAAGGCAAATAGAGAGATAGATAGATACATACATACATACATAGATGGTTGTTTGATTGGTTGGATATATTTTACGGCATGTCAACCATGTTGCGTTATTTTAAGCCGAATAAATTTTAATTAATTCATTCTTGTTGGGTATTCATTTTTTAAGAATCGATTTAAAAAATATACATTTTTAAAACTTGATTAAATCTATTTATTCATCGCTGTAATGTCGATGAAGGGATACTCCACACTCCTCAGAGTTCCATAATTAGATTCAGTTTAACGTCATACCCAGAACACTACGATCACTGCCTTCTACCACCTAAATGACAAAAAGGGTTGGGGTTTTTCCATAAGAGAAATAGGTGCTAGGGAGTGACGTGACCAGCCGATTGATCGGAGGGTGCCTTTCCGTCTACCCGTCTAAAAAAAGGGTATAGCATATATAGGTTATGACGTCATTAGCCTGACGAACGCTTTAGCGTGATTGATAAAAGTGTTTAGATGTATACCGAAAAAGACAATAGTAGTTTGATAGAAGGATCTACAAAATTATGATTATATAGATGGATAGGTTCAGGGACAGACAGACAGACAGACAGACAGATAGATAGATAGATAGATAGATAGATAGATAGAAACAGGCCAGGAGAATGTATTAGGAAAATGCGAAGAGAGATAGTTGCCAAAAAGTTAAGCAAAGTGATGATAAAAACTGAGCTTTTATTTAAAAAATCTCAGCGTATGAGGAGCACAGGGATCTGTGCAGTAAAGTGAGGAGCTGATGGTAGGTGTGGCACTCCACCTCAGACGCAAAAAATATCTCCTTGGTCTAGCGCAAGTGTAAAGGGTATAGACTCTCGCTGTCTGGCTGATAACGTCATTAAGCCGCCCGACAACTTTACTTTTTTTTACTTTACCAGTTCCTAAAGTAAATAAAGAACTTGGGAAATGTTACGCGATTCGACGGGATTTGAAAGTCGACCATTGACAACCGTATTATTGAGACTAAGTTAGCAGCAAGATCGAATAACAAACTCAACAATTCAGTGTAGCAAAATATGTCTTCTCAGAGGACCACTTAGTATCAACGAGATACAGCGTGTTCAGTAAACATCTAAAAGTACAAACATACTTTGACGACAACCAATTAACTTGTATCATTCGAAGTATAATAACACTAGAGACATACCAGTTGACTAAGTAGATGTAACGACTAATAACGATACAATAGTTGAACCCACAACAAGTTCAAGTGGTCCCATTAACTTGTAAGCCGGTAGGATTTGTCAAAACAACAATTGAATGACGAAGAAAATCTAACTGTAAAACATTGTTAAATATACATTCGGATATTTGTTATGTAATAGCCTGGCAGCATGTTGTTGTGTTGTGATTTACAGGCTGAGGGTCAGGTGATCAGACCATGGGAACTGGATGTGATTGATTAATTTCAACGCCATATCGACTCGCTTGCTTTTATTTTATGCCTAGAGATAAGGAAATTGCGTACGTTTTACATTTTATATACATTTTTTCTATATTTTCTTATGTATATTTACCAACCCCTTCGCACGAGCAGGATGCGACACAAGGTCAATTTCTTACGCAGAGTTTAACAGGTTT
>CM042144.1:16819787-16822287 GCA_023376005.1 Doryteuthis pealeii
GTAAAAAATGGTTGTCAGCGAATTTTTACGACTACACCAGTCCCAAAGTTTCCTTCCGAACTCTCCAGATCTTAACCCATGGATTATTATATATGTGGCGCTGTTGGGAAAACACTAATTGCCGTGCCAGTACTATAAAAAGCCCAGTTAATCGAAAGAATTAAGGTAGTTATTGAGACCCTTCTCAGGAAAACTGTAATATCAGCTTACTCCAGGAGCAGGATTGAGGTTATGATCGACTCTAATGGCAGTTATTGTGAATGAAACCTGTTGAAATTTGTGTAATTTCCGTGTCTGTTGAATTTTTTACAATCCATTAAATTTTGTAGTTACCAAGCACTTTTTCTTTGTCCTTGTGAAACTTTCAAATTTATCCCGAAGTATATTACCAATCCAGACCATACATTAATAGTTACAATAAGCTCTACTAAAAAATGCTACTCCTACAAGGACTAGTTTCCTTGTACTAACACCTACACGCAAAATTCCGAAATGTTCAGAGCTTGTCCGTACAGGAAACATACTTGCTGTACTCTTGGTCTAGAGAAACAACTATTCAAGATCTATCACCATAAAAGAAAAATACTTTCCAAGTATTATATCTATCATCATTAATGCATGGGGGGGGTGCGCGGATGAATACAGCGAGAATAGCCATCCTCTTGCATAACGGAGCATAAAAAAACGGTTCTTTGTCTAAAGATAAGCGGCTAATAAGCTGCTTTGAAACCATTAGTAATAAAAGCTTTTGCTTGTAAAGCTTAGATGGGGTTTGAGGTGGGCGCCACACCTACCATCAGCTTCTAGCTTTACCAAGTTGTGCTAAACATGTACTGACTCGGTAAGTGCCGCCATCGAACCTGAAATCTTGTGGTTCCTAGGCAATATATATATATATATATATGTTTTAATACATGCTTATGTAATAATAAGGGGGATATAAACTGTTGTTACATAATCTATGCGGTTGCATAAGATTATTGTCAATCCCCTGTAATTCAGAGGGGATGACCCTTTTCATACCATGGCCGGGTCCTTCAATGGAAAATTACAGAAGCCCGCCAAAATACGTGAAGTCACGTGGGACCTGTTCGGTCCCCAGTTTGCAGTTGGACGCCAGGCAGTAAAGATGTACTGCCGAACTGTGACTCACTCTGCATACGCGCGCTATGTTAGTTAGCAGATGTCTGGTGGGGATTTAACAATAAAATAAGATCAAAAGTAAATCGAAGTCTGGTGTTTATTACCTAAAAACTAACAATGACACAGGGCTTCTGATAAAGAGAATTCCCAAACAGAAAACCAGACCGAAGTCCCCAAGAGAAGTCCAGACCTTAGAAGATTCCAGACCAAGTTAAGATGATAGAAGAAATACTAAAGACGATCAGAATACTTAAGAGAGCGCCAAGAAATAGAATTAAAGAAAGAGGTATGCAATATTATAATTATTTAGTGCCAATGAAGAGGCTATGCAACACTGTCAAGGAAGGGGTATAAATATCAAGGGTACTCCATTCTCCCCCAGAGTTCACCACCAAATACAGCTTAGTGTCATATTTAGGACAGTTAGAAGGTACATGTTGTATAATGGTTATCATCGTAAGAATTGACAGGGTGAATTGTGTCCTCGCTTGATTTCACATTCTTTCGACGTTGTGTTACATCCTACCAGTGGCGAACGGGTTGGGTAAATGACTAGTAGTAATGAATGGGTAAATTGCTATGATTGCAACTACAGAACTTTTTCTCCTGTCTCTTTTACTTACACTTCCATCACTCTCGACATTAATTGCTAAATTTTCATAATCTAACTATTTAGTTAAAATAGGAGGTTAAGAAAAAAAATTATAGTTCTTTCTTCTTGTTAATATAATAAAACATTATATCAAATTTGAAAGACTAATGAAACTAAATAAGAATGCAGATAAAAAGATTTGAAACAGAGGGAGGTATAATCGAAAAATATAACAACTGAAATTTACTCTTCCATCAATCCCGTCTTTCATTGCTAAATTTGCCTAATTTAGCTATTTAGTTAAAATAGGAAGTAAAGAATAAAATGACATTTATTTCTTCTTGTTAAACGATTCCTTTTAAGATTTATCCCCAAGATTTTTGCTCATATTCCGAGTTCAAATCTTGTACGAGGCTGTTTGCATTGCACAGAGCGCTAATACTCTTGGGCAAGGTATGAATGCAAATATTCTCTTTTTATAGTTAAATAGCAGGACTAACTGGGCTATTTAACCTTGGCATGGTAACCGGTCAAGGGGAGGGATAATTCCGAATTAAAACCCGTTTAACTCCACTAAGAAATTGATATTGTGTCATATCCTGTGTGATAGGAGGCGTTGGTCAATACAAATACTTTTAGGAAAGGTATGAACCAGCTATGGGCAAACATCAGAACAGACTGGGTTCTTTAACCTCGGTATGGCAACCAGTCTAAGAGAAGGAAAACTCTGAATTCAAACCTGTTAAACTCCGCTTAAGAAATTGA
>CM042144.1:16829787-16844787 GCA_023376005.1 Doryteuthis pealeii
GGGGGAGAAGAAAGAGAGAGGGGAAGAGAGAAGGCAAGAAATATGAGATAAAGATAGAAAGGGAGAGAAGAGAGAGAGAGAGAGAGATAGTTAAAGATATAGGGAGTGGGAGTTGTGAGGGAGACGCCGATTATTTGTAGAGACAGAGAGTAAACGGTGAGAGAGAAAGAGAGAAAGAGAGAGAGAGAGAGAGAGAGAGAGAGAGAGAGTGAAAGATAAAGAGAGAGGGGTGTGAGTTATGAGGGAGAGACACAAAAAAACGTCAAAGAATATAGACGATAAAGAAATTATAGATTGGTAAAACGGTGAGTTACACAAGTGATAAGAGAGAAAGAGAGAGAGAAATAGAGATAGAGATAGAGAAATAGAGAGAGAGAGAGAGAGAAAGAGGGGGATAGAGAGAAAGAAAGAATAGAAAGAGACAGGGAAATGAAGATAGAGAGAGAGGGGTAGAGGAGGGAAAAGAGACGATAGAAATATTTCAAGAAATCATATATTGGTAATACGGTGAGTTACACAAGTGATAAGAGAGAGAGAGAGAGAGAGAGAGAGAGAGAGAGAGAGAGAGAGAGAGAGAGAGAGAGAGAGAAGAAAGAGATAGAAAGAGATAGAAAGATACAGGGAAATGAAGATAGAGAGAGAGAGGGGTAGAGGAGGGAAAAGAGACGATAGAAATATTACAACTATCAGAGTGAGATAAGATGAGAGAGGTATCTAAGAATCTTAAGAAGTATGGAGAGAACAAGGACAAAGGTGTTTGGTACGGTTTGGTTTGTTGTACGGCATATCAACCTCGGTGGGCCATTTGATGCCGACAAAATTTTGAAAAAATAATTCTTAATAGATACTCAATTTCTTTCATAAACACTGTTACATAATTATTAGATTCTTAATATTTATGTACAGTAGTGTAGAAATCAAAATGGCTGTTATAAGTTGCAGCCCACGGCCTTGAAGGATAAGTGACAAGGTTTGACCTCATTCTGATCCTTTCCAGTGGATACCGTGAGAATCGGTGGAGAAGACCCTCTTCCGGTTTAGATTAGAAATAGATTTTAGTCAGTCGGCGAGAAACCACGACGGTGGTGAGTCGTCTTATACACGCTCCGACTCGATCTGAGCAGGTAGTCTGGTGGGGATTTCGAATAAAATATAATCTAAGTAAATCGAAGTCTTGTGATATCTAAAAAATACAAATGACACAGGGCTTCTGATAAAGAGAAATCCCCAATGGGAGACCAGACAGGAAGTTCCCAAGAGAAGTCAGACGCTAGAAGATGACTAGAAGAACAGAAGAAGAACTTTAGATCTCAAAGATGCTAGAAGAGACGAGCGAAGAATAGGAGAAGTAAGAAAGCAGTAAAGAGGTATGCAACAACACATTTTTCTATTTAAGCCATAGATGGGACCCTGACAGGTACTACCACTCCATGCTAGAGAGGACCTGAGAGCAGTAGTGATGAAGGGGTGCTCTACATTCCCCAAAGCTCCAGAATTAGAACTTCAACATTAGATAGAGTTTAAACATCATACCAGGACATTGAAACCCTCAGCCACCGCCTTCTAGCATCCGTATGATAAACAGGTTGAGGCTTGCCATAAGAGCAACAGGGTCGAGGTAAGCCGAATGATAGGATGGGGCCTCTCCGACCGCCCGTCTAACCCAAGTAAGAGAAATATGTAGAAATGTAGATGAACAAACTAATATTAGAGAGGGTAAGAATTTTGAGGGAGAATAGGGAAAAGAGAAAAAGGATGAAAAGTGAGAGAATGTAGGAGCTTTATATATATATTTTACTAACCCCT
Organism: Doryteuthis pealeii; assembly: GCA_023376005.1. Classification (NCBI taxonomy): domain Eukaryota; kingdom Metazoa; phylum Mollusca; class Cephalopoda; order Myopsida; family Loliginidae; genus Doryteuthis; species Doryteuthis pealeii. Next base: position 16,831,594 of record CM042144.1, read on the forward strand.
CCGCACGAGCAGGATGTGACACAAGGTCAATTTCTTAAGCGGAGTTCAACAGGTTTGAATTCAGAGTTTTCCTTCTAGACCGGTTACCTAACCAAGGTTAAAAAGCCCAATCTGCCCTACTATTTACCCATAGCTGGAGGGAGGGTAGAATTCATACCTTTCCCAATGGTATTAGCGCTAAGAGAAATGCAATTACCACGTCCAGGATTTGAACTCGCGGAGACGAGTCTATTTCCCATGACTTTAACCATTACACCACGCACTTCCTACTACGTAGGAGCTTTACAGAATTATACAATGGTAAAAGATTGTGTTAATAAATGACGAGAGAGAGAGAGAGAGAGAGAGAGGAGAGAGAGAGAGAGAGAGAGAGATGAGGAAAAGATGATAGAAACGAGAAAAGTATAAAAGAAAAGAGAGAGAGAGAGAGAGAGAGAGAGAGAAGGGTGACAGAGGAAGTGATTTTGGTTTGGTTTGTTTTGTTTTACGGCATATCAACCTCGGTGGGTCATTTAATGTCGGCAAATTTTTGAAAGATTCGTAGCGATAGTTTCGAAGAAAATTTCTAAACTCAATTTTATAAACAAATTTTTATTTAACCCATAGAGGGGACCCTAGCAGGTACTACCACTCCAAGTCAGATCGAACCTATGAGCAATGGTGATGACGGGGTCCTCCACATTCCCCAGACCTCCAGAACTGGGACCCCATCAGATAGAGTTTAACGTCATACATGAAAGTGGACTGAAGCATGTCATAGACTGCTCTTCCTTCATTAAGCATCACGGGTCGCCACCCACGCCAACCCCCCGTTTTTTTTGGGGGGGAGTCTGATCTATCTGCAGAGATGCAGTCGGTGTTTTCTATCGCCATAGCCGATTGGGGCGAGAGGAAGTGAGAGTAGGTGATAGAAAGGGAAAGAGTGAAAGAGAGAAGGAAGTGTGAAGAGTAGAGAGAAAAGAGAGAGAGAGAGAGAGAGAGAGAGAGAGAGAGAGAGAGAGAGAGAGAGAGAGAGAGAGAGAGCAAAGTTGAATTAATGCTAGAGAGGTACAGAGACGACGAGGTTAAAGAAAATTTGAGAAAGTAGAAGAAAAAGGGGGGAAATAGAAAGAGGATGGTAAGGAGAAAGAGGAAAGTAGGAGGAGAAAAGAGGAGACAGAAATATGAAGAACGTGTGAATAAGTATGAATAGAAGAAGAAGAAGAAGAAGAGAGAAGAAGAAGAAGAAGAAGAAGACAACGAGTGAGTTTATGCATTTTCCCTAGCATTAGACCAAGAAGATTGTTTTTGCGTCTGAATGGAGCGCCACACCTACAATTAGCTCCTCACTTTACCGCACAGATCTCTGTGCTACTCATACGCGAGGCCGGTATGGAACCAGGAAACTTGGGATTGCTATGCAAGAACTCTACTGACTGAGCTAAACCAGTCCTTTAAGTCTCCAATCATCATCATCATGTCGCGCTTTCAGCGCGGATATCCATGACAATCTCTCTCCATCCGTCCCTATCGCTCATCATTCTCGGCAGATCCTCTATGCAGCATCCCGCATCCGCACAGAGCTGATCAATGTACGTTTTTGCTGGTCGGCCTACACTGGTTTGTCCATGTGCTGGCTTCCACAGGAGGATGTCGCTTATGAGTTCGTCCTTGCTTCTCCAGCAGTGTCCCGCGTGTCTTGTCCGTCTTACTCGGATGGTTTGGGTGATATGTGGTAGGTGGCCGTACAGCTGTTTTCTCGTAGGGTGCTGTTTCCACGTCTTGTTCATGATCACCCGCAGCATTCTTGTGCAGCTCCCATCTAGTTTATTCTCTAGTCGCTTAGTTAGGGTCAAACACCCCAAATCATCAAGGTAATGGAAGGTTCACATTTTAACTCGTCACCTCTAACCAAATACCACTCTCTAAATATTTGTAAACAAACCAACAAACGATTTTAATCAGAAGTTTATGGAGATGTTGCTCTTATAATAAATTAAATAGATACTTCATGTTCTTATTAACAAAAATACACGTTTTATATTAAACTATTTTTGGGTATAAATGCAGAATAACGCGCTAGAGATCATATCATTAGAATCGCATTTTACGTATAAATAGCATTAGATTCCGGAAACTCCCAAGGTAACCTAACCTTAACCCTAACACTAATGCTAAACCTTGTCCCTAACCCCAACCCTAATTCTAACGTCTCAAAGTTTTGGGGTATTTCCATAAAATGTAATGCCTTTTAAACGTATCTAATGATATTATCTCTTGTCCGCTTTTCTGCATTAGTACCAGTTTTTGATTTTAATTAAAAGAAAAAGTAATTTGACACTAACGATAAATTGATATTGTTATTGTTGTTCTTTTTAAAATTAATGAATACTTTTTTTAATTTTTGAAAATATCAATTTTTAATTTGATCACATGGTTGATACACGTAATCAAATTAAAATTCGATAGCAAAATCTATTTTAAATAAATACTTTTAATCAGAAGTTTATGAATATTTGTTAACACTTACGATAAATAAAAAAACAAAAAACGAAATCCACGTTCTTACACTTTAGGTGCGCTTGCGGTTAAGTCACGTTGAAATCAACGCTTCCCTCTAGGTTACCGAAATTAAGCAACAATAAGCCTGTTTAATACAAAGATGGGTGACCATTTAAGCAAAAGCAGGTACTGTAAGAAACTGTAGAATTAACACATACTCAACTTTACAGGAAGGCTGTTACTAGCGACTAGTCACCAGACAAGTACTAAGGTTTTCACGGTACCAAATCGATATAATGTTGTATACCCTTTCTTACTTCTTTACTTCTTACTTGCTTCTATATCTTGGACATCTATTCTTCTGGACGGCTTTGGTTCTTCTATCATCTTGACTTGGTATATCTTCTAACATCTTGCGTCTGGGTCTGGAATCTTCTAAGGTCTGGACTTTCTTGGGGACTTCGGGTCTGGTTTCTGTTGGGGATTTCTCCTTATCAGAAGCCCTGTGTCATTGTTAGTTTTAAGTAACACAAGACTTCGATTTTCTTTAATGTTACTTTATTCGGTAAATCCCCAACCCAGACATAACATAGCGCGCGTATGCAGAGTTACAGTTTAGACAGAGCATCATGACCGACTGCTCTGTCTGACGTCCACTGCAAAACTAAACTAAAGCTCCTTACTATTCTTAAACAGGAACAGGTTCTTCTATGCCTTCCGGTTCCCACGATGTATCCCCGGAAGGCAAGGTGAGAGTGAGGTCAAACGCCGTCACTCACTTTCAGGGCCATCAACTGCACTGATCGCCACCATATCTCTATACTACCTTACATAAAGTATGAAAAGGGTCATCCCTCAGAATTACAGATTGACAATAATCTTATGCCACCGCATAGATTATGTAACATAGCTACTTGTCACCAGACAAAAAAAAAAGACAGAGCATAACCGAATACTCTCTGTACCAAGTGCCAGAACATAGTCAAATGTTTAGTATATATGGATAAAAATATCCACACTAAAACAAGCAGCCAATGAAAATCCTGGAAATATACTTGGCCATGCTACACAGTAGAATAGCCCAACCTGCTATCTAAACCATCTACCAAGTCTGGATTCTCAGAAAACAGATGCAACTTGCAACACAGTCACTCTACACAAATCTCTACATAGCGTTGCGAACAGGATTCGAACCTGTGATGGAATATCCCATTGTGTTTCAAATATGAAAATGACTTGATTCGGCATTAAATGACCCGGAAAGGGTTGATATACCGTAAAACAAAACAACCAACCAACCAACCAACCAATCATCTTAGGTGTTATTAGAATACTAACATCTCTATATGGCACTGCAAACCGGATTCGAACCTGTGAGGGTATTCCATTGGATTTCGAATATCAAAATGACTTGATTCGGCATTAAGTTCACTCGGAAAGGGTTGATGTACCCTAAAACAAAACAACCAGCCAACCAATCATCTTAGGTGTTATTAAGGTAATAATATCTCGGCTTTTGTGATCTTCGGCCTTCTTCTATCGTCTGTCAATCGTTGCCTCTGATATTGCATAATGATCGTATATTCCGGTTCAGTAAAAGAGACAGCGAAGTGACATCACGACGACAAATTAACTGATACAAGATATTATCTCAGCATGGACAACCTTGCCCTCTGGATTGAATAAACAGTTCGGTTCGAAATTCCCGTGTGGATACCGTCTACGATAGACATTTAAAGAAGACTTGAGGCTATAACGACAGAACAGTAATTATAATAAAACCCAAGATGAAGATGAGTCTGAATCCATCAGTGTACGATTAGGTTAAATACAGTAGATAAATATACAGAAATACCTCAATGTAAAATAAAGATAACAAAACTAGTCTCACAGACCGATACTAATGAAGTGAGTTCGATTCTTACTGTGCGTCAAGCTTATAGATATGTGTCGTATAAATGTATGCTTAACAAATATCACGTAATAAAAAAACGCCCTTTCATCTTAGCAATGGTTTGTTTGTTTTCTTTTCTTTGTTTCGTGGGTTATTTAATACCAATGCCATTCTTGTAGAAAAACAGTAGTGGTACTATTTAACCTATAGCTGGGCGGATGAGATAGTCTGAATCTTCCAAATCCGAAAGTGAACGTAATTGCGTGACTGGAGTTCGAAATCACTTACGACGATGTCATAGTCCTGCACGTTCGCCACTACGCCACGGGCAGTCCTCCCATAACGAGGAGGGTGATATAATTCGGCCAATTGATAAGGAAGGCTTCTTCACCTGAAACTTCATCATCATCTTCATCATCATCATCAAGGTTTACTGACAGCATGGATTCATTTCTCTCTCTCTCTCTCTCTCTCTCTCTCTCTCTCTCTCTCTCACACACACTCTCTCTCTCCTCTCACTCTTTCTCTCTCTGCATCCATCTTTATAAGCCATCGCTCTGGAGGTGTGTGGTGCAAGGGTTAGAGTCGTCGACACAAATTCAAATCCTGGACGAAGCTGTTTGCATTTCATATAGCGATAATACCCTTGAGAAAGGCATGAATCCAACTACTCTCCTTCCAGCTATGAATAAATAATAGGGTGGATTGGGCTCTTTAAAGATGGATAGGTAACCAGTCTAGGAGAAGGAAAACTCTGAATTCAAACCTGTAAAACTCCGCTTAAGAAATTGACCTTGTCTCACATCCTGCTCATGCGGAGGGTTGGTATATATATATATATATATATATATATATATATATATATATATATAAGCCATCGCTCTACACGTGCTTTGCAAACTATCTGATGCAGCTTGCGGTTGAATATTTTCTAATGTACCATGTACTACTTAGAAGTATTGTTTACCGTTAAAGCATGCTTACATTCAGTTTGGTCTCCATGAACCTTCAGCAAGTGTTGATGAATGTAATTGGCTAACTTTAGGGAAAGTGAGGGATGGACACTGGTCTGCTTTCATGCCAGATTAACTACCGTAACAAGGAAAAAAATAAATGTGTTACATAATTCATTGGCAGCTTATGAATTATGTAAGTAATGTAGATATAATTTGAATTGAGTTCATTAAAAATTCAAATCGAAGATTTGAGTGGAAAGTTACTGTCGATCGTTATGATTGATAAGTAGTAACCTCCCCTTGACCCCCCAAAAAATGCCCTAGTAGAAGCGTGTGATATTTTTAGTTAGTTGTGGCCAGTCACTCGCAGAGAGAAGACGTTCCCTCAAGATGTCGTTTCTCAACACACGGTCTTGTGCTGGCGTTGTTTTTATTAAAGAAAATAGATAAACAACAAGTCTTTTGTTATTAATCCACAAGACATGAGCCAACACCCAGCCGGAACAGAGAAGAAATCAACCCGGATCTATCAATCTACAGAACCAGCCTTGAGGAAATGGCCGACAGAGTACGTAAGCAGAGAAAAGTGAGAACCTCTATCATCCCCTGTCTCTTTCTCTCTCGCCATTATATGCCTGATGTAAAGGGGTATATAACATATAGAGGTTATTAGCAGGAAGGTTCAACCTCTACTGACTTACCACCATGACGTTGTGAGACATGATAAATTAGAATAAACTATAAAGAATAAACACCTTCCGGGCGGTGTGAAAATTAATTATTGAAAGATTTGCCTGAGGGGTTGGGAGTTAAAACTTCAATGTCAGAGGGTTTGTATTATGAGCAAAATCATCAACTTTATTAAAGGAATAAAAAAATAAAACAGTTTGAAAAGAAATCTTAGTTCTGTTCCCTCAAATAAAATGAAGCGGCATCTATTAATTATTAATCAGAAAACTATTTTCAATATTTCCCACATAAATTTTACACAAAATCGTAGGTATTTATATATTTGTAAAAGTAAAAAAGTAAAGTCGTCGGGCGGCTTAATGTCGGTATCAGCCAATCAGCGAGGGAGTCTATCCCCTTTTTAGTAGCGCCAGACCAAGAGATTGTTTTTTTGCGTCTGACGTAGAGCGCCACACCTACCATCAGCTCCTTACTTTACCGTACAGATCCCTGTGCTACTCATACGCTGAGTTGGCGAGGACCGGGATCGAACTAGGAACCTTGTGGTTTCTAGCCGAACGCTAGCCGACTGAGCTAACACCAACCCCTGGGTGGGGGATATATTTGTAAAACTTTTATTTAACTTCTTGTTACTGACAAAAGGGTGAGAGTGTGGTGGTATTGGGTTTTGTGACGTAAGCAGTAACGTAGCTTCGATTAAGACAGATAGACAACGAATCTCCATTAATAATTGAAGATATTTTTCGTTGAGAATTTCACAAGATTGAGACATGCATGTTTTGGTGTTTTGATGCTCCCCGTATATGTTTGAGTCTTTTGAGGAAATAAATGCGAGGCGTTTAGAATGTCTTTAGTGGAAAAAAATAAATAAATAAAATAAAATAAAATAAAATAAATGAAAATACATTGATGGATTGATTTTAACGGCATGTTATTTTATGCCCAATGGTTAGGGAACTGAGTACATTGTACTATGTAACACTATTGGAGTGTTATGGGTTGATTGGCGATCTGTTAATTAATTACTGGTTAATTGAAACTACCCTAATTATTAATTATTGTGGTTTGTTAAAAGTTACTGTAGGAAAAACAATAATAATTAATAATAATAATAATGTTTATATTGGGAGTATAAATTTGTCTAAACAAAGAATTTTCACGTAGACAAAGAAATTCCTTCAATTATGAAATTTGACATATTTTGACATATATCATCGGAATTTTAAATTTTGCCCAAATAAATTGATAATTTAACAAATAAGATTCCGGTTTTTGAAAGGTTGGTCAACAATTTCAAAAACTTAGATAAATAAAACAATGGTTGGCCTTGACTCGTTGGAGTTGGAAAAACTCAAATGGAAAGATACAAGCTAGGCTGGCAGAAGGTCATTTAGACACGTAGGCAATGTTATCGAGTGGCTGGCCAATCAGAGACATATGTTAGGGGTGGGGAGGTCTGGATCCCATAAATAAAGGAACTTCCGCCAGTGTCAGACACGCCGCAACCACTACCGCAACCGCTACCGCAACCGCTACACGTCTGATCCCTTGTCGCCGTCCATACTACTCTCTGACGTCCGGCCACTCGGTAACAAACCAAGTTAATAAGTTATCCATTAGCTGTAGATCGCCAGTCAACTAAGAAAGAAAATCACCTCGCTCTTCTGACATTATACAAGAATATAAATCATTGTATATAAAAAAAACAATAAATGTATATATCTTGTGTATAATTATCAGAAGGCGTTCCTGTTTGTTTTATTTGACACCGTTGACAGCTTTTGGGTAACGTATTTCAGCCGAGTTGGAACAGAGACAAAAACAGCTTTCCGTCAGGGCCCTATAGTATTGTATCATCCAACACAACGACTGTAGTACTTAGCCGGAGCATCGTTCCCATACTTACATTGAGACGGTGCCCCAGTGCAAAGTATTAAACTATCTGATGCGGCGAACTGGTAGAATATTCTCCAATGGTCCATGTATAGTTTTCCGAAGTGTACAAGTCTGAAAGTGAACGTACAAATGCAACTGGGGTTCGAACTCAAAAACAAGAAATTACACAAAAATATACGAGGGATGTTTTTGAAATGAATGTATCCCTCTTATTCGATTTTCACAAAATTTGCAGAAAAAAAACACTGTTAGATAGAGAACGTTTTCAGCTAAAAATCACAATTTTACACAGGGTCACTTGCAAACAGTTGTATGATTTCAAGTATTTCCATCTAGTACTAATCGTTTTCGAACAGATCTATTTGTTCTCTAGATGGGACTCTAACAGATTTGATTTGGCTTCTTTTTGTTTTACCAACCTCAGTTTCACCTTGTGTGATTACTAAAAATCTAGCAACCAGATTCAAGCTTCTCCAAGTAGAACAAAACAAAGAGATGAGAATGTTGTATATTGGTTGGAGGTAATTTCTATGTAAAACGTAATATTGAAGAAACAAGGAAAACAGTACAAGTAATAAAAAAAGAAGTTTGAGTTGTAACAAAATTGTCCTTTATATATGTATCATAATGAATAAGTTACAAAGATGTGGTTTGGTTAATGAATTATCCTTTTTTTTTCAAATTCTAACAGCTAACAGCTAAAAATCACAATTTTACACATGGTCACCATATTTCCCTAAGCATTTTCACAATCGATGGAAAAGAATCTTGTATACCATTCGCGTAAAAATAAGCACCAGCTAAAACGACCAACTTCTCATACCAGTGACGTCGGTGCTATTGTCAAGAAAATGTTGTCCACGTATTCCGTGTTTCATCGGCCCTATATGCACAAAGGAGACATCATTTACTCACATTGCTGTCGCTAGTGTTTAAAATTTTTACATATCATTAAAGTGTACCTATCTTTTTGTGTAGCTATTTCTTACAAAAATATTTAGGGTCGGTTTAGCTCGGTCGGTAGAGCGTCCGTCTAGAAATCACTAGATTCCTGGTTCATTGCCGCCTCTTGCCTACTCAGCCTATGAACGATCTATGCGGTAAAGTGAGGAGCTGATAGTAAGTGTTGCGCTTCACCTTAGACCCTAAAATAATCTCCTTGATCTAGTGCTAGTTAAAATAGGATAGACTCCCTCGCTGATACCGACTTTACATCCTTTACTTTTATATGATATCAAGTGTGCTTATCAAATACAAATAATTTTCGCACAGTTGGTTTCAAGTATTTATACCTAATACAAATAGTTTGCACAGTTATATGATATAGAGTAATTCTACCCAATACAAATAACTTGCAAATAGTTGTATGGTTTCAATATTGCCATCTAGTACTAATTGTTTTCGAACAGATATATTCGCATCCTAGATGGGACGTTGACAGGTTTGGTTTAGTTTGGTTTGGTTTGTGTTACGACATACCAACCTCAGTGTGTCATTTAATGCCGACATAATTTTAAAATAAATTCATTCTTAATGGATACTCAATTTTTTAGGAATACATTTTTCTATTTATTCCATAGACAGGACTCTAACAGGTAATAATACTCTGAAGTATATCCCTGTTGCATAGTGGCTTACGTTATGGCTTGCGACATCGTATTCTCATCTCTTTTTTTTGGGGGGGTGGGGTCTTATCCCTATACAGAGGATACAGTCAACGTATTCTAAGCCCCACCGACAGGGGGTAACGAATAAAGCGAGAAAAGAATAAAATGAAATTAAAAAAAACAATTGTGTTATACATGTTTTACGGTTTCGTAGCTGAATTGTGCCCTATCCAAAGACGTTATAGGGTGCTTCTAGTATCTATTGCAGTTTTTGTAGAAATACGTAAGAGGGTGAGTCAAAACGTTGTTGTATACTGGCTTCAAATTCTATATATGTTATTTAGCGGCTTCTTCAAATTCACGCTGCTAAATCGGCGTACGTATCGTAGCGGGTATTGTCACTAACCCAAAGCGATGTATGTTAGTAGACAGCTACGACCGACTACTGGACTTCAATAACAAAAGATGCAGATGTACAATGAGAGGATCCTTCTTTATTTTCTTCGATGTGTGGGTGGTGAAGGCACGGAGCTTACAATGAGTGCACGAGGGGTGGTTGCTGACGGGAGACGTGAAGTGTCCTTTCCGCTGCCAGGCCGGCGTGTGATTGCTGTCGGCTTGCCCTCTGGCTTTTTGTATTGACGACACGCCTACACATCTTTGTCTTTTTGATCTGATAACGCCCTTTGTTATATATTTCTTTATCTTCACCCTGCTTCTTTGACCGGAAACCATCTTTCCGCTTTCTCTTTCTTTTTAAATATATATTTTTATTTTTCTCTTTGTTCCATCTTCCGGGCGAGGACAATACAACAACGTGATGCCCTTTTACTTATTTTATATGAATTTCTTTCTTAATTTTCAGGTTTTTCGACACATAAGGAGGCTTAGAGCAAGAATCCGACTTGTAAGACCCAACATGTCAATCGACAATGTTCTGCTGCATGACAATGCTCGACCACACCCAAGCATCAGGACAAGGGAGACAATTGCCTCATTTAGGGGGACACCTTTACCGCATCCTCCATACTCACCAGATTTAGCGCCTTCAGACGATCATCTCTTCGGCCTCATGAATGAGGGTTTGGGTAGCAAACATTATTCTAGTGACGAGGAATTGAAATCAATAGTGAAGAAATGGCTCAAAGAACAGTCAACAGAATTTTACGGGACAGGGATCCATGCTCTCAATCGAAGGTGGAACATTGCTATTGAGAGAAACCATACTCACCAGATATAGCGGCTTCAGACCCATGAAAAAGGGTTTGAGATGCAAACAGTATTCCAGTGACGAGGACATTTAAAAAAAATAAAATTAAGGCCTACATTGAGACCCTAACAAGATTCAGAGCAAGAATCCGACGAGTAAAACCCAACTTGCCAATCGACAATGTATTCCTTCTGCATGACAATTCTCGACCACACATAAGCATCAGGACAAGGGGGTAAATCGCCTCATTCGGGTGGAGAACTTTACCGGATCCACTATACTCACCAGATTTAGCGGCTTCAGACCCATGAAAGAGGGTTTGAGAGGCAAACAGTATTCCAGTGACGAGGAAATCTGTAGTGAAGAATAGTCAACATAATTTTACAGGGCAGGGATACATGCTCTCAATCGAAGGTAGAAAATTGCTATTGAGAGAAACGGTGACTATGAGGAGAAGTAGGGATGTGAAGTGATCCACAGAGGACCAGCTTCATTTCGATGTATGATACATGTTCCTGTGTTGGTAATTATATCTGTTCTAAACAAAATGACATTACTTTTTGACTCACCTATGTGAAGTAGGGATGTGATCCACAGAGGACCAGCTTCATTTTGATGTATGATACATGTTCCTGTTTGGTAATTATACCTGTCCTAAACAAAATGACATTACTTTTTGACTCACCTATGTGGAAAAGTAGGGATGTGATCCACAGAGGACCAGCTTCATTTTGATGTATGATACATGTTCCTGTGTTGGTAATTATACCTGTCCTAAACAAAATGACATTACTTTTTGACTCACCTATGTGGAGAATTAGGGATGTGATCCACAGAGGACCAGCTTCATTTCGATGTATGATACATGTTCCTGTGTTGGTAATTATACCTGTCCTAAACAAAATGACATTACTTTTTGACTCACCTATGTGGAGAAGTAGGGATGTGATCCACGAGGACCAGCTTCATTTTGATGTATGATACATGTTCCTGTGTTGGTAATTATACCTGTCCCAAACAAAATGACATTACTTTTTGACTCACCTATGTGGAGAAGTAGGGATGTGATCCACAGAGGACCAGCTTCATTTCGATGTATGATACATGTTCCTGTGTTGGTAATTATACCTGTGCTAAACAAAATGGCATTACTTTTTGACTCACCTCGCACGAAGCATTATTTTTGGAGCATCTCTAGTACAAAAGAAAGAGTTAAGAGAACAGGATGAATATTACTACTGCCTTGTTGTTTGATAGTAAAACTATTTACTTTATTTATTTTTGTTTTTCATTTTTTTCTTTCTTCGGTCAGAAAAGTACCAGGACTGCATTTCTCTTAATCTACGACCAACAGAAGAGTATATTATTGTATTTCATTTAAATTCCCTTCGCGCTCATAGGGTCTTGACTATCGTTAGAGAAAACATGAAATATAATATAGCGCTCACACGTTGACGATAGCGCTACATATAAGCAGGAGAATGAATCCCGATCCCAGGGGCTTTCAGTAAGTTATATTGAAAGGGGTAATGTATCATTCAAGAGGCAAGTCGGTTTTACCTCTACCTCCGTGCTCACGCCTCACCCTTCACACACATTACGCCATTAGGTTGTGTACAGAAGAATCGTGGTGAGTATAGAACTCAGTCCCTGTTGTATCGTAACATGGTGATGAAACCGTATCTTCCATTTCAAAATGTTAGAACCAGTGAATTAGCAGGGCCAGAGAATAAAAATCGGTGAAAGACGTCTTGGACTGAAACGGAGAACCGGGGTCAAGATTTTTCTAAGCATCCATGTACATACATAAATATTAGGTTTATATTCTCACCCCCCTCTCTCTCTCTCTCTTCTCTCTGTCTCTCTTTCTCTCTCTCTCATACTTTCTCTCTCTCCCTCTGTCTCTCTCTCTCTGTCTCTCTCTGCCTCTATCTGCATCCCTCCGTCTCTCTCTCTCTCTCTCTGCCCTCTCTGTCTCTGTCTCTGTCTCCGCCTCTCTCTCAATTCACTCTCTCACTCTCTCTCTCCCTTTCTTTCTCTCTCTCTATCTGTCTGTCTCTCTCTGCCTCTATCTGCATCTCTCCGTCTCTCTATGTGCCCCTCTCTGTCTCTGTCTCTGTCTTCGCCTCTCTCTCACTCACTCTCTCTCTCATACTTTCTCTCTCTCCTCTATGTATGTCTGTCTGTCTGTCTGTCTCTCTCTGCTATCTCTATCTGTCTCTCTCTCTCTCTCTCTTCTTCTGCTCTCTCTGTCTCTGTCTGTTTCCGTCCCTCTCTCTCTCTCTCATACTTTTTCTCTCTCTCTCCCTCTTTGTCTGTCTGTCTCCTCTGGCTCTCTCTGCATCTCTCCGTCTCTCTCTCTCTGCCCCTCCTCTGTCTCTGTCTCTGTCTCCGCCTCTCTCTCAATCTCACTCTCTCACTCTCTCTCTCTCCCTTTCTCTCTCTCTTCTCTCTCTCTGT
>CM042144.1:16852287-16857287 GCA_023376005.1 Doryteuthis pealeii
TGAGTTCGATTCTCACTGGGCGCTCCATAATCTGGCCTTGTGCTATATCTAAGCTAAGCTTAGTAAATAACTATATACACAAAATCCCAACAGTTCTAACTATAAAAATGGCACATCGGAGCGAGATTTATCTCAGGGCAATAGGATTTTCTTTCTTTTTTCTGTTTGTCAAAGATATTTGAATATAAACATATGCTTACGTTTGAGAATTAGAGAATGAAACAAAATAACTCATAAGGTCCCGACTTTTGTTTATAAATTACATTGAAATATAAAAAATGGCACATCGGAGCGAGAATTTTTTAGGGCAATATGATTTTCTTTTCTTTTTTTTTTTTTTTTTTTGTTAGTAAAAAATAATCGAATATGTTTTGCTAACTTTTAAGAATTAGAGAATGAAACAAAATAACTAATCTGTATCATAAGTATCTGATTTTCATTATGTAAAATCTTTATCTGTTAGATACTTTCTGGAGTGATAAAATTGAACTACTATTCTTTTTATGTGGATTTGTAATTGATCTAATATGGGTATTCAAATCTGGAGTAATGTGGAGACTTAAGAGTTTGTCGAAGCAGTTGATCACTCATGAGAGTTCCAATGGTGATGGAAAAATAGCCTATTACATTAAGGTTTACAAATACTGACCCCCTTTGAGTTGATATTCATTAAAGTAAAGTTAGGGTTACATTTGATTTGTTTTTAGTAGCCTATTTCTCTCAAATATTAACTTGTTACTTCCTTTTAAATATTTATTTTTGAATGGATTTTTTGAAAAATAAGTTTACAGAAATCTTTTAAAGAAGACCTGATTTTGTTTGTTCAAGTTTTGTATACATAACTGCGTACTGTTATTAAATCATGGTAGTCGGTTTTTAAGACCTTAGACTTTTTATGAGTCTGTTTTTTCTCTTCATAAGTCTATAAAATACTGAACAAAATGAAAATATTTAAAGATTGTATATTAAAGCGAGTTTTTTTTTGTTAGAATAATAATAAAAATATTCGAATACGTTTGCTTACTTCTAAGAGTTAGGGAATCAAACAAAATAAGTAAGCTATATAATAAGGATCTGTCTTTTGTTTAAAGATTACCTTAAAGAAAAAATGGCACATCGGAGTGAGATCCATGTTAGCGCAATTAACTGGTCTCGAAACTAATGGAATTCTAAGAAGATATTCTAACAAACCGATGCGCACCTAATTATTACTATATCACATCCTGTGCATTGCGGAGGGTTGGGTCCGAGAGAACATAAATTAAACGAAAAAAGCCAACAGAGATTATATTTCAAAAAAATTATATTACAATGAGAAAATAAAATTAGAAGGCGCCCGATGTGTAATGGTTATCGTCGTAGGAAATGAATACAGCGACAATCCTGGACGAAACTATATATATCACTTATATCGTTGGAAAAATTATGAATCCCCTTGAAGCTATGGGTAAATAGTAGGGTAGACAGGGCACTTCAAAATTGGCATGAAAACTTGTCTAGGAAGGAAAACTCTAAATTCAAACCTGATCAACATTTAGATGATTGATCTTGTGTCATATTCTGCGTTTACCGAAGGTTTAGTATAAGAAAAAAATACCCCCCCCCCAATAATATGCCATTTTGTAATTATCTCTCAATTTCAAATATTGTATCGTCCATATAATTGCCGATCACCAGCTAGAGATTCCTGAACCCTTGTTGGAATATTATGTGTTATAAGGTGTGCTGGAATCCACAACTTAAACTTATAGACTCTGCGCGGCCGCGTGGATTAATTCCAGCCAACCAACACGCTCAAATACGTGGTTAGTTAACTATTTAATCACCGATCTTGAAAGCCATTCATTTGCACGTATTCGGCACAGACGAACGGATCAGCAACCAAGGAACACAAGGATTCTACCTAACACCAAGGAACACCAAGGAACAACCAACGACTCTGCTTTAGATTATTGTCTCTGGTATTGCTGCGATTTCATAACGAATAAAAAATTTCAATTCATCAGCTGTATGCTGCTTACGTTTAAAGACTTAATCCTTCAGGTATTCTCAGAGGAGGCACTCACTGGGGGATAAATCTGGTGAGTACGGTGGTAATAGGATGTCACCAAGTAGTGAGATGAGGTTCAACAAAAAAAACGCACGATGTTGACCAATATACGGTATGATGTCATGGTGGTTTCTGGTTAAACGTTTGCGTCCGACCATGAAACGCGTCTAGTGCCTAAGCGGTAGATCATACTGCCGGATTTTTATATATATATATATATATATATATATATATATATATATATATATATATATATATATATAAAACACCTTAGCTATTAATAGAAGTTCAAGAATAAGTTCCATTTAAATTCCAATTTGGTCAAACTTCCCCTTTCCTAGAAATCTTACAAAATGATTTGAAAGATATTTAAAAAATTCTCCCGTTTTCATTCTTTTTTTAATTAATTTATTCGCTTTGCAAACTCACTTCTTTTCTGATCACAATGATCTACCCAGAGATTAATGGCTGACAGAACGGGACACGATTTTCTAGTGTGTATATATATATTTATTTATTCAATTTAACTAATAAAAAAGAAAATGTCGGTGAATGACGAAAGTAAAATGCAAGAACTAATAACGGATCACGTAAACACGAGCCAAAAGATTAAAAACTGTCCATTTTTTCAAAAGTCAACGTCTCTGACGACGAATAACACCGAAAAAGTGATATTCAGAAACCGATGGTTAGACAGACTTTTCATTTGTATTAGATAAATTGAATAAATAAATGAATAAATACAGCTCTTACAGAAGTAATTGAGCCTTCTATAATCTTTTCTCCAATAATAATAAAAAATTTAACTATATATATATATATATATATATATATATATATATATATATATATGTATATGTGTGTGTGTGTGTGTGTGTGTGTGTGTAAAAATATATAAAGAAATAAAACGGGAAAATTCCATCAGTAAGATCGAGTGTGAGAGAGAGAAAACGAAAAAAAAAATCAGTAAGATCGGGTGTGAGGTAAAAAAAAAACCCAACAAAGACCGGACTGACGAAGTTTGTTGATGAGGAGGGTCTCGAGTATAGCTAGGTGTAACTCATTGGTTGAGGATTCCAAAAATAGTGAACATTGAGGGCTTATATCCTGCAGCACAATCAGGATTATCCAAAAGTTGTTGCCTAATGCTGAAAGTTGAATTTGGATTGCTCAGTGGAGCGGAGCGGTCCACGTTACATTTGCGGATAACAGAGGGAATATGCTGGTTTACTCTAACCTCCAATTTTTGGGTAGTGCGCCTAATGTAGCAAACATCACATTTACTGAGAATTTTATAAGAAATATTCTCAAATTCCCTTAATCTGTACATATATAAAAGGGCAGTTTGTGTATGTATGTATTCCGGAGGAAACTATGAAGATAAAACAATTAATTACTTAAGTAAATATATAACATTTAAATATCACTAGAGCTTGCTTTTTGTACAAAAATAATGAGATTTTATTTATATTTCATGAAGATATTTACAAATTAGGATTTCAATAGTAAGAATGGGGAAAGTGATTGGTTTGCGTTCTTGATTAAAAACATAAATCAATTATATAAGACCAAAACAATCAATGGATCTGCGAGACTAACTTTTTATTATAACCCCTCTACCCAGGCAACGTCGATAAGCCGATTCTAGTCAAATATAAAAGGGATAATTAAGCAAATAAAAAGACCTGCCTTGTTTTGGACGGGTAATTAAAAAAGGTGAAATATCATATGGGTGCTAGAAGGCGGTGGCTGCGTGTCTACATGTCCTGGGAATGACGTTAAACTCTATCTGATGGTGAGGTTCCAGTTTTGGAGTTTTGGGGAATGTGGAGCACCCCTTCATTACTATTGCTCCCTGGTCCACTCTGATCCGGAGTGGTAGTACTTGTTAGGGTCCCATCTATGGGTTAAATAGAAAAATGTATTTATAAAAAAATTGTATTATCCATTAAGAATTGATTTATTTCAAAACTTTATCGGCATTAAATGACCCACTGAGGTTGATATGCCGTAAAAACAAAACAAAACAAACAAACAAAATTAATTGCGAAATCCATCGAAAGTAAATTCATGAAACTGAAATAATTATTTTGTACGGAAAATAAGGAACTATGTACATCATATAATCTTTAAATTAAGTAGCAACAAAATAATTATTGCTAAATTTTCAAACCGTAAGCTTAAATATTATTTATATAAATAATACGCTAGCATTTACCTATGTGTGTCACAGTTAAACACTCCCGATCAGGAAAAGCTTCATAGCTGGGAATGGTAGGAGGATGTTTTGAATAGGGGGTAAGAAAAGAAAGGGAGGAAAAAGAACATGCTACACATCAAAAAAATATAAGAAAAAAGAAAGTCAGAAGAGAGAGAGAGAGAGAGAGAGAGAGAGAGAGAGAGAGAGAGAGAGAGAGAGAGGAGGGGTCGATAATGATAACGATCATCTGTTTCAGTGGAATGGAAAGACGGAGTGCGGTGAATTAAACCAAAATTATTTTACTTTTTACATATTGAACTATTTCGCAATAGCTCTTAGGAATGCATATCAGACGTTGTAATAGTTAAATCTTCATACTGTGGTATATCCACAGGTCCTGCTATTTAAAAATTAATATTGTTTAAGTTTGATAAAACTTGATATACTCAAAAAATACTCAAAAAAATGTATTATCGATTAGAATTGATTTATTTTCAAAACTTTATCGGCATTAAATGACCCACTGAGGTTGATATGCCGTAAAACAAAACAAACCAAATCAAAAAAGGTGAAAGGGAAGATATTAATTTGTTTGTCATTTTTTATATATAATTATTACTGATAATCAAGACACGGTAATTTGGCTTGAGATTAATTCTCTTCTTTATATATCCATTTATAAAATTAAGTATCTAGCAGAGACATTAAAATTGACGATAATGAGACGAATTTAGAAAGTTTGCGCTTAAA
>CM042144.1:16864787-16867353 GCA_023376005.1 Doryteuthis pealeii
TTCTTCCAGACATACAAGGAATGTGTCAAAAAGTACAAAATCTCATTACTTTTTGACACACCTTTTATATATATCCGAGCCTACTAGGGAATCCCCGTTATTCCTAATGTGCTAGACAGTGACATTGAGAATGAGTTCAAAATTATAATTATGCTATCACGGTTTCACTTTCGAAATAATACCCTTGGTTAATTAGAACTCTCAACCGAATGCAATGAGTTAAATAGTACCACTATATTCTTCTATGAAATTCTTAAGAAAAGCATTAAGTAACCCACGAAAGTTGATATTCCATTAAACAAAAAAACTGAATCCAGCCTACTCATATCTATCATCTAGTCATCACATCTATCTAATCCACTAAGAAGGCTGTTTGTAATGGTTAAATCATGGGAAAATGACGCCTCCGAGTTCAAATCCTGGACAGGTAATTGTCTAGTTCACTTAGCGTTAAACCCTTGAAAGGTATGGAATCCTACCTCCCTCCAGATATGGCAATAGTAGGCAGACTGACTCTTAAACCTTTTGGTTAGCAACCTCTAGGAGAGGGAAAACTCTGAATTCAAACTGTTAAACTCCGCTTAAGCAATTGACCTTGTGTCGCATCCTGCTCTCAGAGGTTGTAATACCATATCTATCACCTAAAATATTCAAAATCTAGGTACACAGCTGAGCAAGTATTATGATAATTAATAGGATGAGTCCAGCTTCAGACGTTCCAGATGCCAGACGTTCCGATTCCAACGTTCCAGATGTCGAACTAGTCATTGCCAAATATGAAAACAAAATAAAATGATCATTCTTGATATTTGTTTAAGATATGTTTTTGAAAATACAGTTTGTATAACACAGCAACTTCATACTCATTTACATAATCTATCGCCAGTGGCATAAAATATGTCAATCCCCTGTAATTCTAGGGGATGACCCCTTATACCAATGGCGGTCCTTCCATGCGAAAAATTACCTGTAAGCCGCCAAAATAGTCCCACGTGACCTGTTCGGTCCCCAGTTGCAGTTAGACGTTCGGCAGAGCAGTCGGCATTTACTCTGTCTAAAAACTGGACTTCACGCGTGCTTATGTTAATGCAGATGTCCTGGTTAGATGAAATAAGTAACATCAAAGTAAATCGAACATCATTGGTGTTATTATCTAAAAACTAACAATTGATACAGGGCTTCTGATAACGAAAATCCTGACAGAAATCAGACCGAAGTCCCCAAGTCAAACTCCAGACGCAAAGACTTAGAAAAGATTGCAGACCGGTCAAGAATGATAGAAGAAATACAAAGACATCAGAATTATAAAGACGGGCCAAGAGAATAGAATTAAAGAAAGATAGTGATGTGGAATTAATTTCGTATTGCCTGGGAGTTTCTGCCCGTTTATTTTTTCGCTGGTTTCCCCTAGTCCTGTCTATTTAAGCGGCTAATTAACTTTCTCTTTCTTTGCCGCCGAACCTATGAAAGAACATGGATTAGCACGGTCTACCTTTCTTGGGGCTCGGCCCTAACACTGCCACATCATGCTAGTAAGTCTCTTTCCGATACCTGTCTTCCTTTAATCATGTATCCGTTACTACGTTTTATGTACATTTAGTATCTCTTTGATACCTAAATTTCTTGTATTTACATTTCATGAATGTGTCATTATCCTACCTTTTGTATGTATGTTTAATTGTAACACCTTATCTATTTATGTAATCTCGTCATATCCATTCTGTATACCTATTAAATGTTCTTGGTCTATCAACCTTTGTCGGGGATTTATCTTCAAGTATTATCACTTTGAATCCACAAGGTAATGCAAAAACATATATAATTATTTATGCCAGTGAAGAAGCACTATGCAATAGAGAGGACCTTAGCTTCGAAAACTCTTACTTATTTCCTCATAGTTTAAAAAATGATCTTAAAAATTAAATTTGGAACATGGACGATATGAAAAGATATTAACTGTTATAGTTTCCTACTTAGTAAAAAATAAATGCTTTAAGATGCTTCGACAAATGAAATCTCACTGGCTCGATTTATCTTCATAATACAGCTTAACTATATAATATTTACTAAGCGTAGATGAGATGCGCAAATACCCAAGTATGACCCTAATTAGAAATCGAACTCACTATGAATATCTACAAATCCAGCTGGTAAAAACAGTTTATTGTTGCTAAAATATCTCGTATACACGATAAAGATATTATATAATATATATATATTATATTATATATATATATGCTTTTGGTCTCAGGAAAAGTTAGAAATAATTAGATTCCCAAATAAAAATGACTGTAATCTAATAAAAAGATGATTACTAGAAAATATGCATAATTACCAATGCATTAGAATACCATAAGATAAAATTGATCAATAAGCATAATACAGTAAAATATAAAACATAACAGAGAAAAAACCTAGAAATAATAATAAAGAATAAATTAAAATAAAACTTAGCCAAACTCAAGACTAACACCCCCAAAGTCAATATAAGTAAATGTGGTAAGTTAATAAAGTATAATTTACAGCCACTACTACCACGTAGGCAAATATAGAGTTAACATCTCTC
>CM042144.1:16867453-16894953 GCA_023376005.1 Doryteuthis pealeii
CAAGGTATAATTACCAACACAGAACATGTATATACATCGAAATGAAGCTCGGTCCTCTGGTGGATCACATCCTAATTCTCCACATAGTGAGTCAAAAAGTAAGGTCAATTTTGTTTAGCGACAGGTATAATTACAAACACAGGTAAAACAGTATCATACCATCAAAATTGAAGCTGGTCCTCTGTGGATCACATCCCTACTTGTGCCACATAGTGCAGTCAAAAAGTAATCATTTTGTTAGGACAGTATAATACCAAGCACAGAACATGTATCATACATCAAAATGAAGCTGCGTTCCTCTGGATCACATCCCTACTTCAACATAGGTGAGTCAAAAAGTAGATGTCTCGATTTTTTAGAACAGATATAATTACAACACAGGAACATGTATCATACATCGAAAATGAAGCTGGTCCTCTGTGGATCATTTCACATCCCTACTCTCCTCATAGTCACCGTTTCTCTCAATAGCAATTTCTACCTTCGATGAGAGGCACTGTATCCCTGCCCTGTAAAATTATGTTGACTTATTCTTCACTACAGATTCTCGTCACTGGAATTACTGTTTGCCGCTCAAAACCCTCTTTCATGGGATCTTTGAAAAAAAGGGGGGGGGCCCGGCGTAAAAAAAATTTCTTTGGGGAGGCAGTATAGTGTGGATCCGGTAAAGTTCTCCACCCGAATGAGGCGTATTACCCCCTTGTCCTGATGCGATTTATGTGTGGTCGAAATTGTCATTGCAGAAGGAATACATTGTCGATGGGCAAGTTGGGTTTTTTACTCGTCGCGGATTGCTTGCTCTTGAATCTTGTTAGGTCTCAATGTAGGCCTTAATTTTACTTTTTTAAATGTCCCGTCACTGGAATACTGTTTGGCATCTCAAACCTTTCATGGGTCTGAAGCCGCATATCTTGGTGAGTATGCCGTTTCTCTCAAAGCATGTTCCACCTTCGATTGAGAGCATGCGATCCCTGTCCCGTAAAATATCTGTACGTTCTTTGAGCCATTTCTTCATCTATGATTTCAATTCCTCGTCACGAGAATAATGTTTTGCTACCCAAACCCTCATACAGGAGGCCGAAGAGATGATCGTCTGAAGGCGCTTAAATCTGGGTGAGTATGGAGGATCGTAAAGGTGTCCCCCTAAATGAGGCAATTGTCTCCCTTGTCTCTGATGCTTGGGTGTGGTCCGAGGCCATGCATGCAGCAGAACATTGTCGATTGACATGTGGGTCTTAGCAAGTCGATTCTTGCTCTAAGCCCCTTATGTGTCGAAAAACCTGAAAATTAAGAAAGAAATTCATATAACAATAAGTAAAGGCATCACGTGTTGTATTGTCCTCGCCCGGAAGATGGAACAAAGAGAAAAGAATAAAAATATATAGTTAAAAAGGAAAGAGAAAGCGGAAAAGATGGTTTCCGGATCAAAGAAGGCAGGGTGAAGATAAAGAAATATATAACAAAGCGGCGTTATCAGCATCAAAAAGACCAAAGATGTGCTAGGCGTGTCGCAATACAAAAAGCCAGAGGGCAAGCCGACAGCAATCACACGCCGGCCTGCAGCGCGAAAGGACACTTCACGGTCTCCCGCAGCAACCAGCCCTGTGCACTCATTGTAAGCTTCCGCTAGCCTCACCACCCACACAGGCGAAGAAAATAAAGGAAGCATCCTCTCATTTACATCTAGCATACTTTGTAGGAAAAGTCCAAGTAGTCTGTCGTAGCTGTCTACTAACATACATCGCTTTGGTTAGTGACAATACCCGCTACGATAGCGATACGCCGATTTAGCAGCGTGAATTTGAAGAAGCGTCTAAATAACAATATATAGAATTTGAAGCCAGTATACAACAACGTTTTGACTTCACCCTTCACGTAATTCTACAAAACTGCAATAGATTACTAGAAGCACCCTATAACGTCTTTGCGATAGGGGCACAATTCAGCTACGGAAACCGTAAAACATGTTATAACACAATTGTTTTTTTAAGTTTCATTTTATGCTTTTCCGCTTTATTCGTACCCCCTTCGGTGGGGCGTAGAATTACGTTGACTGATCCTCTGTATAGGGATAGACCCCCACCCCCCCAAAAAAAAGAGATGAGAATACGATGTCGCAAGCCATAACGTAAGCCACTATGCAACAGGATATAACTTCAGCATATTATTTACCGTGTGTAGAGTCCTGGTCTATGAAATAAAATAGAAAAATTGTTATTTCCTAAAAAATTGAGTATTGCCATTAAGAATGAATTTATTTTAAAATTATGTCGCATAAATGACACAACTGAGAGTTTGTATGTCGTAAACACAAACCAAACCAAAACTAAACCAAACCTGTCAAACTCCCATCTAGGATCCGAATATATCCTGGTGTCGAAGAACAATTAGTACTAGATGGCAATATTGAAACCATACAACTATTGCCAAGGTATTTGATTGGGTAGAAATACTCTATATCATAAACGGTGCAAACTATTTGATTAGTATAAATACTTGAAACCAACTGTGCGAAAATATTTGGTATTTGATAAGCACACTGATATCATATAAAGAAGTAAAGGATGTAAAGTCGGTGATCAGCGAGCGGAGTCTATTACCTATTTTAACTAGCACTAGATTCAAGGAGATTATTTGAGGGTCTAAGGTGAACGCAACACTTTACTAGGCAGGGCTCCCACTTTACCGGCCATAGATCGTTCATTTAGGCTGATGTAGGCAAGAGGCGGCAATGAACCACAGGAATTCTAGTGATTTCTAGACGGACGCTCTACCGACCGAGCTAAACCGACCTAAATATTTGAAGAATTAATAGCTACACAAAAAGATATACACTTTAATGATATGCTAAAAAATTAAACACTAGCGACAGCAATGTGAGTAAATGATGTCTCCCTTTGTGCATTTTAGGCCGATGCAAACACGCAATACTGTGGTGACATAAACATTTTCTTGACAATAGCAAAAAACAACAGACGTCACTGCTATGAGAAGTTAGGTCGTTTTAGTGGTGCTTTATTTTTACCGCGAATGGGGGATATACAAGATTTCTTTTTCCATCGATTGCTGGGGAAAATGCTTAGGGAAATATGGTGACCATTGCTGTAAAATTGTTGATTTTTAGCTGTTAGCTGTTAGAATTTGAAAAAAAAAGGATATCATTAACCAAACCACATCTTGCTAACTTATTCATTTATGATACATATATAAAGGAACCAAATTGCTTACAACTCAAACTTCTTTTTTCATTACTTGTACTGTTTTCCTTGTTCTTCAATATTACGTTTTACATAGAAATTACCTCCAACCAATATACAACATTCTTCATCTCTTTGTTTTGTTCTACTTGGAGAAGCCCTTCGAATCTGGTTGCTAGATTTTATAATTCACACAAGGTGAAACTGAGGTTGGTAAAACAAAAGAAGCCAAATCAAATCTGTTAGAGTCCCATCTAGAGAACAAATAGATCTGTCGAAAACGATTAGTACTAGATGGAAAACTTTGAAATTCATACAACTGCTTTGCAAGTGCACCCTGTCTAAAATTGTGATTTTTAGCGGGAAAACGTTCTCTAATCTAAACAGTGTTTTTTTCTGCCAAATTGGGTGAAAATCGAATTAAGAGCGGATACATTCATTTCAAAACATTCCCTCGCTATTTTGTGTAATTTCTTGGTTTTTTGCAGTTCGAACCCCAGTTGCATTTTGTACGTTCACTTTCAGACTTGTACACTTCTTCATATCTTATACATGGACCATTGGAGAATATTCTACCAGTTCGCCGCATCAGTAGTTTTAATTACCTTTGCACTGGGGCACCGTCTCAATGTAAGTATGGAACGATGCTCCGGGCTAAGTACTTACATCGTTGTGGTGGATATACAATAACTATAGGGCCCTGACGGAAAGCTGTTTTGTCTCTGCTTCCAACTCGGCTGAAATACGTTACCCAAAAGCTGTCAACGTGTCAAATAAAAAACAGAATCGCACTTCTGAGAATTATACACAAGATATAGACATTATATGTTTTTTTTTACTATACAATGATTTAAATTCTAATGTATAATGTCAGAAGAGCGAGGTGATTTTCTTTCTTAGTTGACTGGCGATCTACAGCTAATGGATAACTTATTAACTGGTTTGTTACGAGGGCCGGACGTCAGAGAGTAGTATGACGGCGACAAGCGGATCAGACGTGTAGCGGTTGCGGTAGCGGTGCGGGAGTGTTGCGGCGTGTCTGACACTGGCGGAAGGTTCCTTATTATGGATCCAGACCTCCCCACCCCTAAATACTGTCGTCTGATTGGCCAGGCCACTCGATAACATTGCCTACGTGTCTAAATGACCTTCTGCCGAGCGCCCTAGCTTGTAATCTTTCATTTTGAGTTTTTCCAACTCAACGAGTCAAGGCCAACCTATTGTCTGCTATTATCTAAGTTTTTGAAATTGTTGACCAACCTTTTCCAAAAAACCGGAATTCTTATTGTAAATTATCAATTTATTTGCGGCAAAATTTAAAATTCGATGCATATATGTCAAAAATAATTGTCAAATGGCATAATTGAAGGAATTTCTTTTCTACGTGAAAATTCTTTGTTTAGACAAAATTTATACTCCCAATAACAAACATTATTATTTATTATAATTATTATTGGTTTTCCTACCCAGTAACTTTTAACAAACCACAAAATTAAAATTAGGCATTTCAATTAACCAGTAATTAATTAACAGATCTGCCAATTTCAACCCATAACACTCCAATAGTGTTACATAGTGACAAGTACTCAGTTCCCTAACCAATTGGGGCATAAAATAACATGCGTAAAATCAATCCATAATAGTATTTTCATTTATTTAATTTTTATTTTATTTTATTTATTTATTTTTTCCACTAAAGACATTCTAAAACGCCTCGCATTTATTTTCCTCAAAAGACTCAACAATACGGAGCATCAAAACACCAAACATGCATGTCTTCCAATCTTGTGCAAATCTCAACGGAAAAATATCTTCAATATTAATGGAGATTAGTTATCTATCTTGTCTTATTTCGAAGCTACGTTTACTTGCTTGACGTCACAAAAACCCAATACCACCACACTCTCACCCTTTTGGTCAGTAAACAAAAGTAAATAAAGTTTACAATAATAGATCCCCCCACCCAGCGGGTTGGTGTATAGGCCTCAGCACGGCTAGCGTTCGGCGTAGAAACCACAAGGTCCTAATTCGATCCGGCCTCGCCAACTTCAGCCGTATGAGTTAGCACAGGGAAATCGCACGGTAAAGTAAGGAGCTGATGGCTATGTGGCGCCGTCTACGTCAGACGCAAAAAAACAATCTCCTTGTCTGGCGCTAACTAAAAAGGGGATAGACTCCCTCGCTGATTGCTCTGGATACCGACATTAACCGTCCGAAACGACTTACTTTTTTACTTTTACAAATATATAAATACTACGATTTTGTGTAAAATTATGTGGGAAATATGAAAATAGTCTTCTGATTAATAAGTAATAGATGCACGCTTCAATTTATTGAGGAGAACAGAACTAAGATTTCTTTTTCAAACGTTTTATTTTTATTCCTACATAAAGTTGAGATTTGCTCATAATACAAACCCTCTGACATTGATATGTGGAACTCCCAACCCCTCAGGCCAATCTTGGTGGCGAGATAATTAATTTTCACACCGCCGGAGGTGTTTTATTCTTTATAGTTTAATTCTATTTATCATGTCTCACAACGTCATGCGTGCGTAAGTCAGTAAGGTTGAACCTTCCTGCTAATAACCTCTATATGTTATATACCCTGTACATCGGCATATAATGGCGAGAGAGAAAGAGACGGGATGAGGGGATGATAGATTTGTCTCACTTTCTCTGCTACGTACTCTGTCGGCCATTTCCTCAAGCGCTGGTTCGTTTATGTTGAATAGATTCCGGCGGAGGTTCTTCTCTGTTCCGGCTGGGTGTGGCTCATGTGCTTGGGATAATAAATCAAAAGACTTCGTATTGTTTTATCTATTTTCCTTTTTAATAAAACAACGCCAGCACAAAGACGTGGCTTGAGAAACGCATCTTGAGCGAAACGTCTTCCTCTGCGAGTTGACTGGCCACAACTGAACTAAAAATATCACACGCTTTCTTACTAGGGCATTTTTTTGGGGCGGGGGTCAAGGGAGGTTACTACTTATCAATCATAACGATCGACAGTAACTTCCCTCAATCCCCTTCGGATTTGAATTTTTAATGAACTCAATTCAAATATACTACATTACGTTACATAATTCATAAGCTGCCAATGAATTATGTTAACACATTTATTTTTTCCTGTTACGGTAGTAATCTGCATGAAAGCAGACCAGTGTTCCATCCCTCACTTTCCCTAAAGGTTAGCCAATTACATTCATCAAACACTTGCTAGAAGGTTCATGGCAGACCAAAACTGAATGCCAGATTAACTACCTAACAAGGAAAAAAAATAAATGTGGTTACATAATCGATGGGGCCAGCTTATGAATTATGTAAGTGCTTAATGTAGATATAATTTGAATGAGTTCATTAAAAATCAAATCGAAGATTTGAGTGGAAAAGTTACTGTCGACGTTATGAATATGCATAAGTAGTAACCTCCCCTTGACCCCCCCCCAATAAAAAAGGCCCCTAGTAGAAGCAAAGCGTGTGATATTTTTAGTTAGTTGTTGGCCTAGTGCACTCGCAGAGAGATAGGACGCTCCCAAGATGTCGTTTCTCAAAAACAACACGGTCTTGTGCTGGCGTTGTTTTATGAAAGAAAATAGCATAAACAAACAAGCTTTTGTTATTAACCACCAAGACATGAGCCAACACCCAGCCGGAACAGAGAAAGAAATTCAACCCGATCTATCAACATACAGAACCAGCCTGAGGAAATTGGCCGACAGAGTTCACGTAAGCAGAGAAAAGTGAGAACCAAATCTATCATCCCCTTCATCCCTGTCTCTTTCTCTCTCGCCATTATATGCCCGATGAAAGCGGTATATAACATATAGAGCGTTATTAGCAGGAAGGTTCAACCTCTACTGACTTTACCACCATGACGTTGTGAAGACATTGAAAATTAGAATAAACTATAAAGAATAAAACACCTTCCGGGCGGTTGAAAATTAATATTTGAAAGATTTGCCCTGAGGGGGTGGGAGTTAAAACTTCAATGTCAGAGGGTTGTATTTATGAGCAAAGAATCATTCAACTTTATTAAAGAATAAAAAAGATAAAACAGTTTTTGAAAAGAAATTCTTAGGTCTGTTCTCCTCAAATAAAATGAAGCGTGCATCTTATTAATTATTAATCAGAAACTATTTCAATATTCCCACATAAATTTTACACAAAATCGTAGTGTATTTAATAATTTGTAAAATTAAAAAAGTAAAGTCGTCGGACGGCTTAAGTCTGGTATTCAGCCAATCAGCGAGGAGTCTATCCCCTTTTTAGTAGCGCCAGACCAAGGAAGATTGTGTTTTTTGCGCTCTGGACGCTAGAGGCGCCACACCTACCATCAGTCCTTACTTTACCGCTTACAGAATCCCTGTGCACTCATCACGCTGCAGTTGGCGAGCGACCGGTGATCGAACCCACGGACACTTGTGGTTTCTCAGCCGAAAGCGCTAGCCCCGACTGAGCTAACACCAACCCCTGGGTGGGGATAGTATCCTTGTACAAACTTTTATTTCAACTCTCCGTTTACTGCACAAAAGGGCCTGAGACGTGTGTTGGTATTGGCGGCTTTTGTGACGTAAGCAGTAACACGTAGCTTTCGATCTAAGACAGATAGACAAAACGAATCTCCAATTTAATAATTGAAAATTTCGCTGAGATTTCACAAGATTAGCAGACATGCAGTTTTTGGATGTTCTTTGATGCTTCCCCGTATATGTTTGAGTCTTAAGTTTTGAGGATATAACATCCAGCCACCGCGCGTTAGAATCGTTCTTTCAGCTGAGCAGCTAGACCAGAACCAAGCGATCACTGGTTAAGCATCATATAAGCCCGTAAGTAGTACATCGAAGCAACTATAACGCAAATCAAACAACATCAACGAGAGGAGAACCATTACATTGATGGGTACTGATTATTAACCGGCATGTATTATGCCCACACTAGAAACTGAGGTACATTGTACTAATGCAACAGAACCTATGGGTTCGGGGGGCTGGCGTGGGAGTCATGTTATTTTGTTCAAATCTGGTTTTGCATTGGCGATCTGTGATCATGAATAAACTACTGGTGAGAGTGTGAGAGAGCGTGACCCATATATTAATTATTGGTGGTTTGTCTATAAGGAAGTACTGTAGGATTTAAAACAATAACGATATTAATAATAATTAATAAGATGTTTATATCTGGGGCAGTATAAAATTATGTCGTAAACAAAGGAATTTTCACGAGACAATCATATAAATTAGCCTTCAATTATGTGAAAGTTGTTCATTATTGACAAGTATAATCATACGGTAATTTCCTAACATTTTTGCCCAATATAAATGATATTACAGAATAAGATCCGGTTTTTGAAAGGTTGATACATCGACAATATTCAAAAACTTAATATAATCACAACGAATATGGTGGCCTTGACTCGTTGGAGTTGGAAAAACATCAAAATGAAAGAACAAGCTTAGGCTGGCAGAAGGTCATTAGACACGTAGGCAATGTTATCGGAGTGCTGGCCAATCTAGAGGACAATGTTAGGGGTGGGAGTCTTGGATCCCATAAATAAAGAACTTCTCCGGCCAAGTGTGCATGACCAGCACGGTACTCCGCCGTCAAACCACATCACACGTGCCAACGCTTATGCCGCGCAGTACACGCTCGACCATGTCAGCGTTCTGATCCCTTGTTCGCCGTGCCATACTGACTCTCTGACCGTACCTGAGGCCACCTCCGGGCTTAACTAACACCAAGAGGCGGTTAAGCTAATGCTACTGAGTTTATCCTAGATTATGCTGCTAGATCGCCAGTCAACTACTCAGCGAAAAGAAAATTCACGCTACCTCTTCTGACACTCTCGTGTAACTGTGTCCGGTCTATACATACAGTTAAATCATTAAAGATACGAATCAAACGAAGAGACGAGAGTGAGAGAGAGAAGCTATGATGAGTGCTTGGTGTATAATTATCAGAAGGCGCGTTCCTGTTTGTTTTACATTTGACAACCGTGGTGACAGCTTTTTTGGGTGGGTAACGTATTTCAGCCGAAGTTGGAACAGAGACAAAAACAGCTTTCCGTCAGGGCCATATAGTATGGTATCAGCCAACACAACGACTGTAGTACTTAGCCGGAGCATCGTCCCATACTACATTGAGACGGGTTGCCCCCAGTGCAAAGTATTTAAAACCTATCTGATGCGGCGAAACTTGGTAGAAATTCCAATGGTCCATAGATAGTTTTTCCGAAGTGTACAAGTCTGAAAGTGAACGTAACAAATGCAACTGGGGTTCGAACTCAAAAACAAGAAATTACACAAACAATACGAGGGATGTTTGAACATGAATGTATCCCTCTTATCTCGGATTTTCACAAAATTGCCAGAAAAAAAACATCTGTTAGATAACCGAGCAACGTTTTCAGCTAATAAATCACAATTTTACACAGGGTCCACTTGCAAACAGTTGTATTGATTTAAAGTATTTGGTCCACTAGTACTAAGTGCTGTTTTTCGAACAGACTTATTTTGTTCTAGTGCTACCTCTAACAGATTTGATGCTTCTTTTTTGTTTTACAACCTCAAGTTTCACCTTGTGTGATTACTAAAAATCTAGCAACCAGATTCAAGCTTCTCCAAGTAGAACATAAACAAAGAGAGGAGAATGTTGTAATGACGTTGGGAGTAATTTCTATGTAAAACGTAAATTGAAGAGAAACAAGGAAAACAGTACAAGTTAATAAAAAAAAGAAGTTGGAGTTTCTGCTAACAAAATGTTCCCTATATATGTATCATAATGATAAGTTACGCAAAGATTGTGGTTAGGTAAGAATTATCCTTTTGTTTCTAAATCTAACAGCTTAACAGCTAAAATCACAATTTACACATGGTCACCATATTTCCCTAAGCATTTTCAACAATCTCATGGAAAAGAATCTTGTATACCCATTCGCGTAAAAATAAGCACCAGCTAAAACGACCAACTTCTCATAACCAGTGACCGTCGGTTGCTATTTGGTACAAGGAAAACCTGTTGTCCACGTATTCCGTGTTCATCAAGGCGCCTATACACAAAGGATGACTATCATGTTACTCACATGCTGTCGCTAGTGTTTAAAATTTTTTACAATATCATTAAAGTGTACCTATCTTTGTTGTGTAGCTATTTCTTACCAAATATTAGGGTCGGTTTAGCTCGGTCGTAGAGCGTTCCGCTAGAAATCACTAGATCCTGGTTCAATTGCCGCCTCTTGCATACTCAGCCTGATGAAACGAATCTATGCGGTAAAGTGAGCAGCTGATAGTAAGGTTGGCGCTCACCTTTAGACCCTAATAATAATCTCCTTGAATTCTAGTGCTAGTTAAAATAGGAATAGGACTCCCTCGCTGGCATACCGACTGTACATCTTACTTTTATATGATATCAAGTGTGCTTATTCAAATACAAATAATTTTCGCACGTGCGCTTTCAAGTATTTAGTTATACAATGACAAATAGTTTGCACAGGTATGATGATATCAGAGTAATTTCTACCCAATACAAATAACCTTGCCAAAATAGTTGTATGGTTCAATATGCCGCATCTAGTACTGAATTGTTTTCGAACAGATATATTCGACATCCTAGATGGGACGTTGACAGGTTTGGTTTAGTTTGGTTTGGTTTGTGTTACGGACATACCAACCTCAGCTGTGTCATTTAATGCCCGACATTAATTTTAAAATAAAGTCATTCTTAATGCGGATTACTCAATTTTTTAGGAATACATTTTCTATTTATTCGCATAAGACAGGCACTCTAACAGGTAATAATACTCTGAAGTTACTATCCCTGTTGCATTAGTGGGCTTACGTTATGGCTTGCGACATCGTTTCTTCATCTCTTTTTTTTTGGGGGGTGGCGGGTCTTATCCCGATATACCAGCAGGATACAGTCAACGATATTCTAAGCCGCCCATCCGACAGGGGGTAACGAATAAAGCGAGAAAAGAATAATATGAAAATTAAAAAAAACAATTTGCTTATACATGTTTTTTACGGTTTCGTAGCTTGAATGTGCTGCCCCCGGTATCCAAAGACTTATAGGGTGCTTCTAGATCTATTGCAGTTTTTGTAGAAATACGTAAGAGGGTGAGTCAAAACGTTGTTGTATACTGGCTTCAATTCTATATATGTGTATTTTAGCGGCTCTCAAATTCACGCTGCTAAATCGGCGTACGTATCGAGCGGGTATTGCTCCACTAACCCCAAAGCGATTGTATGGTTAGTAGACAGCTACGGACGCGACTTACTGGACTTCAATGAACAAAAAGATGCAGAGCTACAATGAGAGGATTCCTTCTTATTTTCTTCGATGCGTGGGTGGTTGAAGGCACGGAGCCTTACAATGACGGCACGGACGGGGTGCGTCGCTGACGGGAGCACGTGAAGTGTACTTTCCGCTGCCAGGCCGGCGATGTGATTGCTGTCGCTTGCCCCTCGGCTTTTGTATTGGACGACACGCCTACACATCTTTGTGACTTTTTGATCTGAAACGCCCTTGTATAATTTCTTTATCTTCACCCTGCCTTCTCTTGACCGAAAACCATCTTTTCCGCTTTCTCTTCTTTTTAAAATATATATTTTTATTTTCTTCTCTTTGTTCCATCTTCCGGGCGAGGGACAAATACAACACCCCCCCCCCCCCCCCCCCCCCACCCCCCCCCCCCCTACGTTGTGCCCTTTTACTTATTTTATATGAATTTCTTCTGAATTTTCAGGTTTTTCGACACATAAGGAGGCTTAGAGCAAGAATCCGACTTGTAAGACCCAACATGTAATCGACAATGTTCTGCTGCAGACAATGCTCGACCACACCCAAGGCATCAGGACAAGGGAGACAAATTGCCTCATGAGGGGGACACCTTTACCGCATCCTCCATACCACCAGATTTTTAGCGCCTTCAGATCGATCATCTCTTCGGCCTCATTGAATGAGGGTTTGGGTAGCAAACATTATTCTAGTGACGCAGAATTGAAATCAATAGCTGAAGAAATGGGCTCAAAGAACACGTCAACAGAATTGTTACGGGACAGGGATACCATGCTCTCAATCGAAGGTGCGAACATTGCT
Source organism: Doryteuthis pealeii (assembly GCA_023376005.1). Taxonomy (NCBI): domain Eukaryota; kingdom Metazoa; phylum Mollusca; class Cephalopoda; order Myopsida; family Loliginidae; genus Doryteuthis; species Doryteuthis pealeii. The sequence continues at coordinate 16,879,746 of CM042144.1, forward strand.
ATTTGAGAGAAACCATACTTCACACAGATTATAGCGGCTTCAGACCCATGAAAAGGTTTTGAGATGCAAAACAGGTATTTCCAGTGACGAGGACATTTAAAAAAAAATAAATTAAGCCTACATTGAGCCCTAACAAGATCAGAGCGCAAGAATCCGACGAGTATAAACCCGAACTTGCACCTAATCGACAATGTATCCTTCTGCATGACAATTCTCCCCGACCACACATTAGAGCTATCAGGAACAAGGGTCGGTAAATCGCCTTCATTCGGGTGGAGAAACTTTACCGGATCCACTATACTCACCCAGATTTAGCGGCATTACAGACCCCATGAAAGAGGGTTGAGAGCAAACAGTATTCCAGTGACGAGGAAATCTGTAGGTGAAGACATAGTCACATAATTTTACAGAGGCAGGGATACAGTGCTCTCTTAAATCGAAGGTTTAGAAATTGCTATTGAGAGAAATACGTGTGACTATGAGGCGAGAAGTAGGGATGTTGAGGAGTGATCCACAGTAGACCAGCTTCATATTCGACTGTAATAGACTACATGTTCCTTTGTGTTTGGCTTAATTATATCTGCTAAACAAAATGACATTACTTTTTGACTCACCTATGCTGAAGTAGGATGTGATCCACAGCAGGACCAGCCTTCACTTTGATGTTATGCATACATGTTCCTTGCGTTTGTAATTATACCTGTCCTAAACAAAATGACATTACTGGTTGACTCACCTCATTGTGGAAAAGTAGGATGTGATGCCAACAGAGACCAGCCTCCATTTTGCATGTATGATACACTGTTCCTTTTTGTTGGTATTATACCTGTGGCCTAAACCAAAATGAGACATGACTTTTTGACTCACCTATGTGGAGAATTAGGGATGTGATCCACAGAGACCAGCTTCATTGTCGATGTATTATTACCATGTTCCTGCTGTTGGTAATTATTACCTAGTCTCCTAAACAAAATGACATTTACTTTTATTGACTCACGCTATTGGAGAAGTAGGATGTGATCCACAGAGGAACCAGCTTCATTTTGACTGTATTGATAACATGCCTGTGTTTGGTAATTATACCTGTCCCAAAACAAAATGATCATTACTTTTTTGACTCCACCTATTGTGGGAGAGAGTAGGGGATGTGACTCCACAGGAGACCAGTTCATTTTCGAGATGATACATTGTTTCCTGGTTAGGTTAATTAATTTACCTGTGCTAAACTGAAAATGGCAATCACTTTTTAGGACTCATCCCGACAACGAAGATTATTCTTTTTGGAGGCATCTCTACGTACAAAAGAAAGAGTAGAGAAACTAGGATGAATATACTAACTGCCTTGTGGTTTGAAGTAAACAACTATTTACTTTATTTATTTTGTTTTTCATTTTTTTTCTTTCTTCGGTCAGAAAAGTACCAGGACTGCATTGTCTCTTAATCTACGCACCAAACCAGAATCAGGCTCATTATTATTGTATTTCATTTTTAAATGCCCTTCGCGGCTCATAGGGTTCTTGACTATCGTTAGAGAAACATTGAAAATATATATAGCGCCTCACACGTTGACGATAGCGCTACATATCAAGCAGGAGAATGAATCCCCGATTCCCAGGGCTTTCAGTAATTATATTGAAAGGCGGTAATGTATATTCAAGAGCAAAGTCCGGTTTTACCCCTACCTCCGTGCTTCACGCCTCACCCTTCACACATTACGCCATTAGCGTTGTATGTTAACAGAAGAATCGTGCGTGAGTATAGAAACTCCAGTCCCTGTGTATCGTAACATGGTGATGAAACCGTATCTTCCATTTTTCCAAAATGTTAGGAACCAGTGAAGTAGCAGGGCCAGAGAATAAAAAATCGTTGAAGACGTCTTGGACTGAAAACGGAGAACCGGGGTCAAGATTTTTTCTAAGCATCATGTACATAGCATAAATATTAGGTTTATATCTTCACCCCCCTCTCTCTCTCTCTCTGTCTCTCTCTGTCTCTCTTTCCTCGTCTCTCATTACTTTTCTCTCTCTCCCTCTCTGTCTCTCTCTCCTGTCTCTCATCGTGCCTCTATCTTCATCCCTCCGTCTCTCTCTCTCTCTCTTCTGCCCCTCTCTGTCTCTGTATCCTGTCTCGCCTCTCTCTCAATCTCACTCTCTCACTCTCTCTCTCTCCCTTTCTTTCTCTCTCTTCTATCTGTTGTCTCTCTCTGCCTCTATCTGCAATCTCTCCGTCTCTCTATGTGGCCCCTCTCTTATGTCTCTGTCTCTTCTTTCGCCTTCTCTACTCTCACTCACTCTCTCTCTCATACTTTCTCTCTCTCCCGCTATGTATGTCATGTCTGTCTAGTCGTGTCCTCTCTCTGCCTCTATCTGGCATCTCTCCGTCTCTCTCTTCTCTCTCTCTCTCTGCCCTCTCTCTGTCTTCTGTTCTGTTTTCCGTCCTCTCTCTCCTCTCATACTTCTCTCTCTCTCCCTCATTTGTCTGTCTGTCTCTCTCTGGCTCTCTCTGCATCTCTCCGTCTCCTCTCTCTAGCCCTCTCTGTTCTCTTGTCTCGTCTCCGCCTCTCTCTCAATCTCACTCTCTCACTCTTCTCTCTCTCCCTTTTCTCTCTCTCTCCTCTCTGTCTGTCTCTCTCTGCCTCTAATCTTGCCAATCTCTCCGTCTCTCTATGTGCCCGCCTCTCTGTCTCTGTCTCCGCCCTCTCTCTCTCCTCTCTCCCACTCTCCTCTCATCTTCTCTCATACTTTCTCTCTCTCCCTCTTATGTATGATCGCTGTCTGTTCTGTCTCTCTACTCTTCTGCCTCTATCTGCATCTCTCCGTCTCTCAGCTCTCTCTCTCTATCTCTCTGCCTCTTCTCGCTCTCTGTCTCTGTTTCCGCCCCTTCTCTCTTCTTCTCCTTCCAACTTTCTCTCTCTCTCTCCCTTCTCTCTCTCTCTGTCTCTCTCTAGCCTCTATCTGCATTCCCTCCGTCTCGCTCTCTCTTTCTAGCCCATTCTCGTTCTGTCTCTGTCTCCATCTCTCTCCACTCTCTCTCTTCACTCACTCGGCTGCTCTCTCAACTTTCTCTCTCTCTCTTCTCTGTTCTGTCTGTCTGTTTGTCTGGCCTCTATCTGCATCTCTCCGCTCTCTCTATGTGCCCCCTCTCTGTCTCTGTCTCCGCCTCTTTCTCTCTCTCTCCTCATACTTTCTCTCTCTCCCTCGAATGTATGGTCTGTCGATCTGTCTGTCTCTCTCCTTCTGCCTCTATCTGCATCTCTCCGTCTCTCTCCTCTCTCTCTCTCTAGCCTCCTCTCTGTTCTCTGTTTTCCGCCTCTCTCTCTCTCTCATACTTTTTCTCTTCCTCGCCTCCCTCTCTGTCTATTGTCTATCTGCTCTCTCTCATCTGCCTTCTATCTGCACCTCCCGTCTCTCTCTCTCCCTCTGCAACCTCTCTGTGTCTGTCTCTGTCTCCACCTCTCTTCTCAATCTCTCTTCTCTTCTCTATCCTATCTATCTATCTCTCTATCTCTCTTGGATTTTGTGTATAAAGTGTGTTTTGGGGCAATAGCGTCGACTATGTGTTGTATTTTGGTTGGTGATATGTAATGAGATTAATTGTGTGTGTGTGACAGAGAAAGTTGTGCCTGAGAAGAAGAGCAGACAGACAGGACAGGACAGACAGACAGAGAAAGAAAGCAGAGAGAGAGAGAGAGAGATAGAGAGAGAGAGGCAAGAAGAAAGGAAATGTAAGTTTATATTCTCCCTCTCTCTCTTTTCTCTCTTTCTCTCTCTCTCTCTCTCTTCTCTCCTCTCCTCTCTCCTCTCTCTCAGTACATTTTGTATATAAGTCGAACATCGCGAGACACGTGTCTTATGCATTGCAGGACTGTGTGTATGGGTGGTATGTATAGTGAGTGAAACATTGTGTGTGTGTGTGATGTGTGTGTGTAACAGAGACAGTGTGCTTGCTTGTAGGAGAGCAAAGAGAAAGAGGAGAGACGAAAGAGAGAGAAAAAGCAAGAGAGAGAGAGAGAGCAGAGGGGAAGAGAGCTGAGGAGTGGAGATGGAGCAGAAAAGAGGAGGAGAGAAGAGAGCAAAAGAAAGGAAAGCATGTAGGTTTTATATTCTCTCTGTCTCTTGTCTCTCCCCTCTGTTCTGGTATTCTATATCTGTGGGTTTATTTATACATGTGTGGGTGTGATCTGCACTCAAGCGGTATGGCTGTCTGTCTGTCTTCTGTATGTAGGTATGTATAAGTGCGTCGTGTGTGTTTGCTTATGTGTGTGTGTGTGTGTAAGAAGAGAAAGACAGAGACCTCTTGGACTAAGCATCCATGTACATACATAAATATTAGTTCAATTCTCTCTCTTTCTCTCCCTCACTCTCTCTCTCTTCTCTGTCTGTCTGTCCTCTGTCTCTCTCTCTCTGTTCTCTCCTCTTCTGTCTCTCTGTCTCTCTTCTCTGTCCTCTAGTCTCCTCTCTGCTGCATTTGTGATATGTGTTTTGGTTTTGGTTTGTTTACGGCATATCCAACCTCAGTGGGTCATTTAATGCCGATTAAATGCGGACCCTAACAGGCTTACTTACCACTCCGGGTCAGAGTGGACACAGGGAGCAATGGTGGATGAAGGGGGTGCCTCCAACATGCCCCCAAAACTCCAAAACTGGGACCTCACAATCAGTAGAGTTTAACGTCATTCCCAGGACATGTAGGACCCGCAGCCACCCGCCTTCTACACCCATATGATAAAAAGGGGTTTGGGGGCTTGCCATAAGGGCCAATATGTTTGTGGAAAAAATCATCAAAGGTGCTAAGCTTGACGTGACCCAGCACGATTGATCGGAGGGGTCTCTCAAGATAGGGCCAAAGTGGAGTATTGGGCATGTCGATGAACTGCTTCATCCACCTGGCGCTCTAACCTTAACATCACGGGGTCGCCACCCACGGCCAACAGGTGGCGCCCATTGGGGTGGAGTCAAACCCCCTCTGCAGAGGGGCAGTCGGCTTTGCATTTAACGCCCCAAGGTCGACAGGAAGTGCGTGATGTATAGGGTGTTTATGAATAGCGTGAACCTGTACGTGGTATTGGTGTAGATGTATGAGGTCAATGTGTGGTGTGTGTGTGACAGGGAATGTGTGGTGCTCTGAGAGAGAGAGAGAGAGAGACAGCACAGGACAGACAGACAGACAGAGAGAGAGAGAGCAGAAAGAGAAAGAGACAGAGATAGAGACAGACGAGACAGACAGACAGGACAGAGAAAGAAGAGTGAGAGTTGAGAAAGGAGATTCAAAAGAAAGGGAAACTTATTAGGTTTTATATTCTTCTCCCTCCCACTCTTCTCTCCCCTCTCCCTTCTTATTCCCCCTCTCTCTCATATGTACTCTGTTCTGTCTGTCTGTATATACTCTCTCTCTGTCTCATCTCTCTGCTCTTTGAGACAGGCGGGAATATTAGGTTTATATTTTCTCTCCGAGAAACTACCGTAAATTATATATATATATATATATATTTAATATATATATTTATAATATATATATAATAAATATAAATACTTGATTTGAAAATTAACTATGGTATCTAGAAAATGCCATACCCATTTACCAAGATGCTGTTGGACTTATGCCGCTCTAACATAACCTAACCCGAGTTTCGCCAGTTCAGAATTTAACAACCGGGCCATCAGAAAAAAAAAAACACTTTAAGGATGGATTACGAGATATAAGTACATAAATACATACGTAAATGATACTAGAGAGCTCCTATCGTATGGCGTTTTAAAATAGAATCGTATATTATATGTACACATCATACAACACCACACACGCACATAGGCACCACACAACACACACCACATATATATATATATAATATATATATATATAAATGGAAAAATATATTGGGATCACAAAATCTCTCTGTACATCGATACTGTAGCGATGTAAGGTGCCAAAACTTATAGATTAAGGACCAAGGATTTATAAAATCCGATTAGAGAGCTCAATGTACTAATACTAAAAATAATATATACAGAGCAATATTTAACTTTCATTAGACAAGAAAAAATTAACAAACCGTTATTTGACTATGATTAATGTTATTTTCGGGACCAGAGAGCCAAATATGAATCCAGTCTTCATCAAGATAGTTTTTACAAAAGTGTCATGTTACCGGCCGCTTCCTATAGTGGAAGAATGTACACCAGGTTTTCTCACTATAAATAGGAGGACACCGGAAGTGAAGCAGGTCTAACTGTTTACCCTTAACGGCAACTAGGCCGCTTCCTTACCCCTGGATGTTAAATACCAACGTGTCTTATTACCCTACCTCGAACTTGATTTCTTTTTACTGTTGGTATTAACCATGCACAAAAAAAAAGAACCTATATATAATTATATATATATGAATATATTGAGTATGGCATACCGGTGGGCACGGCCTACGATTCGTTTGGGCAAAACCGCCACAGGATCCAGGCGTTAAAACCCGTTGAAGATACACAATACCCAAAGTGCCGGTCAATTACAATGGAGGAGAGCAACATTTATTTGAGAGAACTATGGATATAAAGTAACCTACCTCGAGGGATGCTTGTATTATTCATAAACCAAGCGTCCAATTGTAACGATAAGACCCGCTGTTCCAACAGACATTACGTGGTATCAACTGATATTAATCGACAAACTCGATTAATTCAGCGGATGTAACCCTGACGCATGTCAGATGATGAAACTCGAGTAGGTTCCTTTATATCCATTGCTTAAATAGTATATATATATATATATATAAGGTAATTATATATATATACATATATAAAAATGGATGATAAGTAATCCTACGGCGAGTTTTCATCATCTGAATCGTCCGGCGTTACATCCGCTGAAAGTCAATGATTCTATTTCCCGGAAGATTTGATCCTCGTCAGGTGACCCTGAAAGATACGCATTCCTTTACTGTATTAATAGTTAAAAAACAAGCCAATCCCCGCAGTAGCAGCTGTCAAAGTGGGTCCGAGGCGGAAAGATATACGGAACTACCATGCGTGTCAGTCTGAGTTTCGGCAACAGCCGTACCAAAGGAGTAGTTGTGTCAGCCACACTGAAGAGGCATGAAATGGCCTAATTCACGTGTCTGTGGATGACTATTAATATATGCTCCCAGGAATTGGTAATGAGCTCTCAATTGCGTAATTTAAATAACGCTCACTTATTAAGCAAATAAGCAATGTTCGTGGATGACTTATTATTATTAGTTGCTATAATATACATATATATATAGATAGTTATTATATATATAATATTATATATATATATGTGTGTGTGTGTGGGTGTGTGTTGTGTGCGGTGTGGTGTGCTACAGTCAGTACTTAATTAAAGACCAAGACCCTATCAGCAGGATCTAGAATATCGCCGGATCTGCAATATACTGCAGAGTTGTAAGATCACCATCACACAAAATGATAGTGCATTAGTGTAATTATGTGAATTCTATGACATTAACATACTGCATCCGTATGGTTTGCTGTACATTCAAGCAGCAAACGGTGTGGTGTGTGTGTGTCAGTCATCCGTTTCATTTAGCCATTACTTCTAGACCCTCTTAGATTCGATGGCTAGTAAGCTGGCTTCCATTTAGGGTAGATAGAGCCGATTTGTCAGAAGTTTGAAAATTACTTGCTATTAGATATGAATACTTTGAAACGTATAACTGTGTGCTAACAAAGACAATGCAACAAGGGACTATACTATTGCAACGCTAGTCCAATGAACTTAACTCACGGCAAATAGCCTGCTGCCTAATGAAATCTACCCCCCCTACTCTCTCTCCTTACTCTTCTCTTCTCTCTCGCCTCCCTCTCTCTCTCTCTTCTCTCTCTTCTTGTGATATATGTCGATATAATAGATGTAATATATCATTATACATATATATATATATTGATTCTTTTTCGAACTTTTAAAATTCTATTCTTGTCTCCATCTCAAAAAATAAAAATACTACTCTGATGAAGGTCGGCAAAATCTGTGTACGGAACATTTTATGCATTTTTCCTATTATTATAATCATCATCATTTCAACTCCATCTGATTATTTTAATAATAATAATAATAACGTAAATCCGTATACATTTTGATAAACAGACCGAAACACATGTGTAAGTGATATCGATTAAAAGTGATATAGATAAAATTCATTTTTATCCATTTACATTTCTTTTCTTTACTCATTTTTTCCTCATATTGTCGGATTCATTTCCCATTCTCTCTCACACCACACACACACACACACACACACACACACACACACACACATATATATATATATATATATATATATTATATATATAATGGTTGTCAACTTGTGTTCGAGTAAGACCATTTCCATTTTTTTTATCATCATAATTGGGTGCCAGTAGCATTTGACACTCTATCCTTGTGTTTTCTCAGATGACTCACCAGACCAGCCCTGGAGAGACATACTCTTCCACATAAACTCCATATTGGAACTTCTCCACTTTGAATGTTGCTGGGTTGAAAATTACCCTTTCTAATAGCCCGCTTCAATTTTTGGTGTTTAATTTGGTTGGACTCAAATTCTTCCAAAGACAGGTAGATGTTCACTCTCCAGCCAGGTCTATTACAAGATATATATTATATTACAAGATATATATATATATATATATATTACAAGATATATATATGTATGTATATATATATATATATATATATATATATATATATATATATATAATATATATATTGCAACCGCTTTCATCACGCCACTGGGCTTTAAGAGCCGTACACTGTCTGAATATATTGATATTCAAAATATCGAGACATTCGGATTCTGATTTTGAAATCGTAGATATAAATATATATATATGCATAGCATTTCAAGCAGTTGTATAATTTCCAGTAACTAATAATAATAACCCTTTCAAAATAATTCCAGCCACTATTTATACGAATAATTTGCACACAGTTACATGGCTTTAATTATTCCTGTCTAGTTCTAATAATTTTTGTCACATCTTATTCTCTTCTATATCTTACTATAATGGAGATTCTGTGTCTGTAACCGAAAACTATGTCCGTACCAAAACTCCCGATTCCCTTAAATTAATTTCACTCTAGTTCTCCAGTTAGCGAGTCTTAAGTCAACGCCTATATCCACTACGCCATGTGTCCAGTTACGACAAGAAGCTTCCCGAGTTCGAAGAGGGGGCCCCGAATTCGGGAATGTTATCGAGGCCGACAAGAAATACCTTAAGAAGGTATCTTCTTGGTATTTTTTTTACCTGTATGGCAGGATACTTCAAAGTTCACTATCTATTCACTTCAGATATCATTCTATTCAAATAAAGTCCTATTATGATTGTAATTCTGCTCAATTATAATGACAAGCGGCTTACGGTAGTATCGCAATGGTGGGACAGCAGCTGCGAGCGGCCTAAAATATGCAAAGAGTTAAACTCGTTTTGTCTTGTCTATTTTCTACGACGATAAACATTACACGGCGGGAAAAGCGTTAATAGTACCTCCAGCCTGGGCTCTTTTATCCTGGGTAGGGCAACTCTTCTAGAATAAGGATAACCATGAAATAAGACGTTTTCTTTGCTTAATTTGATGATCTTAGTACGTTTCTCCCTCGTTTCATTAAACTACTCCTACACAAATGGCTGCTGACTTCATGATATCATAATATTATTTTTTTCTCAAGAGAGATAACTACTAAATGTTAATTATAAACTAATTCCCACTTATTTGTTTTTAATTAATGATGATATAAATTCTATAAACCGAGATTTGACACTTAAAGTCGGACATTAAACCAATTTATGCTCATCCTATTTTTTATCAAGCATATTATTTTATAATAAATTCATTTTATATATAGGGTCTGACAATCACGCTGCATAACATTTATCGTCTTAGAAAATGGTCACGGGGAGTCTAGACCCATTTTTGACGAAACTGCATTTCAATTTGCACTAATGCCCTAGGAAAAGGCAATGAATCTATCTATTCTCCTCGCTTGCCTCAACTACGGGTAAATTGTAGGACAGACTGGTATGTTTAGCTTTCGTACAGGATCCGGTTTTTGTGAAGGAAAACTCTGAATCCTAACTAGCACTACTCTGCTGGAAAATTGACCTTATATCCAGTGTTAGGATCTCAAACATTTAAGAATAGGTTCTTTTGCTACAGGTCCCACTACCACTTTCTCACTTTGATCTAGCTGATCCATGGGCAAAAAAGAGGTGGCCAACTCCTGATTTAAACTAACCAGTCTCGAAACTAATGAAATTCCAAGATGTTCTTGTTAAGTATCTGGCCGCCATACCTGGCCAGTTGTAAAAGAACTTAAAGTAAATAAGTAAGTAAGTCAATAAGTCCTGTCATATTGTTTCCTTTAGTAAGTGAATAAGTCCCGCGATGTGATACTACGTTCCGACGTCCAAGAAGATCCAAGTGGCAATGAGCTAAGATTAGAATCAGACCAGTATAAATACAACAACAGCAGCAGCAGCACCTCGCGTGGTGTAATGGTTAGCAAGTTAGATTCACAGACCATTGTTAGTGAGTTCGATTCTCACTGGGCGCTCCATAATCTGGCCTTGTGCTATATCTAAGCTAAGCTTAGTAAATAACTATATCCACAAAATCGCAACAGTTCTAACTATAAAAATGGCACATCGGAGCGAGATTTATCTCAGGGCAATAGGATTTTCTTTTTTTTTTCTTCTGTTTGTCAAAGATATTTGAATATAAACATATGCTTACTTTTGAGAATTAGAGAATGAAACAAAATAACTCATAAGGTCCCGACTTTTGTTTTTACATTACATTGAAATATAAAAAATGGCACATCGGAGCGAGAATTTTTTAGGGCAATATGATTTTCTTTTCTTTTTTTCTTTTTTTTTTGTTAGTAAAAAATAATCGAATATGTTTTGCTAACTTTTAAGAATTAGAGAATGAAACAAAATAACTAATCTGTATCATAAGTATCTGACTTTTCATTATGGAAAATCTTTATCTTATACTTTCTGGAGTGATAAAATTGCACTACTATTTTTTTATGTGGATTTGTAATTGATCTAATATGGGTATTCAAATCTGGAGTAATGTGGAGACTTAAGAGTTTGTCGAAGCAGTTGATCACTCAGGAGAGTTCCAATGGTGATGGAAAAATAGCCTATTACATTAAGGTTTACAAATACTGACCCCCTTTGAGTTGATATTCATTAAAGTAAAGTTAGGGTTACATTTGATTTGTTTTTAGTAGCCTATTTCTCCCAAATATTAACTTGTTAATTCCTTTTAAATATTTATTTTTGAATGGATTTTTTGAAAAAATATGTTTACAGAAATCTTTTAAAGAAGACCTGATTTTGTTTGTTCAAGTTTTGTATACATAATTGCGTACTGTTATTAAATCATGGTAGTCGGTTTTTAAGACCTTAGAATTTTTATGAGTCTGTTTTTTCTCTTCATAAGTCTATACAATACTGAACAAAATGAAAATATTTAAAGATTGTATATTAAAGCGAGTATTTTTGTTAGAATAATAATAAAAAATATCCGAATATGTTTGCTAACTTGTAAGAGTTAGGAAATCAAACAAAATAACTAAGCTGTATAATAAGGATCTGTCTTTTGTTTAAAGATTACCTTAAAGAAAAAAATGGCACATCGGAGTGAGATCCATGTTAGCGCAATTAACCGGTCTCGAAACTAATGGAATTCTAAGAAGATGTTCTAACAAACCGATGCGTACCTAATTATTACTATATCCCATCCTGTGCATTGCGGAGGGTTGGGTCCGAGAGAACATAAATAAAACGAAAGAAGTCAACAGAGATTATATTTAAAAAAAATTATATTAAAATGAGAAAATAAAATTAGAAGGCGCCCGATGTGTAATGGTTATCGTCGTAGGAAATGAATACAGAAACACCGCGAGTTCAAATCCTGGACGAAACTATATATAGCGCTTATATCGTTGGAAAAATTATGAATCCCCTTGAAGCTATGGGTAAATAGTAGGGTAGACAGGACACTTCAAAATTGTCATGAAAACTGGTCTAGGAAGGAAAACACAAAATTCAAACCTGATCAACGTTTAGATGATTGATCTTGTGTCATATTCTGCGTTTACCGAAGGTTTAGTATAAGAAAAAATACCCACCACCAATAATATGCCATTTTGTTATTATCTCTGAACCCTTGTTGGAATATTTTGTGTTATAAGGTGTGCTGGAATCCACAACTTAAACTTATAGACTCTGCGCGGCCGCGTGGATTAATTCCAGCCAACCAACACGCTCAAATACGTGGTTAGTTAACTATTTAATCGCCGATCTTGAAAGCCATTCATTTGCACGTATTCGACACAGACGAACGGATCAGCAACCAAGGAACACAAGGATTCTACCTAACACTAAGGAACACCAAGGAACAACCCACAACTCTGCCTAACACTAAAGAACAACTAAGGTTTCTTCAATAAGGCACACAAGAGATCTCCACTGTAAAGTGCTCTCAATTGTAGCCTAAAAATGGCCCCAAAAATGGTAACAATCCTCACACTGGATTTTGGTAGCGCATGCTTAGTTATTGTCTCTGGTATTGCTACGATTTCATAACGAATAAAAAATTTCAATTCATCAGCTGTATGCTGCTTACGTTTAAAGACTTAATCCTTCAGGTATTCTCAGAGGAGGCACTCATTGGGGGATAAATCTGGTGAGTACGGTGGTAATAGGATGTCACCAAGTAGTGAGATGAGGTTCAGCAAAAAAACGCACGATGTTGACCAATGCACGGTATGATGTCGTGGTGGTTTCAGGTTAAACGCTTGCGTCCGACCCATGGAACGCGTCTAGTGCCTAAGCGGTAGATCATACTGCCGGATTATATATATATATATATATATATATATATATATATATATATATGTTGCTTTTTAAAACCGCTGAGAGGAAGGCCCCGAAACGGTTTGCACTTTCTCTCCTGATGACCCCATGCATTTGTAAACATCTTTTTTCAATATATCAAATTCATATATATAATATATATAATATATATTATATATATATATAACACCTTAGCTATTAATAGAAGTTCATGAATAAGTTTAATTTAAATTTCCAATTTGGTCAAACTTCCCCTTTCCTAGAAATCTTACAAAATGATTTGAAAGATATTTTTAAAAATTCTCCCGTTTTCATTCTTTTTTTTATTAATTTATTCGCTTTGCAAACTCACTTCTTTTCTGATCACAATAATCTACCCATAGGTTAATGGCTGACAGAACGGGTCATGATTTTCTAGTGTATATATATATATATATATATATATATATATATATATATATATATATATATGTGTGTGTGTGTGTGTGTGTGTGTGTGTGTGTGTGTGAAATTAAATTGGAACTTAATCCGACAGTGTAAATATGATATATTGAAAAAAACAAAGGATGTTTACAACTCTCCTGATGAGCCCATGCATTTGTAAACATCCTTTTTTTTTTCAATATATCATATTTATATATATATATATATGTGTGGGTGTGTGTGTGTGTGTGAGTGAGAGAGAGAGAGAGAGAGAGAGAGAGAGAGAGAGAGAGAGAGAGAGAAATATATAAAGAAATAAAACGAGTATGATCGAGTGTGAGAGAGAAAACGAAAAAAAAAATCAGTAAGATCGGTTGTGAGGTAAAAAAACAACAAAGACCGGACTGACGAAGTTTGTTGATGGGGAGGGTCTCGAGTATAGCTAGGTGTAACTGGTTGGTTGAGGATTCCAAAAATAGTGAACATTGAGGGCTTATATCCTGCAGCACAATCAGGATTATCCAAAAGTTGTTGCCTAATGCTGAAAGTTGAATTTGGATTGCTCAGTGGAGCAGAGCGGTCCACGTTACATTTGCGGATAACAGAGGGAATATGCTGTTTTACTCTAACCTCCTATTTTTGGGTAGTGCGCCTAATGTAGCAAACATCACATTTATTGAGAATTTTATAAGAAATATTCTCAAATTCCCTTAATCTGTACATATATAAAGGGCAGTTGTGTGTATGTATGTATGTCCGGAGGAAACTATGAAGATAAAACAATTAATTACTTAAGTAAGTATATATACACATTAAATATCACTAGAGCTTGCTTTTTTGTACAAAAATAATGAAGATTTTATTTATATTCATGAAGATATTTACAAATTAGGATTTCAATAGTAAGAAATGGGAAAGTGATTTGTTGCGTTCTTGATTAAAACATAAATCAATTATATAAGACCAAAACAATCAATGGATCTGCGAGACTAACTTTTTATTATACACTTCTACGCAGGCAATGTCGGATAGCCGATTCTAGTCAAATATAAAAGGGATTATTAAGCAAATAAAAAGACCTGCCTTGTTTTGGACGGATAATTAAAAAAGGTGAAATATCATATGGGTGCTAGAAGGCGGTGGCTGCGGGTCTACATGTCCTGGGAATGACGTTAAACTCTATCTGATGATGAGGTTCCAGTTTTGGAGGTTTGGGGAATGTGGAGCACCCCTTCATCACCATTGCTCCCTGGTCCACTCTGACCCGGAGTGGTAGTACTTGTTAGGGTCCCATCTATGGGTTAAATAGAAAAATGTATTTATAAAAAAATTGTATTATCCATTAAGAATTGATTTATTTCAAAACTTTATCGGCATTAAATGACCCACTGAGGTTGATATGCCGTAAAACAAAACAAACAAACAAACAAAATTAATTGCGAAATCCAGCGAAAGTAATTCATGAAACTGAAATAATTATTTGTACGGAAAGTAAGGAACTATGTACATCATATAATCTTTAAATTAAGTAGCAACAAAATAATTATTGTTAAATTTTCAAACGGTAAGCTTAAATATTATTTATATGATAATACGCTAGCATTTACCTATGTGTGTCACAGTTAAACACTCCCGATCAGGAAAAGCTTCATAGCTGGAGAATTGGTAGGAGGATGTTTTGAATAGGGGGTAAGAAAAGAAAGGGGGAAAAAGAACATGCTACACATCAGAAAAAATATAAGAAAGAAAGAGAAGTCAGAGAGAGAGAGAGAGAGAGAGAGAGAGAGAGAGAGAGAGAGAGAGAGAGAGAGAGAGAGAGAGAGAGAGAGAGGGGGGGGTCGATAATGATAACGATCATCTGTTCAGTGGAATGGAAAGACGGGAGTGCGGGT
>CM042144.1:16904953-16919953 GCA_023376005.1 Doryteuthis pealeii
ATTTAGTGCCAGTGAAGAAGGCACTATGCAATAGAGAGACCTAGCTTCGAGAGACTCTTACTTATTTCCTAAGTTTAAAAAATGATCTTAAAAGTTAAGATTTGGGGACATGGACGATATGAAAAGATATACGACTGTATAGTTTCCTACTATGTATAAAAATAAATGCTTTAGAGATGCTTCGACAAATGGAAATCTCACTGGCTCGATTTTATCTTGGTAATTACAGCTTAACTATATAGATATTTACTAAGCGTAGATGAGATGCGGCACAATACCCTAAGTATGGAGCGCCTAATGAGAATCGAACTCACTATGAATGATCTACAAATCCAGCTTGGTAAAAACAGTTTATTGTTGCTAAATATATCTCGTATACAGCGATAAAAGATATATATATATATATATATATATATATATATATATATATATATAATGCTTCTTGTGTCTACAGGAAAAGTTAGAAATAATTAGATTCCCAAATAAAAATGACTTAATTAATAAAAAGGATGAGTTACTAGGAAAATGTATGCATAGATTACGCAATGCATTAGAATACCAATAAGATAAAATTGATCAATAAGGGCATAATACAGTAAAATTATGATAAAGCAGTAACAGAGAAAAACTACTAGAAGAAATAATGAAATAAAGAAATAAATTAAAATAAAAACTTAGCCAAACTCAAGACTAACTGACCCCACAAAGGTCAATAGAGTAAGTTGAAGATAGTGGTAAGTGTAATAAAAGTATAATGTTACAGCGCACTACTACCCACGTAGGTCAAGATAGTAGGAGCTTAACCTCAACTACAAACTAGCAGCCTACTAAGATTAAATTTCAGTAAGAATTAAAGTGATATCAGTCTAGCTATATAAAGTAACCGAAAATATCCACTCATTCCCCCTGATGAAGGTGTTAGAGTAACACCGAAACCGCGGTCGGGAAATAACTTCTTCTACGACTATATATATATATATATATATATATATATATATATATGGGAGAATATGTGCTTAATTGAAGTCAAACCTAATTTTTTGAAAGTTAATTCATTAATGAGTAATTAGGCGGGATTTAACTACTTAAATGTAAGGCTAAACAAATCGAGAAAAATCAAGCCTTACATTTAAGTAGAAAAATCAACCCTTACATTTAAGTAGTTAAATCCCGCCTAATTAATCATTAATGAATTAACTTTAAAAAAATTAGGTTTGACTTCAATTAAGCACATATTCTCCCAAATATTGTCGGCTGAAAATAGCCATGTTTGTTTACGTTCACACACACACACACACACACACATATATATATATATATATATATATATATAAGTCATGCACCGGATTATATATATACATATATATATATATATATATATATATATATACGTGCATCTGTTTAAGGATGTCGGTACACTTTAATTCCATAAGTTATCGACTGGCATTTCACCATATTGGTTACAAATCAGTTGACTTTAGATTTTGTGATACTTTGAAAAAAAACCTCATGGGTAAAAAAGCCGATTATTCAACAAACTTGTATATACTCTAATATAGACAGTGGTATTAAAAAATATTCTTGTCTTTAAAATTCAAATCCATTCATCAGATTTTTGGCGGGAACAAAGACTTCCGATCTCTAATCCGACTTGGGATCAGTCGCAAAGTAAAGTCGATAATATTATCTTATGGATGCGTGTCGCTAAGAAAATCAATCGAGACTTGTATAAACAATCGTGTAAATATATGAATGGGTTTTTGGCTTTACATTGGAGCAATACGTGGTACGTGGTGTAATGGTTAGAGTCGTAGGAAATGGACTTGTCGACGCAAGTTCAAATCCTGGACGAGGCTGTTTGCGTTTTCACATAGCGCTAATATCCTTGGGAAAGGTATGAAAAAAGCTATGAGTAAATAGTTGAGCTCACTTGGCTCTTTAACCTTGTGTAGGATAAGGAAAACTCTGAATTCAAACCTGTTAAACTCCGCTTATGAATTCGACCTTGTGTCGCATCCTGCGCGTGCGGAGGGGTTAGGTAAATATATACATTGCAGCAATGACGGATATGGTTAACTCAAAACCATTACGATTGGAACGGTTTCCAACCCTACTGGGTTCTTCAAAAATATTTTGGGGGGAAGTCCTCTTTGACCCGCAAACAAGCAAATAACAACGGGGGGGTAGAAGAAAGCCGGGTGTGAAAATGAAAAGAAATACCGAGAAGAAGAATCAATCACGAGGAATTGATTAATTTTAACGGAATGTTTTGCACACAGTTATATGATATCAAGTATTCTTATCTAATACAAATAATTTGCACACAGTTGTATGATATCTAGTATTCTTATCTAATACAAATAATTTGCACACAGTTATATGATATCAAGTATTCTTATCTAATACAAATAATTTGCACACAGTTGTATGATATCAAGTATTCTTATCTAATACAAATAATTAGCGGTGTATACCTACGATATCCCTCCGACAGAAATCGAAACCGAGAACCCAGCACGCTGATGAGACTTAATAAAGTTGAAACATCTGTACGGTGTTCCACGTCGCGCGCGTTATTTGGCGAGTTTACTTGTCATGATTATTTTCAATAATTATCGAATTTTATATGATATACACACTGTAATTGCCTTGAAAAAATATAAACAATAATATATATATATATATATATATATATATATGTATATATATATATATATGTACGTGTGTTGGGTGTACGAATGATATATCTATATGTACATGTATTAATATCGGCGTATATATATCTTGTGCGTGTTCATTTGTTGGCCGTTTCGTATTTATTTGTTTAATGGTGAAAATAAGGAATAATCTCAAATCCTTACGGAGTTGTTAGAATGGGTCCAAAAACAAGTAAAGAAAGAAAGGCAAAGAAAACAGCGCAAAGTGATCTCGATTGTTTTGCCCTCTTCACTTCATATCTATGTTTTATCTTTATCTACGTATAATATATTTTCGCGTGGCGAGACGGAGTGGTGGAGGCGGGAGCGGGTTCCGTTCCGCCGCCAATAAGAGCAGTGCGCGTTTCCAAGAAGAACAAAAAACAAAAAAAAAACAAAAACAAACTCTTAACCACCTACCTCGATCGCGAGGACCACACCGTGGAATAGAGACTCTCCAAGAAGAAGATTAAATACTCCTGTCAAAAACATTACTAACCCATGTATCAACGGCAAAGAAAAAGAAATAAAATAAAATAAAATAAAAATAAAAAAACAGAAGAAAAAAAGGAAGCACGGGACAAAACCATGACGGAAATCATAAAATGATAAAAAAAGAAAAAAAAAGAAAAAAAAGAAGGGAAATGTATAAAAGAACAACAAAAAAAATGAAATGGCCGCTAACATTGCAAGGATTTGCGCGCTCTGTCTCGTAATACGTCTGCTGACTGGATGTATCCCTTCTTCCTTTTCTCGTTCTCGTCTAATCTGGTAAGTTAAAACCTCTCTAGAGTCTTCCCTCGAAAGTTGATCCTGCCTCAGGACCTCATAAGTTTTAAATACAAACGGAGACACAGGAGGAATGCCTGGGATTTTATTGGGGAGAGGGGAAAGAAAAGAAAAGAAAAAGAAGAAAACAGAAAAGATGAATCGTTTCATTATGTGTTTCTTACAAACTTATGATGAAACGACTCAACTCAAATTGAACGATTAGTCTTTGGGAACATAGTTTCGGTTAATATCTTTACTCGAGTTCATAGGATGTATCTTTTTTTCCTCTAATATAGTAACCAACCAAGCGTGAATAAAAACTGTTTTAATCTCATGACTCGTCTAACTTACTAACTTATAAAAAAGTTTTCTTATCTTGGTTTTTATATAGCAGGTTTTTAAAAAAATACAACAGATTAGTGCGACACAAGGCTGAATATTGCAATACTCCACTTTGGCCCTATCTTGGGCTAGACGGGCGGTCGGAGAGGCCCCCTCCGATCAATCGGCTGGTCACGTCAAGCCCTAGCACCTATATGATTTTTCCCAACCCTATTGCTCTTATGGCAAGCCCCAACCCTTTTTATCATATGGGTGCTAGAAGGCGGTGGCTGCGGGTCTACATGTCCTGGGAATGACGTTAAACTCTATCAGATGGTGAGGTTCCACTTCTGGAGGTTTGGAGAATGTGGAGCACCCCTTCATCACCATTGCTCCCTGGTCCACTCTGACTCGGAGTGGTAGTACCTGTTAGGGTCCCATCTATGGGTTAAATAGAAAAACATGAGTTGATAAAAAAAAATTGTATTATCCATTAAGAATTGATTTATTTCAAAACTTTATCGGCATTAAATGACCCACTGAGGTTGATATGCCGTAAAACAACCCCCCCCCCAAAAAAAAGGCTGAATAAGGGAAACAAATGTGAAATGATTGTGTTGCGCCAATGTTATAATTGGGAGGTTCCAATTTTTAAAAAATTCAGCAATCGGGTCTAGAAGAAGGAAATCTCTGTGTTCCAATTAGTTGTATTCTGCTTTTAAAAAAAGTCAGCTTGTGTTGCATCCTGATGGTGGGTTGGTGAGCCTGACGGAGAGGTTGGGTAAATACATACTCATCATCATCATCATCATCATCATCATTATCATCATTGGGTCTCGCTGACAGCACAGACTCCCATGTCCTTCTCTCACCACCCATTGCTATCCGTCATCGCCCCTGATAGGTCTTCCGCATGGTATCCAGTATCTGCACAGAGCTGGACGATGATTGTTTTTGCTGTTCGTGTTCCTATGTAGGTATCCACAGGAGAAAATCACATGGTATAATTATGGGTGGGTGTGGGGTGGTGCTGCCAGCCTAGAAAATCAGCAATCAGTATTCTGGTTTCTATTGGGTTTGATCACTGTTTTATAACTACAGTGGGAAATACCTAACTATTTCACATATGAGGTAGATCACAATCTGTTTGATATACACAAACACACACATAGCCCTGTCGGCTTTAGAATACATCAACTACACCTCTGCAGAAAGGGAAAGCCCCCCCCCCCAATGAGGCCACCTGATAGCCGAGTGTGGCGACTCATGATGCTTAAGGACAGAATCCAAGTGGATGAGCAGTCCATGACTTACAAGACTCGACTTAGACCCTTTCTTAAGCTAGACGGGCGATCGGAGAGGCACCCTCCGGTCAATCGGCTGGTCACGTCAAGCCCTAGCACCTATATGATTGCCCCAATCCTATTGCTTTTATGGCAAGCCTCAAACCTTTTTATCATATGGGTGCTAGAAGGGGGTGGCTGAGGGTCATAATGTCCTGGGAATGACGTTAAACTCTATCTAATAGTGAGGTTCCAGTTCTGGAGGTCTGGGGAATAGGGAGCACCCCTTCATCACCATTAATCCCAGGTCCACTCTGACCCGGAGTGGTAGTACCTGTTAGGGTCCCATCTATGGGTTAAATAGAAAAACATGAGTTTATTAAAAAATTGAGTATCCATTAAGAATGAATTTATTTCAAAATTTATTCCGTATTAAATGACCCACTGAGGTTGATGTGCTGTAAAATAAACCAAACCAAACACACACACACACGTGCTCATATCTATCACAAGTGATTTGGAACTGTTACATCTTTCTTCAATTACGCTGTGGACTTGTATATTATATTTTAATAGCTGGAATATATCCTGAACAATTTTGATACCCACTATACACTTTTTATATAATTTTACAACAAACTCTTTTGAGTTTTACTATAAACTATAATGCTTCTGATTTAAAAATCAAAAATCAAATTTATTTTATTTTTAAAACAGAACACGCATTTTTAAAAAATTCATCATTGAATACAGCGTTCGTTTGTAAACAGTCTTCTAACGGATATTTTTCTTTTCCCGTCTACGTTGCTCTTGAAGATGACCAGTTTATCGAACAGGTCGAAACAGATTTCTGTCAGCAATTATATAACATCATTTGTTTTTTCAAAAATGTTAAATTTCATACTGTCGGATTAATTTCCATCTATTTTCCCTATCTATCTATCTATTTATCTATCTATCTATCTATCTATCTATCTATCTATGTTGAAATATGAGTAAGAGTGAACAATAAGAAAGTGATGATGATTTATTAATATTTGGTAAAAATTCCGACACTGCGTATGTTCGCTTAATGGATTCATTGTATTAAAACATATTTGAAATAAATTTAATTCGATAGGAACCATAAGTTTCCTGGTTCGATACCGGCCCTCGCCAACTCAGCGTATGAGTAGCACAGGGATATGTGCGGTAAAGTGAGGAGCTAATGGTTGGTGTGGCGCTGCGTTAGACACCTAAACAATCTCCTTGGTCTAGCGCTTGTGAAGATGGGATTGACTCCCTCGCTGCATGGCTGATATCGAACTTAGGCCACCCCAACGATTTTACTTTTTTACTATATGTCTCTTAATCTGCTTCAGGTAATAAATATTCTATGTTGGTCTCTGTTCAAGTAACAAGCAAGTAAAGTTAGCAGAGTATCCTATTGTCCATACCAGCTAGGGAGTCTATCCCATTTTCGCTAGCGCTAGAACAGGGATATTGTTTTGCTGAGGTGAAGCGTCATACCTACCATTAGCTTCCCACTTTGCCGCACAGATCAGATTACCTAATATGTGCTACTCATACGCTGAGATTGCGGACCGGTATCGAACTCAGTACCTTACGATTCCAAGGCAGGTTCTTTACCGTCTGATCTAAACGAAGAGGAAATATACCTCAGCGTTTCTGTTTTAAAAGAACGTCATTTGAAATTTGAAAGTTTTTGCATTCCAGTTTTGCATTCCAAAATGTTTTAGAGAAAATGTTTGTATTGATAAGAAAATATTTACTTGAAATACGAAACATAAATACGAAAAATATTTACTTGAAATACGAAACATAAATACGAAAAATTTACTTGAAATACGAAACCTGGGAAAGCTATGAATCCAATTCTCCCTCCAGCTATGGGTAAATAGGTGAGAATGGTCACTGTAATCTTGGTATGGCAACCGTAAAAGGAAAACTCTGCTTAGATTAGATTTTGTCACATCTTGTACATAAAGGCGGATATCTCGGTAGCAATATTTCATCTACTGAAAGTGATATCAATATACGCATAGGTAAAGCATCAAGTATATTTATATTCTGTAAATAGCAGTTCATGCTTGCTTATGTGTATATTGACATTACTTTCAGGAGATGAGATATTGCTACCTAGGTTAAAGATTAATTGAATATTGATTTATTTAATGAATTGATGGATAATATATTGTAGCGAAGATTGAACTTGCAACCTCCTGATTGTGAGATATGGTTCGAGACAGACTATTCCCCTAGTTGGCGCGTATGCAAATTTCTACATTGCGATTGACAGCGCTGGGCGCGATTGGACCGGGTTTTATTTAGGGCCTGCCTTCCCACACCGAGCGGAGTTGTGTTGGATCTTGCTAAAGAGAACACATACGTGCGTTGGACAAGAAACGAGTAAAACTGGCGGATTGATCGAAGACTGCTGTAATATTGTTGCAGGCGGAAAGACTTTGTCAGTGGATTTTTGCTGTGGGGAAAGGGATTACCATGGTTAATTTTAAATTATCCGAGACAAAACGATTTTTCAGATATTTATAATAGATTTATATAATTAAATTTAGGTCTCTCTCTCTCTATCTCTCTCTATCTCTCTCTCTATCTATCTATCTATCTATCTATCTATCTACGTTCTTTCATATATATCTATCTTAGTTCTTTCGTACCAACCAATCTATATATGTCTATCACGGTCATTTCGTATTATGAAATTATGATTTAAAGATACTGGGATTTTATTATTTCTTGTGGAATATTATCTAAACATATAATACAACGCATTATTTATAGAAAAAACATCTCAACCATGAAATCACAACAATGAAATAGAGGAAGAGAAGTTCAGTCCTCATGGCGTAGTGGCTAACGAGCTGGACGTTTTATCATTTTCGAATTTCAATCGCATTTTCGGACATACCCTTGGACAAGATATGAAACACCTCATCCCACCAGCTATGAGTTAAATAGTAGTAACACTCACAACAGTTGATATGCTATTAATAATAGAATAAAAAATAAAACCAGTTAAAGATAAGAGCTTTGGTATGTATTATAAACTTTTATAAAAAATATTGCCATTTTCTTTATTTCATGTGAATTTAAAAAAAAAAAAATTAAGGCCTACATTGAGACCCTAACAAGATTCAGAGCAAGAATCCGACGAGTAAAACCCAACTTGCCAATCGACAATGCATTCCTTCTGCATGACAATTCTAGACCACACATAAGCATCAGGACTAGGGGGTAAATCGCCTCATTCGGGTGGAGAACTTTACCGCATCCTCCATACTCACCAGATTTAGCGGCTTCAGACCCATGAAAGAGGGTTTGAGAGGCAAACAGTATTCCAGTGACGAGGAAATCTGTAGTAAAGTAGTGTCTTAAAGAATATTCAACATAATTTTACAGGGCGACGATACATGCTCTCATTCGAAGGTGGAACATTGCTGTTGAGAAAAACTGTGACTATGTGGAGGAGTAGGAAAGGGATCCACAGAGGAACAGCTTCATTTCGATGTATGATACACGTTTCTGTGTTGGTAATTATACCTGTCCTAAACAAAATGGCATTACTTTTTGACCCACCTATGTGGAGAAGTAGGGATGTGATCCACAGAAGACCAGCTTCATTTTGATGTATGATACACGTTTCTGTGTTGGTAATTATACCTGTCCTAAACAAAATGGCATTACTTTTTGACTCACCTATGTGGAGAAGTAGGGATGTGATCCACAGAGGACCAGTTTCATTTTGATGTATGATACACGTCTCTGTGTTGGTAATTATACCTGTGCTAAACAAAATGGATTACTTTTTGACTCACCTATTTGGAGAAGTAGGATGTGATCCACAGAGACCAGTTTCATTTTGATGTATGATACCAATTTCTATGTTGGTAATTATACCTGTCCTAAACAAAATGGCGTCAAGCCCTAGCACCTATATGATTTTCCCAACCTATTGCCCTCATGGCAAGCCCCAACCCCTTTTTATCATATGGGTGCTAGAAGGCGGTGGCTGCGGGTCTACATGTCCTGGGAATGACGTTAAACTCTATCTGATGGTGAGGTTCCAGTTCTGGAGGTTTGGGGAATGTGGAGCACCCCTTCATCACCATTGCTCCCTGGTCCACTCTGACCCGGAGTGGTAGTACCTGTTAGGGTCCCATCTATGGGTTGAATAGAAAAATGTATTTATAAACAAAATTGTATTATCCATTAAGATTGCTTTATTTCAAAACTTTATCGGCATTAAATGACCCAACTGAGGTTGATATGCCGTAAAACAAAACACCACCCCCCAAAAAAAAATGGCGTTACTTTTTGACTCACCCTCGTAATTTATGTTCTTAAAATATACTGGCGGAAATAAAATGGTCGGGTGTAATTAAATGTACATGTGATATATATGATTAACAGCTTCAGGCCACCGATTCCACTTCCTATGATGATAGCTAATACGCTAAACTCACCATGTAGGAAGTGAAATCGGTGACCCGATTTCAAATCCTGCACGAAACTTTGTATTTCACTTCTCGGTAATGCGCTTAGTGGAAAGTGATGTACTTTTATTTTTGACTGTATAGGTTAGTAATAAATAATACCTAATACGTTTTGATTGCATTAATATTCTGTTTAGAACAATA
Source organism: Doryteuthis pealeii (assembly GCA_023376005.1). Lineage (NCBI taxonomy): Eukaryota > Metazoa > Mollusca > Cephalopoda > Myopsida > Loliginidae > Doryteuthis > Doryteuthis pealeii. The sequence continues at coordinate 16,914,683 of CM042144.1, forward strand.
TATTCATGGTATCTTTGGTTAAGAAGAAAATTAACTTTTTTGTGGCGGAAAAGCAAACTATCAAATTAAGAGGGAAGAAAGATCACATTAGTATACTTGCAAACTTAGACTAAGAAGAAAAAAGTCGACTAATCTTATTTGTGGAAGATGATCGAATTTTTCCTTCTTAGCCTAAAGTTGAAGGTATATTGATATGATTGATGTGATCTATCTTGCCTCCTGATTCGGTGATTTCGTCATATATTACAACAATGCCTTGTTGTGACCTTGAGAAGCAAATTTAATTTGAAGCAAACCTCGTAGGTCTTGTAATTGTAGTGAGAAAAAAAACCCAATATCCCTTAATTAATTAAGATTAAATAATGATTATTTAATAACCATTGAGACTATAACGTAAATAACTAAGGGAATTGAGACGTTAGTGGTGACGTGGTTTCGGTTACAGACCCATAATATCCATTATGATAAGATGTAAACTCTGTTATATTAACAGGTGTTTCACAATTGAATAATAATTCTTTCTACGATTTTTTAGATGAATAGATATGCGGTCATTTTTTGAAAAAGGTTTCACAATGTTTTTTTTTGTATCGCCAATTTCAATGGTGTATGATACACGTTTCTGTGTTGGTAATCATACATGTCCTAAACAAAATGGTATTACTTTTTGAGTCACCTATGTCAAGAAGTAGGGATGTGATCCACAGAGGGCCAGTTTTATTTTGATGTATGATACACGTTTCTGTGTTGGTAATTATACCTGTCCTAAACAAAATGGCATTACTTTTTGACCCACCTATGTGGAGAAGTAGGGATGTGATCCACAGAGGACCAGCTTTATTTTGATGTATGATACACGTTTCTGTGTTGGTAATTATACCTGTCCTAAACAAAATGGCATTACTTTTGACACACCTATGTGGAGAATAGGGATGTGATCACAGAAGACAGCTTAATTTTGATGTATGATACACGTTTCTGTGTTGGTAATTATACCTGTCCTAAACAAATGGCATTAATTTTGGACTCACCTATGTGGAGATAGAGGGATGTGATCCACAGAAGACAGTTAATTTTGATGTATGATACACGTTTCTGTGTTGGTAATTATACCTGTCCTAAACAGAATGGCATTAATTTTGGACTCACCTATGTGGAGATAGAGGGATGTGATCCACAGAGGACCAGTTTGAAGCATTTTGAATAATTGAATAATAATTCCTTTCTACGATTTTTTAGATGAATAGATATGCGGTCATTTTTTTAAAAAGGTTTCACAATGTTTTTTTTGTATCGCCAATTTCAATGTCCTATTTTGCCACAATTGTATTGCCTGTATTAAGTCTCATGAAAATGCTAAAAGTCCACAATAACAATATTTTAATTAATGTAAACTTTGTTATATCAACAAATGTAAATGTAATTTGATTAAAATTCCTTTGTGCAATGCCAGTAAAAGAGTTTAAATTTAAGAGAAGAAAATACAAAGAGGCATTGTGATGTCAAAAAATGAAGCTCATATTTTGAACAAATTCATTTCTGTCTGCCCTTTCCACATTCATTTTTCAAAGAAATTATATTAAACTTTAAATTGTTCTGTTTTCTTTTTCTTTCTTTCTGCTACTATCTGGCCTTTTTAAAATACATTTTGTTCACCTTTTTAATTGATTTCGATTACTTTTAAAGTCTCTTGGGAGACATCTTTCTTTGGTTTTGCCTCAAGTAATTCTTCTTTTCTTTTTGGTTTGTTGAAATTTCAAATTCAGAAAAGGAAATTAGATCATCAAGGTCATTCCGTATTTTTGTAATGCTAATCATTCACATGGTAAGAAGAAGAAAAGAAAGATGAAGAGAAAGAAGTCAGTCCGTGCTAAAAATAAAATTGTATTTCGAGGGTTAAACTTTTTGAATGCAATTATCAAATTGAAATAGATCAATGAATCCTATTTTCCTAATTAAGTAAATCAGATGATTTTTGAACCATATTAAATTCGCCTCGTCTGTAGAGTCTGACTTTGGGAGTTTTTTGTATTCGCCAAAACCCCCTGAAGGCTTACCTAAACACACACAACACACACCACACACACACACACACACACATATACATATATATATATATATATATATATATATTCATTTTGTTTATTAATTGTAATAAGTAAATCAAAATCGACAGAGTGGCTATTGTCAACATCAGCCGTATAGCGTGAAGTCTATCCCCTTTTCACTAGCACTAGACCAGGAAGAATGTTGTGATGTATGAGATAGATCACCACATTTACCATCAGCTCCCCACTTTAGCACACAGATCCAAGAAGTGTTATTCATGAGTTAATTTGAGGTTCCTAGACGGATGCTCTACCAATTGAACTTAACCGGTCCTATCATTATTCCTATATGTGTAAAATTGTATATTACTCATACTAGTACAAAATAAAAAACACCCTCCGGGCGATGTAAAAATAGATTTTCTAAACATATTGCCTGAGGGATGGGAGTAAAAAAATTCAATGTCAGCGAGTTTGTACCCTAAGTAAGTAAAATCATCAAATTCATTAAAGGATTAAAAAATAAAACAATTTGAAATGTAAACTTTAAATATGTATTAAAATAAAACAAACTATATATAGATATGTAATACCAGTCATGTATTGATTAAAACTTGTTTTAAAAAACAATGAGGACTGTCTAATGTTGCATGTTCAAATTTTGAGTGTATTTATTCTATGTTATGACGATTTTGCGTAATGTGACGTAAGCAGTGACGTAATTTTTGTTACAGACAAAAACTGGAATTTAAAATTTAAAATTGTTTTATTTTTTAATCCTTTAATGAATTGATGATTTTACTTACTTAGGGTACAAAGTCGCTGACATTGAATTTTTTACTCCCACCCCTCAGGCAATATGTTTCAAAAATCTATTTTTACATCGCCCGCAGGGTGTTTTTCATTTTGTACTAGTATTTATAATAAATGTAAGGTTAATGTATATTTAAACCGTATTTATTAATATTATTCCTTTTATTGTGCTTTTGTGACTCACAAATAATCTTTTCCCATCTACGGACTAACGGACACTCTTACGTGTCCGTTGATGAGAAGTTTGTATTAAGAATGTCGTATAAACACTGAAGAAAGGGTTCTTATTGCAAGATGAGCCCTTTTCTTTTTGTCATCTTATTTCATTCAACGTATGTAACACATATTGAATTTTCTTTTTTTTTTGTATGTGTAATAAGTACAGCAGGATCGGTCACATAACATTACAAAGTAAGTTTGACGGCATAGCTACATCACTTAATAAATATTCCTGATGTTATAAATGAAAACGTAACATGCTATCGTAGGAAGGAAAAGAGCAGAACAAAGCTAAAATATATAATACGCAACACAATAGTAAGAGTAGTATGTGTGGGGACAGAGACGAAACGGTTAATTACATAATAAGCGTTGCGACAAACCAGCTCAAAGAGAGAAGACTAGGCACGACTGGATGGGGAAGGTGATCTATTGGGAACTGTGCAAGAAATTATATCTTGACCCGACTACCAAATGGTATATACACACACTAAAAATCCTCATTGAGAATGAAAAGTATATACTTCCCTGGGAATTTGAGATACGGACAAATCACCAAATCACAGCCAGAATCCCAGACTTAGTGTTGAATAAGAAAACTAGAAATTGTCATCTAGCTGATTTTGCAGTTTCGGTAGACGACTGTGTAAATCAGTGGTTCTCAACCGGGGTCCATATGGACCGCCGGGGACCATATAACATTTTTTGGGACCCAGACAAGTAAAATATATTTAACTATAAATATACAATGGGATATTCAAACAACGAATGGCTATGGGGGGTCCTCCAGAGTAAAATATGATTAAAAGGGGGGCAATAGGTAAAAAAAAAGGTTGAGAAACATTGGTGTAAATGAAAGAAAACGAAAAGATGGACAAATTCCTGGACCTTTTCAGAGAACTGAAAAACTGTTGAACATTAGGGTGAATGTGATACCAATTGTAGTTGGAGACCTTGGAATGCCTCCCCATGCTTGAAAAAGAGACAAGGTGAACTGGAAATCAGGGGAAGAAATGAAACCATTCAGTCCACAACATTTTTAGATTGGCTAGAATACTAGAAGCGTCTTGGCGACGTACTGTAACTCAGACCCCAGTGTAAGAACACCCGCTAAGGAGTGAAATAATAATAAAAATAAAATTAATAATTTTAAAGAACAATAGAAATCTAACACTCGAGAAATTAAGATTATGACCATAAATGGGAGCTATTGGAACCGTGCCACATATACAAAAAAATGAGATTAGATGAATTGGAAATTTACGGGACGTTTTTTACTATGCAATGATGCTGAGGAATGTCCTGTACATTTACTGAGACTTGCTGTCACTCAAACTCTACGACAACGATCATACATCTAGTGTGACTATGCAGCAACAAGATAAAAAACAAAACTAATGACGACACTGATGATGATGATGATGATGAATGATGACTAAAGAAACGGACATAAGCAATTCGCATTTGGAATATGTCTGGAAACTGCATGCCAAATGTTAGATTGTCCTTTGTCTTTGCATATTTTCTCGACATCAATTTATGTCTATCTATCCCTTTTAGCAGCAGCAAAACAGTAAGTAGTAGTACATCCGCTAAAGTACAAAGATATATCTGATTGACATATATGCATATACTCTGGAGAGACAGTTGATGTATTCCAAGACAAATGTTCCCTGAAACACTGTATATAAAGTTTGGCAAAGCTCGTACCACTCATCTGTCCCCAGGGTACGGCACGAGGACTTGAGTGTTCAGTTGGCACAACCCCCACGGGAATTGAACCCACTTTGATTTTCGACATCTAAATGAAAAGAAACACCGGTAACATTTGCATTTGGATCTTGAAATATTTTTATTATTTTTGAAAAAAAAAAAAAAAATTTTCTTTATTATTTTTTTCTTTTTTAAATTTTTTGATGGATTTTTTTTTATATTTGGTTTTTAGCGTTTTATGGAAACGGGAGCATTATATAGTTTCAGATCCTTATTCCTTTTATGTTTTTTTTTGTTTTGTTTTGATTTCGTTTTTTTTTTTTTTTTCAAGATTTTATTGGATTCAAACTATTTGGGCAAAGTTTCTGTGATGAAGGTTGAATAAGAACAATAAAGAAAACAACAACAACAGCAAAATAACAAAAGATTAACAAAATAATCAATAAAGAAGATAAACAAATGGACACATAAATTTGGG
>CM042144.1:16927453-16952453 GCA_023376005.1 Doryteuthis pealeii
TTTCAGTCAACGAAACTTTGCAGTGGCTTCAGGTGAACTTATTCCTGGATGAAGAGACGACAGGGATTTACGAGGACATTTTAATATTGTTTACATTCACCGAATTTGTTGATCTGAAAACACAAAGGACCGTACGAGACCAGATTTAAGACGAGAGATGGATTCAATTTGAATTATCTTTTCTTGCATTGAAACAGGGTCGGATTAAATTTAATAGAAATATCATATATATATATATATATATATATATATATATATATATATATATATATATATATGAAGTAAATGAAAGTTAATCCGACAGTATGAATTTAACATTTTTAGAAAAAAAACAAATGATGTTAATAGTTTGCTGACAGAATCTGTTTCAACCTTTTTAATAGAGCGATATTCATCAAGCGCAAAATATGAAAGAAAGGTCTTTCCTTCATATTTTGCTCTTGATGAAAACCGCTCTATTAAAAAGATCGAAACAGATTCTGTCAGCAAACTATTAACATCATTTGTTTTTTCTAAAAATGATAAATTCATAAATATATATATATATATATATATATATATATATATATATATATTAAGTGTTGTTATGGGTCCAACGGGAGAAAATGAGATATTTTATAAAACAAAAAGTTTGCAAATTAAAAAAAATGTTATTATTAACTTACATATGCGACACGTGTTCCAGATCTATTATCTCCTTCAGGCATTGAATTACTATATTTTGGTAGAATATGTCTGATAACGGTTGAACGCTACGGTATTTTTCTCAATCCTTGCGGGCGACTTGCGTGCGTGCATATATATATATATATATATATATATATATATATATATATATATATATATATAGTATATTTTTAGCAGTATTTTTCCTTTTAACATGTTTAGTTGAACGCGACAGACATTTCCTGTCTAACGAGTTTCTTTTCGATTAATTGTCTAGCCATTTTCTTTTTGTCTGTGTGAAATTGGGGAATCAACCAAAGGTTTTTTCACTAGTATTTTTATGCAAAAGTTAAAACCGCATTTATGTCCCCTCTAATTATCGGAAAATTCTAACTGAAAACACACACATACTGCACAAAGAAAAAAAATTCAAATACTTGAAACCCTATACATTAAATAAAACACACACACACACACACATACACACACACACACACACACACACACACACATATATATATATATATATATATATATATATATATATATATATACAGTAAAATTATGATATAGCAGTAACAAAGAAAAACTACTAGAAGAAATAAAGAAATAAATTTAAAAAAGACTTAACCAAACTCCAGACTAACTGACCCCACAAAGGTCAATAGAGTAAGTTGAAGATATTGGTAAGAGGTAATAAAAATATAATGTTACAGCTCACTAATACCCACGTAGGTCAAAATAGGAGGAGTTTAACCCCAACTACAAACTAACAGCCTATTAAAATTAAATTCAGGAAGAATTAAAGAGATATCAGTCTAGCTATATAAAGTAACCGAAAAAAATTCCACTCAATCCCCCTGATGAAGGTGCTGGAGTAACACCGAAACCGCGGGAGGGAAACAACTTCTTCTACGACTATATATATATATATATATATATATATATATGTGTGTGTGTGTGTGTGTGCGTGTGTGTGTGTTATTTTGGAAAAGGTGACTTACCGGTGAAGATGGTCACAATGGTTAGTTGATACAAATTCAGAATAAGGATACTTTAGTAGAGCAATTACAATATATATATATATATATATATATATATATATATATATATATATTATATATACAATATATATATATATATGTAATATATATATATATATATATATATATATATATATATATATATATGAACAAGATCAACTTCGAATACAGCAACAACATGTTACTGGTTACCTAGCCAAAGTTAAAGAGCGCAGTTTGCCCTGCTATTTACCCATAGCTGGAGGGAGAACTGGATTCATACCTTTCCCAAGGGTATCAGCGCTATGTGGAATTCAAACACCCTCGTCCAGGAATTGAAGGCAGGTCAAGGAGTCCATTTCCTATGACTCTAACCATTAGACCGCGCACCGCCATATGCATATTTATGTTTGTATTGGATTCAGATGTTTTATCCCCTACCTGTTTATATGTGTTCGGAAAGGAAATCAACCGAAACATCACGTATATAACAATAAGAATGAGGACAACAGTTCGAAAACTCGTTGTAACTCGTGTATCCGAGTTACAGAGAAAGAAAATCACGAATATTTTACCCCAACCCCTTTTTATCATATGGGTGCTAGAACGCGGTGGCTGCGGGTCTACATGTCCTGGGAATGATATTAAACTCTATCTGATGGTGAGTTTCCAGTTTTGGAGGTTTGGGGAATGTGGAGCACCCCTTCATCACCATTGCTCCCTGGTCCACTCTGACCCGAAGTGGTAGTACCTGTTAGGGTCCCATCTATAGGTTAAATAGAAAAATGTATTTATAAAAAAATTGTATTATCCATTAAGAATTGATTTATTTCAAAACTTTATCGGCATTAAATGAGCCACTGAGGTTGATATGCCGTAAAACAAAACAAACCAAACGAATATTTTAGATAAGGAATATGTTTACTACACAAGATACAGTGAACGAGTAATCAGTAACTGAGAGATTTCATTCACAAGCCCAAGAATGTCTCACTCAATTCTCTTGTCCGAGGCTCACTATTTACAGAAAACAGACGATTCCATTGTCCTACTTTAGATACTATATAACAATAATACAAATTACTTAGCATTATCTAAAATAATTAAGACAAATGATTGCTCTTGTGGTAAATATATAAAATAACACCATTTCTTACTTTGATTTTTATAATGAGACCAATTGTACTTTGTCTTCTGGCAAGAGGTATAAATCAAGTAAGTTTGGGGTTTGAAGGTTCCCATTCTGGGACAGCAGATCCCCATTACAATATTAGGGGAGGATCACTAGTCCCCCTTGACGCTTTTGTCGAGCTGGTTGAAAGTACCGGGCAAATTTTTAAAAATCCAACTACACAAAAATGCGTGTGGGTTCCCACACTAAAATAGTTCTTGTGCCTTTATCTGTCCCATAGGGAGAGCGGATAAACAAATCGTTCCCTCGGCCTTTTGGATAAGATCAGTCGTGACTAGTCTTAAAGCGAGACACGGAAAATTAAGCGTGCCTAGTCTCTGGGGATTCCTCTGCCAGGAAGCGCCTCCCTATTACCCTAACGGGGTAGGGTCAGGGACACTCCTTGACGCCTGCTTCAAAATCCGTTGGGACTCGGCAATTTTTGCCTTTACCCATACGTACGCGTGTGGGGCCCCCACATAAAACCAAAGCTTGTGTTGAGTTTGCCCATGTGCCACCAGACTGTGGAATGGAATGTATTCGATGGTTTTAGAAAAAGAATTATGAAATATTTCAAAACAGCCGCGAAGCTGTTGTCAGTTGAACCCTTGCCTTCAGAAAAGAGTGAAAGAGTACAGAGACTACGTGAAGCGTACATTATCAAAACATCAAAGATTATTTTCTTTAACTAAGATGGGCTTATCTATGAAAAACAAGTTTAAGAATAAACGGTGACTGAATATTTAAACAGATCAATAACCTGTCTGAATTTTTTAGATGAGGCTTGTGTATTATTTTGATTTTTCGGACTGTTGTGCTTATCTTTATTGTGGTATGTAAAAACCCAACGTTTCGGCCGCTGTATCATCCTCTTCAAAAATTCAATAACTTGTCTGAATTTTTTAGATGTGGCTTGTGTATTATTTTGATTTTTCGGACTGTTGTGCTCATCTTTATTGTGGTATGTAAAAACACAACGTTTCGGTTGCCGTATCCTCCTCTTCAAACATTCTTCGACGCCTTGTTTGATCGAGAGTCAAAATACTCAAAATGATTTCCGAAGTTGGGTCATTGCTATGCTCGGATAGACGGGGAACACCGGAGGCCGGTGTTTCAGGGGATAAGGCCGGAGGATACAACTGCCAAAACGTTGTGTTTTTACATACTACAATAATGACGAGGACAACAGTCTATAAAATGAAAACAATACAGACCAATAAGTAAATGGTGATTTTTGTCTAATGCCTTTTCTTTTGGAAGTAACGAGTGATGAAAATAAGCATAGAGTGGTACTTTACTTACGAGGTCACTAACTTAGGAAATTCTCCGAGTTACAACCCGAATGAGATGCAATAAAAACTGAAAGAAAAAAAACTTAATTTAAAAAAAATTGAACTTATAGATGAAAGAAAATACTATTCAAAATTAATAATACAGTAGTAGCTTGACTTAGGTGTACTTCAACTTACGAGGTTCCAAGTGAAGAGCTGTCACTCGGTGGATTTTTGTTTTGCTTTATGTTGAGGGCTAAAATTTAGGTACGAGTGAGCTTCATTTATGCTTATGTAAATAAGTTGACTAAAAAAGGAGTAAATATGAGACTCTAATTATGAAGGAATAAAATATGAGACTCTAATTCTGTTCTGAGCTGTACCACTAAGCCACACCTGCAAATATAAATTTAATTTATTTAAAAAAAGAAAGAAAACAAAAGAGTATTGAATATTTTACAAACATAATATAACATTGATCACTTGAAGAAAAGGGCACTTTGACCTGATTTGAATTAAGTTTTCTTTCTATTCATCAGTCGTGGTAAATAGCATCACCAACCCAGCATGCGAAAAAAAATCATGTAAGTTTTCAAATTTTCAAATTTAAAAATCATGTAAGTTTTCAAATTTAAAAAATTAAAAAAATTAAAAAAATTAAAAATCATGTAAGTTTTCAAATTCAAAAAATTTAAAAAATCAAAAATTATGTAAGTTTTCAAATTTAAAAAAATTAAAAAAATTAAAAATCATGTAAGTTTTCAAATTTAAAAAATAAAAAAAATTAAAAATCATGTAAGTTTTCAAATTTAAAAAATTTAAAAAAAGCATGTAAGTTTTCAAATTCATTCCGCCAAAGAAAAATATTAATAAAGAAATAAAGATTAACACAAATTACAGGACATAATTCATTAATTTCTCTTTTATTATGTTTTTATATAATACAGTGCTAAATATTTATTAAAAAAAAAACGTAACACAAAGATAAGGTGTTTTGGGGGGTTGGAACGGATTAATGGCATTTCAGTTTATTTCAATTGGGAAAACTGATTTGATATACGAGAAAATTGAATTACAAGCGGAACGAATTAAACTCGTAAGTCAATGTATCACTGTATTTCTAATAAAGAAAGAAACAGTTGAATGTTTTTATGTAAGAATTGTAATAGGACTGGTATTAGCTTAAACTTTCCCAAGACTAAAAATAAGCATGCGCCATCATCATCATCATCATCATCATCATCATCATCTTGGCTTGCCGACAATACGTATATCCTTGACTCTCTTACCATCTCTCCTTTGTAAGAGTTATAGACGGAACTCAGTATACACACATAATAGATAAATGTATTCGATGTTTTCATATAAAAAATTATGAAACATTTTGAAGCAGCCTGGAAGCTGCGGTCATTTTATTTCATGTCTTCAGAAGAAAAGTATATATATATATATATATATATATATATATATATATATATATATATATATATATATACAATGTGTCAAAAGAGTATAGAGATTTTTTTGTACTTTTTGATTCACCTTGTATTCTAAAAAAAATAACGTTCCATTCATTCTTCATTTCTATCTTCCGCCCTGTCGGCTGGGGCGTTAGAATGCACCGACTTCACCTCTGCAGAGGGGTAAGACTCCCCCAATGGGACCACCTGTTGGCCGTGGGTGGCGACCCGTGATGCTTAAGGATAGAGCCCAGGTGGTTGAGCAGTTCATGACTTGCAATACTCCACTTTGGCCCTATCTTGGGCTAGACGGGCTGTCGGAAAGGCCCCCCGATCAATCGGCTGGTCACGTCAAGCCCTAGCACCTATATGATTTTCCCAACCCTATTGCTCTTATGGCAAACCCCAACCCCTTTTCATCATATGGGTGCTAGAAGGCGGTGACTGCGGGTCTACATGTCCTGGGAATGACGTTAAACTCTATCTGATGGTGAGGTTCCAGTTTTGGAGGTTTGGGGAATGTGGAGCACCCATTCATCACCATTGCTCCCTGGTCCACTCTGACCCGGAGCGGTAGTACTTGTTAGGGTCCCATCTATGGGTTAAATAGAAAATGTATTTATGAAAAAATGTATTATCCATTAAGAATTGATTTATTTCAAAACTTTATCGGCATTAAATGACCCACTGAGGTTGATATGCCGTAAAACAAAACAAACCAAACCATTTCTATCTTGGTAAATACAGTTTTAAAATTGGTACTTTTTTGATACACCTAGAATTCTGAAAAAAATTAACGAATGGAATGTTAAATTTTTCAGAATACAAGGTGAAGCAAAAAGTACAAACAATCTCAATGCCTTTTTTACACACCTTGTATATTTACCAACACCAAGAAAAAAATTTTTTTCTCATTCAAAAAAGAAAAAAAGAGATAAATGTAAAAAGAATAGAAAAAACAGCAAACATTACTTTCTTTTACTAAGATTCCATTGATTCTCTCCCCCCCTTTCTCTCTCTCCCATTCTCTCTTTCCCTTTCTTTCTCTCTTTCCCTCTCTTTCTCTCCCTCTCGCTCTGTCTCTTGTCTCTCTTGTCTCACTTCTTCTCTCTCCCCTCTCTCTCTCTGTTTTTCTCTTTATCCCCTCTCTTTCTATTTGTCTCATTCTCTCTCTTTCACCCCTCTCCCCCTCTCTACCTCTCTCTATCTCTCTTATCTTCCAATAAGTCGTTCAAACAAGCCATTTGCTCACTGTAGCATTGCGTTGTCTGTATTTTTATCAACTTCATCCGCAGGGAAGAGAATGCGAGGAAAGCCCAATTCTAAGCGGATATCAACTTGTTTGAATTCAGAGTTTTCTTTCTCCTAGACTGGTTGTCATAACAATGTTAAAGTGCACTGTATGCACTATTATGTATCCATAGTTTGAAGAGAATAGTTGGCTTCATACCTTTCCCTAGGGTATTAGAGTGATGTGAAATTTAAACAGTCTCGTCCAGTATTCGAACTCGGCTCACCAATTCAATTTCCTTTGACGATAATCGTTTCTCACTTTGTCCAGTCTGATTTACTTCTCATCCATAGCTTGTGGAAGAATATTTGGATTCACACCTTTCCCAAGAGTAGCAGCACGATGTAAAATGCAAATCCAGGAATTGAAATAAGGCTGCCAATCCCATTTCCTCAGCTGATAATAAAGTTGTGCAATTCATATTGATTCACAATAAAAATCCTTGAAGATTCTTCTGACCCGTGTATGCCGTTAAACTACATATAATGGTGAAGTTCCAATTTTGGAGCTCTGGGGAATGTGGTGTCCTCCTTAATCGCCATTATTCCCAGGTCCATTTTGACCCGGGGTGGTAGTACCTGCATCCCATCTATGGGTTAAATAGAAAAATATCAGTTTAAAAAATGTCTTTAAAAAATTGAATACCACCAAGAATGAATAAAACAAAACGTCTTCGGTATAAAATAACCCAATAAGAGTTTACATGTAAAACCCAACCAACAAACCACAAACTTGACGATTCACCCTCTAGATTCTAAATAAAAGTCAGGGAAAGATCCTTATTTTTAGTCAGATGTGCTAGAAGGCGGAGTCTGAGGGTCTGAGTATCCTGGGTATGACGTTAAACTGCATCTAATATTGAAGTTCAAATTCTGGAGCTCTGAGAAGTTTGGAGTACCCCTTCATCGCTATTACTCACATCTCCATTCTGACCCGAAGTGGTAGTACCAGTTAGGGTCGCATCTATGATTAAAGAGAAAAAAATGAGTTTAAAAATGTACTTAAAAAATTGAGTTAAAAAAAAATTTGAATACCAAAATAAAAAAAAATGAAATGACCCGACAACTTTTGACGTGCGGTAAATCCAACCAACCAACCAACCAACCTATCTAATACAAAATAATTTGCACACAGTTGTAACGTGTTAAGTTTTCCTATCTAATTCAAATATTAAATAAGATTTGAAATTTGAAAATCAAATCGTTTCAAGAAATGTTTTCTATTTAATAATAATCATCTTTTGAACACAACTATATAATTTCAGACTATATTATAGAATATATAATTAGTTTGGTTTGTTTTGTTTTACGGCATATCAACCTCAGTGGGTCATTTAATGCCGATAAAGTTTTGAAATAAATCAATTCTTAATGGATAATACAATTTTTTTATAAATACATTTTCTATTTAACCCATAGATGGGACCCTAACAGATACTACCACTCCGGGTCAGAGTGGACCAGGGAGCAATGGTGATGAAGGGGTGCTGCACATTCCCAAAACCTCCAAAACTGGAACCTCACATCAGATAGAGTTTAACGTCATTCCCAGGACATGTAGACCGCAGCCACCGCTTCTAGCACCCATATGATAAAAAAGGGGTTGGGGCTTGCCATAAGGGCAATAGGGTTGGGAAATCATATAGGTGCTAGGCTTGACGTGACCAGCCGATTGATCGGAGGGGGCTCTCCGACAGCCCGTCTAGCCAAGATAGGGCCAAAGTGGAGTATTGCATGTCATGAACTGCTCATCCATCTGGGCTCTATCGTTAAGCATCACGAGTCGCCACCCACGGCCAACAGGTGACCCCATTGGGCGAGTCTTACCCCTCTGCAGAGGTGCAGTCGGTGCATTCTAACGCCCCAGCCGACAGGGCGGGAATATATAATTATTAGTATTAGATAGGAATACTATAAATCGTACAACTGTGTACAAATCATTTGTATTAAATATGAAAACTTGATATCATTTAACCATATGCAAAAAAAAGGATCTCTTAAGAAACAATTACACAAAAAATATAGATATAAATGTAAATTAATAGCAATTAACTAACCTTTTGTCATAAAATGACCCTAGAATGATTTACATGCCGTTACAATCAATCAATATTCAATACTTTTAACGGTGTATTCAACAGCGATGATTGGGTCATACTATCTGCAAGACAGACTCCCCCGTAAAATACTTTATTCTGAACTCGCAGAAGGCATGCGACGAACAGGAGGCCCCAAAAGCTGTTCAATGACCACACGAAGACGACCCTGAAGAAATGCACCATCACACCTTCAAGCCAGGACGATCTGCCCTCCAGCACACAGGATTGACGAGACACGTGCCACACAGGAGCTGAGCGGCTCAATATCAAAATTAACAGGGCTGCAGGAAATTTCCCTTGCTATGTGTGTGACCGCATCTGCAAATCCAGACTAACTATCCACCAGAGGGTCCACAGCTGATGAACGACTTGAAGTGGCGTCATCGTCCGTGACGGACTTCAAAAAGGAAATAAAAAGGATTCAAGAGGATATTTACCACGTCCCTCACGTGTCCCTATTAATGTGGGACCACCCACGAACCGAAGCTCACGGTGTGGCGGGTGCAAAAAAATGCGTTGATCCCGTTGATCAACGATATTAATTTACTCTGTAGGTTCAGCAGCCGAAGCTCACTGGACCCCAGGCTTGACCGGAAATCAGAGATCGCTCTAAATTTCTCTCTTAAAAAAAGATAAATAAATTGTTGGAATTTTTGTGGATATAAGGCATGAGGCAAATGGTCACTTCTACTTATAGACTCGTCGACTACCATGTGACCAGCCTTCTTATCCAGTCACTGGCAGTGCTGTTGCTGCTGTTGGTGTATTTATACTACCTACCCGATTCTAATCTTAGCTCACTGCTACTTGGATCATCTTGGGCGTCGGACCTAAAGGACGCTATCCCACAAGGACTTATTGACTTACTTACTTATTTACTTTAAGTCCTTTTACATCTGGCCAAGGATGGCGGCCAGATACTCAACAGGTTATGGGCCCAGCACGCTTCCACTATAAGACTATTTGAAATGGTCCATGATTAATGGTCCATTATTTGAAGAGCATTTGACCCGGTCAGAACATGAATTATTCTATGGAAAATTTGTTTATGAGAAAACGACATAATTCTGGTAAATGTTAATTATATGCTACGATTTTTGTTAAGTGTCGACTCTAGATTTGACAAAATAACGTTTGATGGAAAAGAAAATTAACGCAAGAGAAAAAAAAAACATGGATTTTTAAAAACTTGAAACAAATCTTCTTATCTAATAGATAACTGATATGTTATCATTTTCGGGCGATGAAAAAGATCAATCAATTTCTTTTTTGGGGAATGTGAGATTCTGGGATTTGAATCACGCAATTCTGTGAAGAAAAAAAAAAAAAAAAAAAGGAAAAGTAATGTTCACTTTTGGTTTTACTGATAAGATTTAATATGCTCGTATTATTTAGAATAAGATTGTGAATAAATACCAGTTTTATGAAAATCTTGAACATCTTTCTTATTATAATTGAGATTATGTATTTGTCTGTCTGTAACCGAAACTATATCACTACTCCAGTCACTATTCCTTATTTACGTCATATCCTCTATGATATTTATACCCTCAATTATTGATAAAATCGTTTTGCATTATTGAATACTGTTGGCCTTATCTACATACTGATAACTAAAATAACATTCAATCTTATTTGTATATACAACAAAATAGCTGTTTACAGAGTGAACAGGAAGGCTAATTTGCATATTGATATTGAAAATTTTATTCTAATAAATATGTGTTTGGTATTATTGATTTTTAATTGTTTGATCTTATCGTATCGGGGATAAATCTTAAAAGAAATTGATTAACAATAAGAAATAACAGTAATTTTATTCTTTACTTCCTATTTTAACTAAATAGTTAAATTAGGAAAATTTAGCAATGAAAGACGGGAGTGATGGAAGAGTAAGTTTTTTCTAGTATATCCCACTCTGTTTCAAATGTTTTTATCTGCATTCTTATTTAGTTTCATTTGTTTTTCTAATTTGATATAATATTTTATTTCATTAAAACTTGAATATCTGCAATCGAAGGGTGCATATATATATATATATATGCTAGTATGTATAAGAATGTCAATAATCTCTTTTAACTTTAATAAGGTAACTATGATTTATTGACTGATTGATTTTAACGGCATGTCAACTCGTCTAGGCTTACTTCATGTTCGAATCATACGTTAGGGAATCGTGTACATTTATATAATTTCCTGGAAGTGCGTGGTGTAATGGTTAAAGTCATGGGAAATGGACGCGTCGCCCCGAGTTCAAATCCTGGATGTGGTAATTGCATTTCTTTTAGCGCTAATACCCTTGGGAAAGGTAAGAATCCCACTCTCCCTCCAGCTATGGATAAATAGTAGGGCAGACTAGGCTCATTAACCTTGGTTAGGCAACCGGTCTAGGAGAAGGAAAACTCTGAATTCAAACCTGTTGAACTCCGCTTAAGAAATTGACCTTGTGTCACATCCTACTCGTGTGGAGGGGTTGGTAAATATATATATAATTTCCTGACCTCCAGCCAGGTCAGATGAAAATAAAGTGGGGAGCCACGTACCAATCAATGTGATGTCCAGTGTAAAAAAATGCATAGTCCCGACGGCATCCCGCTTGAGGTCCTTACCCACTTTTAGGCGGGGGTTGGCAAGTGAGTCGATGCCTCTAGATAAGATAAGGATAAACATTGCGTCCTTTCTACATTAAAATTCACATTTGTGTTGTTGTTTCTTAATGTTTTTACACGATCCTATCGCATATTTTTAAACAATTTTACCCATGAAACATTAACAGATATTATCCGTCCCCGTCAGAGTAGGTCGGGAGTTATATCAACAATGGGGTACACCATAATACCCAGATCTCCATAAGAGGAACCTCACCATCTAATAAAGTTAATTCAGGACTAGAACACTCTTTTTTAGGGAGTCCTACACATCTGCAGGGATTGCAGGGAGCATATACTTAGCCCCGCCGAAAGGTCCATATAGGTAACTAATGAAGTCATTGACTCGAGTTTAAATCCTGGACACGACGATTTGCCTTTCACATAGCGCTAATGCCCTTGGGAAAGGTTTGAATCTAAGTATACTCCCTCCAGCTATGGGTAAATAGTAGGGCAGTCTGGGCTCTTCAACTTTGCTTAGGCAACCTGTATAGAAAATTCTGAATTCAAACCTGTAAAATTCCGCTTAAAAAATTGACCTTGTGTCGCATCCTGCTCGTGGGGAGGGGTTGGTATATATATATATATATATATATATATATATATATATATATATATATATATGTTTTAGGTTGCTACATTCTGTTAATATGTGTTTGATTATGTAGGGTTTTTGGCATGGTATGCAATATGGGGCTACTTCTTTTTTGAGGAGGTATGAATGGGTAATGTATGAGTGTCCTATTCGTAGTCTGGATAATATTACTTCTTCTTTTCTGGATATTTTGGTTTGATTTATTTGAAGTTTTCCTATTTGTGGCATTATTTCATGTGTTTAACCTAAAACAAATACGAAAAAAATACTACCAAACGACAAATCTAAAACAGATATTCTACCAAATAAACCCAGAAAAACTACTTGGATACATAAAAGAAGCACACATCTACAACAAAATCTAAAAATCTTCCTCCAAAAATGAAAACACAAAAATATATGTTTAAAAAATCATCTAAAAGTTTCATTCACAAAAAATATGTCAAAAAAAAAAACCTTTAGAAAATTAAACATTATCACCAATTCATTTCAAATGACTCATTGAGGTTGATATGCCAAAAAACAAGAACAAATCAATATATATATATATATATGTATGTATGTATGTGTGTGTGTGTGTGTGTGTGTAACTAGACAAGTAATGATCAAGTTTTATAGCCGCTATAGTAGTGATCCATGATGATATTGATTTTTCTTTAGGAAGGAGTGAAGGTTTTTAATTAACACTTAATAATGATCTCAATATATCCAGAATTTAGATGATTAAAATGACCTTCAGCGCGAAGACAGACTATGATAGAATTGTTACTTGGAATAGTAACCGTCGTATTCTTTACACGAATTTTAATTGTGTTACTGTAATAATAATTTTATCACGTACCGTTTTTAACAGGAGCCTTGTCAGCTGGGGCTTTAGAATACACCGACTGCATCTCTGCCGTGGTGTAAGACCTCCTTCCAATGGGGCCACCTGTTAGCCGAGGTTGGCAACACGTGATACTTAGGGATGGACGCCAGATGGCTGAGAAATCAATGACATTAGTTAGGCCCTTACTCATTCTAGACAGGCGGTCGGAGAGGCCTCCTCCGATGAATCGGCTGGTCAAGCCAAGCCCTAACCTCTGTATGATTGTCACAACCCTATTGCAATTATTGCAAGCGCCAACCATTTTTATCATATACGCTAGAAGGCGGTGGCTGAGGGTCTTCATCTCCTGGATATGACATTAAACTCTAACTGATGGTGAGGTTTTAGTTCTGGAGGCCTGAGGAATGCGGAGCACCCCTTCATTACCACTGCTCCCAGGTCCACTCTGACCCGGGGTTGCAGTACCTGTTAGAGTTCCATCTATTGTTGAAATAGAAACAACTGTGGTTAAAACAAATTGAGTACCCATCAAGAATGAATAAAACAAAAACGTCTTCGGCATAAAATGACCCAATGGGTTATTGTTAAGTTATCTGGCCGCCATCCTTAGCCAGTTGTAAAAGAACTTAAAGTAAATAAGTAAGTAAGTCAATAAGTCCTGCCTTTGTAAGTCAATAAGTCCTGTGGTATAGTATCCTTTGGTAAGTCAATAAGTCCTGTGGTATAGTATCCTTTGGTAAGTCAATAAGTCATGTGGTATAGTATCCGTCAATAAGTCCATAGTATCCTTTAGGTCCGACGTCCAAGAAGTGAGCTAAGATTAGAATCAGGCCAGTATAAATACACCGACAGCAGCAGCAGCACTGACAGTGATTGGATAAGAGGATGCCTTCCCTAGTCACATGGTAGTCGGCAAGTCTATATTTAGAAGTGACCATCTAGTACACACCTTATATCCTGAAATCCAAACAGTTATCATGCCGTAAAACCAACCGTTTTAACAAGTACATAGTCACACGCACACACACACACACACACACTTCCCCTGGCAAATATTGATTGAAAGTAGTACAATCCACACCTGAAAGTTGTGATAAAAGCTCAAAGAGAGACAACCAAGTATTAATTCAAATTGCCAATGAATTCCATAATTGTTTCCTCAATATTTAACTAGCAGAACCTGTGGATATACCACAGTATGATAATTTGATAATTACAACATTTGATATGTAAAGATCTATTGCAAAAGTTTAATAATCTGGATTTAAGTCTCTTTCTCACATTTTCTTTTTGGCGTTTTTTTCATCTTGCCATTATGTTCGATTGAAACAGATTAACGTTACCGCTTCTGCGTATTCATGACTCTCTCTATATTTCCCCTAATATCTTTCTTTCTTTCTTTCTTTCTTTCTTATGTTTTTTTATCTGTGTAGCATGTACTTTTTCTTCGCTTTTTTTCTTCATAATAATAAAAACGGCATAGTCCATTATTTAGCTAACGTTACGACACTCTTAAAAAATAATAATTCGGCATATAAGCAACACAATCTAATAATCAGGATTTACATTTTTGCATTTGATCTTGGACGATTTGGACAGTCTCATAACCAGATGTTGTAGCAAGATTATAACGGTCTGAAGATTAAGGAACAAGATTATTAATATATAGATTTGATATTTTCCTCTGCTTGGCTTTGTAAACATTATATAATTAATTTAAATAATTTAATCTTGTTTGTTTAAGGTATATTTATGAGTATTGGATGAGTCCAATTATGATTACAAAGGTACGGCAACTTAAAAGCTTCACCCTGATCGGTCAGTTAAGAAAAGAACTTCCGAATTTACTGCTAAGGTCCAGGCTATAATTTTTAATGTTCTCAACAAAGGTCTAAGTTCCTTATCAAAGTGCATGAAGGTAATCGGTATTTCTCATATTTTATTATCATATTTAATGTTATAATTAAAAAGAACCCAACGAAAAACTTGCTTTTTTAATTGTTTTGTTAGTCTGTTGTTTGTGATATTTACTAAGCTTAGCTTAGTCTGATACAAGGCCAAAACGGAGAGGTGTGGGGGGAGTTATTGAAGGTATGTTGCACTAATCTTCCAAGTGTATGGTGGTGGTGAGGTACCTGCATGACTTGAAAATTATGATTTTAAAATACTGGCTTTGGCCTGGAATTGAACACTGGCCTAACAACTATGATTAATAAGTAACTCTTCATTTTTTTTTAAATAAAGAAAATTTTTTAAAGCACTAAAATATTTTAACCGTTTATATCAGTGGTTCCCAACCTTTTTCTATTCTCGCAGCCCTTAAAAGAGTTTTACTCTGACCTCGCACCCCTACAATTTATACTTTTGTTCAAAAATATAGAATGTGAATCCATACTACAGTTTTATCAAAAGATCATATATATTTCACTCTCTGAATATGAGATGAGAAAGGGTCATCTTATCACAATCCATGAGGTACAAGAGGAAGACCCGCACTGCAAAGCTTTTGAGCAAACTCAAGCATCCCCCTCCAACCGAACTTTTTTGTTCTTTTTTCTAAGATATCAGAAAATTTCAGCCAGGATCAGAGGGTAAACCCACACAACAAACGCTGACTTCCTCTGTCCCTAAAAGATGTATCGATAGTGAGGAAAAGCAAACACCCAGTCCACATCGTGGTGTTTGGGTTAGTCACCAGCGATTGGGATGTTATGCTTCCATTCACTTTCCACATGGACTCAGAATCAATACAAAGGCCTGCAGCAAGTGACTGAAGGAGTTAATGATACCCTGGATCGAGATGGCGGTTGTTGGAAGACATTTCGTCTGGAAACAGAACTAACCGACCAGCCACACAAGCAGGAAAAGCCAATGTGAGCTGTGAGAAATATCTGCGCCCGACCCCCAAAGATCTGACCCCCTAACTTTCCAGAGTGCAATTCCCTAGATCATTATGATCTGAAGGCAATAATAACGGTTGCACTTACTAATTCAGACGAGACTGTAGGAAAGAGTTGAAAGAGATTCCAAAGTCTTCTGGAAGCCCAGATTGAAACCAAGGACAATTTCTTTGAATTGATTTAATTCATAGTATTTCAAGATATGTTTATGTAATTTTGGTCTATATCTGATAAAGATGTCAATGTTATTTTCATTTTTGAGTCATTTAGACAACAATCTACCCATCGCACCCTAAAAAAGGAAATAAAACTGACGCTACGTAAGTATAAAATATGAAAATTCAAATATTCAGAGAATATATCTATTCACGAATTATAGTATGACAATCTCCGAGGGTTTTTTAATTATATTAAACCATCTGTAGTGCGATGGAGAAGCAAAACACCCAGACGTTGGCATACTATCATTAATAAATAGATATATCCTCTGAATATTTCATTTTTCATATTTGTATACTTACACACGTACGCAACACACACACACACACACACACACACACACACACACACACACACACACAATAAAGTTGATCCACTGGGAATTGTGCAATAAATTCTATTTTCACCTTGCTGAATAATGATATATGCACAAACTGGAATCTGTCCTAGAGATTGGCCCACATAAAATTCTTTGGGACTTTGAGATACGGGCGGATCACCAAATTCCGGCCGGGAGACCAGAGTTAGTGTTAATTAAGAAGTAGAAGACTTGTCATCTCGTTGATTTTGCCATTACAGTGGATCTAAGAGTGAAGGTAAGAGAAAATGAAAATATAAATAAATACATGGACCCGGTCAGATAGCTGAAAAAGCTGTGGAACCTGAAGGTAAATGTCGCACCAATTGTAATTGGACCCTTGGAACAGGCGCTAATGGTTTGGAAAAGATTCTGGAGGAATTGGAGATCGAGACCACTAAAACAACAGTATTGTTAAGATCAGCCAGAATATTCAGAAGAGTTCAAAAAACCTGAGGATACTTGGTGTCACTCAGCCCCCAGTGAACCACCAGCTTAGGCGGGTGTGAAAAACACTTAAAGAGATAATAATAATAATAATAATACTACTACTACTAATAATAATAATAATAATAATAATTAAAAAAATGGTTTGAAAAAGAGTCTGGATGAATTGGCAATCAGATGGAGGATCAAGACCCTCCAAATAGTAGCACTGTTATGATCGTCTAGAATGCTCAGAAGAATACTGGAAACCGGAAGTGAAAGAGCAGCTAAGGCGGTTGTGATAAACTCTCATAATAACAACAACACAGTGATCCACTGGGAATTATGCAAAAATTTAATTTTGACCATGCAAAAAAATGGTATAGGCATAAACCAGAATCTGTTCTTGAGAACGAAACGCATAAAATTCTCTGGGACCTTGAAATAAAAACGGATCACCTTATCCCAGCAAGTAGACCAAACCTAGTGTTGATAAACAAAAAAGAAAGTACTTGTCAACTGGTGGATTTTGCAGTCCCAGCAGATCACAGGGTGAAGCTGAAGGAAAATGAAAAAATAGACAAATATCTGGACCTTGCCAGAGAACTAAAAAAGTTATGGAATATGAAAGTGAAGGTGATACCAATTGTAGTTGGTGCACTTGGAACAGTTCCAAAAGGATTGGAAAAGGGTCTGGAATGTTTGGAAATCAGAGGAAGGGTTGAAACCATTCAGAACACAGCACTGCTGCAATCTGCCAGAATACTCAGAAGAGTCCTGGAGACCTGAGGAGACTTGCTGTCACTCAGACTCCAGTGAAAGACCATCAGCTAACACTGATGTGAAAACTCAAAAGGAGTAAATAATAATGGTTTGAAAAGGAGTCTGGAGGAATTGGCAATCAGATGGAGAATCGAGACCCTCCAAATAGTAGCACTGTTATGATCGTCTAGAATGCTCAGAAGAATACTGGAAACCGGGAGTGAAACACTAGCTAAGGCGGTTGTGATAAACTCTCATAACAACAACAACAGCAACAACAACACAATAATAATAATAATAATAATAAGAAGAAGAAGAAGAAGAAGAAGAAGAGAAGAAGAAAAACGAAGAAAAGAACTAAGAAGGAGAAAATTAGAAGAACATGAAAAATATTTTTTCATATCATTATTATTATTATTATTATTATTATTATTATTGTAGTTGTCATTGTTGTTGTTAAAGCTCTATGAATTATTGAACACACTTGGATAATTACTAAAATAGTAACGGGATCGTTGAAGCGATCACTATATATATATATATATATATATATATATATTTATTCTATATTATATATATATATATGTAAATATATATATATATATATATATATATATATATTATATATATTGTAGAATAAATTATCATATATATATATATATATATATATATATATATATATATATATATATATATTGGAACTTAACTTTTGACTCAGTGTTGACAAGGGCAAATCAATGACAGAACGTTGTGTTTTATTGAACCGGATTTATTAACAAGATTCGATTTGTTTATACCGCGTGGAACAATTTCGCCAGCGGCTTGAAAACTTGAAGACACTTCACTGCATCTGTTTCATGGAGAAAATAATAAACTCTAATTTTCACCTCGCTGGATTATATTTCTCCCAAGAATCTCTCACGCTTTCTCTCTCTCTCTCTCTCTCTCTCTCTCTCTCTCTTTCTCTCCCCCTCTCTCTCTCTCTCTCTCTCACTTGTTTTCTATCTTTTTCTGTCTTGATCTCTCTTCCCAGCTCACTTTTTCTTTCTCGATGTGTTTTATCCTTTTTTTCTTTCTTTTTTTCTTGTGTTTTTTCCTTTCAGTGGGCAAGCACAGCTGCTGCCATAGCCAAGATAAACGTAATTGACATATACGTGTATACTCCAGAGAACCAGTCTGTTGATGTATTTTACGATGATTACCATCCAACCCCCGACTCCCGGTATTTTCTTTACGTTAGTTCTGCTTCTTTCCTAGAAAATCTCCCTGGAGTGTATCACTCTGCCTTCATCTTCTCATTTCTCTGCAAACGGCTCCCCGTTGGGGATTCTATCTACGTTGTGGCATTGATTGTCGACAGCCGAATGAAAAGGTACACCGCTAACATACATAATTTCAATGTTTATGTCTCTATGAGCCGCTTTTGTGCGCTCTCTGTTTATCTTGCCTTTTTCTTGTGTACAACTTTGCTGAGCTTTTTCAATTAGCCAATAATAGAAGAAGTCGATGAAGCATTTCACTTAGGCAGGATTTGGCAGATATTGCATGCTTTTTGGATATTTTCAGTTTTCAATAGAAAACATTCGACATAAGTAGTTGAAGATGAACATACAACGGCAATAATAAAAAAAAAATATGAAATAAGAATATCCGTGATGATGATGATGATGATGATCCAGTTCGAATAATAATAATAATAATAATAATAATAATAATAATAATAATAATAATAATAATGAAGATGATGATGATCCAGTCCGGATAATAATAATAATAATAATAATAATAATAATAATAATAATAATAATAATGAAGATGGTGTTGATCCAGTTCGGATAATAATAATAATAATAATAATAATAATAATAATAATAATAATAATAATAATTAGTATTATCTGCGTTATTCGGACTATTCTACAACGTTTCGGCCGATATACCCTCTACCGGTATTTCTTGTCGGACTCGGGAACCTTCTTTTCGGACTCGGGAACTTTCTTGTATTCGGGAGCCATCACGGAACTTTGAACCTAACCCTAATAATAATAATAATAATAATAATAAATGATATGAGATTGAAGAAGAAGAAGAAGAAGAGAAGAAGAAGAAGAAGAAGAAGAAGAAGAAGAAGAAGAAGAAGAAGAAGAAATTTAAAACACAAACACTTATGGATGTTATTGAACTCCGTGTTAATTATTATTATTATTATTATTATTATTATTATTATTATTATTATTTCACTGCATTCGAGTTTTTCTCACTTTTCTTAGTCGGTGTTTCCCAGGAGGCTGAGTGACAGCATGTCTCCTCATGTCTCCAGGACTTATCTGAGTATTTCAGCCGATCTCAACAATGCTGTAGTCTGGATGGTCTCACTTCTTCCTCTGATTTCCAATATATCCAGACACTTTTCCAGCCCCCTGGGATCTTTCCAAGGGCACTAATTACAATTGACACGTATTATTATTATTTACTCCTTTTGAGTTTTCACATCAGCATTAGCTGATGGTCTTTCACTGGAGTCTGAGTGACAGCAAGTCTCATCAGGTCTCCAGGACTCTTCTGAGTATTCTGGCAGATTGCAACAGTGCAGTGTTCTGAATGGTTTCAATCCTTCCTCTGATATCCAAACTTTCCAAACCCTTTTCCAATCCTTTTGGGACTGTTCCAAGTGCACCAACTACAATTGGAATCACTTTCACTTTCATATTCCATAACTTTTTCAGTTCTCTGGAAAGGACCAGATATTTTTCCATTTTTTCATTTTCCTTTAACTTCACCATGTGATCTGCTGGCACTGCAAAATCCACCAGTTGACAAGTTCTTTCTTTTTTGTTTATCAACACTAGGTCTGGTCTTCTTGCAGGGATAAGGTGATCCGTTTTTATTTCAAAGTCCCAGAGAATGTTATGCGTTTCTTTCTCAAGAACAGATTCTGGTTTATGCATATACCATTTTTTTGCATGGTCAAAATTTAAGTTTTTGCATAATTCCCAGTGGATCACCTTCCCAACCCAGTCGTGTCTAGATTTGTATTCTCGTTGTGCTAGTTTGCTACATTCGCAGAGTATTATTATTATTATTATTATTATTATTATTATTATTATTATTGACATAACTATTTGTTATCAATGTCAGCAGTTAATTATAGTTATTAATGTTATTAATTGCACTACAGTTAATCATTATTATTATTATTATTATTATTATTATTATTATTATTATTATTATTATTATTATCAATGTAATAGCTGTTATTTTTAACTCAAACGACTTGCTTCTGATAAGTGGAAAGAAATGAGCAAATATGGAAAAAAAAGAATTATAAAAATATTAAAAGCCAAAAGAAAAGAGAAAAACTGAAGAGAAAAAAATCAAGTCCAACAATCAGGAGAATAAGTTTATTCTTGAGAAAATCATGAAAGAAATGACAAAAAGGAAAACAAAAAAGAAACAAATCAGAATATTTGTATATATATATATGACAATAAGTTAGAATGTAAATTTATCTTGTAGTTTTACTCGAAAAATCTTATCTCAATGAGTATTTCAAAGAAATATCTTTAAAACGAAACAAAAAGGAACAAACAGCCTTTTATTGTTTTTCATTCAATGTGCATGTGTTTTTTTAGGAAGAAAATAGCTTACATTTTTAAGATGTTTATTGTGCAGATTTTTCGGACTATGACAGTGTTTTGATGGTAATATTTGCCGTTAACTTATCAATATATTTGCAGACACACACACAAACACTAACACAAATACAAACACACACACATAAACACACACACACACACACACACACACACACACACACACACACACACATATATATATATATATATATATATATGTATATATATATATGAACATAATTCAATATTGATAAGTTTGGAATATATATTAATAAAGAGTGCTCAATATCAGATATAGACCATATATATATTTACCAACTCTTCCTCCGCACGAGCAGGATACGACACAAGGTCAATTTCTTAAGCGGAGTTCAACAGGCTTGAATTCAGAGTTTTCCTTCTCCTAGACTGGTTACCTAGCCATGGTTAAAGAACCCAGTCTGCCCTGCTATTTACCCATAGCTGGAGGGAGAGTAGTATTGATACCTTTCCCAAGGGTATTAGCGCTAAGTGAAATGCAATTACCACGTCCAGGATTTGAACTCGGGGCGACGAGTCCATTTCCCATGACTTTAACCATTACACCACGCGCTTCCTACTAGACCATATATATTTATGTTAGGATAGCGTAGACATAGGGTCAAGAGTACTTGGTAACTGCCAGTTTATCTTCTATGTGATCCTTGGAAATATTCTGAGGATTGCACTGGCGAGAAACTAGCAGTTAATAAGCGCTATTGACATTATGTCTACGCTGTCCTGACATCACACACACACACACACATACACACACACACACACACACACACACACACACACACACACGCACACATATATATATATATATATATATATATATATATATATATATAAGGGTTTTATAATTTGCTTGAAGCATCTAATATATAAAACAGAGATTTTGGTATGTACGTGTCGACGTATAAAAAAAAAACGGGAGGTCACTCAGATTCAAAATCTTGCATACTCATTGATATCGTTCTAACTAAGAAAAATTCCAAATTTGGTTATTGATTTTTACTGATTAAGGGATTTAATCGATTAATTAATCCAAAATCACCCAATTTGGGGAACTGTCCGTATATCAGCCCCTCCTGATAATAAAATATTGTCTCTGCCTGCTTATTGTTAAAGCGATAACAGCAGCGAAGTTTTGATTTTAATGAATTAATTTTGCAGTCTAAGCCGTTCAGCTCCGAATTTATGGCCTATTTATGGTCCAGTCTTTAATAATCTTTATATCGTTAGAAAGATAAGAAAATACTCTTTCAAAATATGTTATTTGTGTGAGTTTTTATCAATTGAATCATTTTTTACAGCGAGTTAAAAAATTAAAAAATGGCTTCGGATAGCCACGCTGCCTATGATTATTGCGATACAAGCAGTGCAGTCTATATCAGTCAGATCGGAATCTCTTACCTATTTAGGATCAAATCTTTAAAATATTTATATCTTTAGTAATAAGATGAAATAGTCTTTCTGAATATGTAATTTGTATGTGTTTTTATAGATTTTTTTTTTTTTTTACAGCGAGTTAAAAAAAAAAAATACTCCATATAGGCGATAATACGAATCGGAATCTCTTAGTCTTTCTGAATATGTAATTTGTATGTGTTTTTATAGATTAAATTATTTTTTACAGCGAGTTTGCCCATATTCTTAAATTGTACAGTACACTCATTTTAATTTTAATAATGCATAGAAATTGTAGAAAATCAAATTGTACGCTTTACGATTACATTATTAAAAAAATATTTTAATCCTAAGTAACAGTATCATGAAAATCAGTTTACGTCGTAAGTACGGTTACATATTTGTATAAATTAAACTAAGATTTTCATTCGAATAAAATGACTTTTAATTCTTTAATTTATTTATTAATTTTTATTGTTAGAGTTTTAAAGGGTTAAAAATAACAATAAGATTGACGAATTTCCTTAGAAACTGTTTTTCTTTTGGTTCGTTAACTAATTATTTTCTCAAACGACGATAAAAAATTAAAAAAACAAAGGTTACTAATACGGACAAAATCCGGTGTTTTATCTTTAGTCGAAGGCCCGACTGGAGATAAGTAGTCAATTATTTGTAAGACGAAATTTATTTCAAGTTTATCCGACAATATCCAGTTATTGGAACATTTCAAGAAAAATTTATATGTAAGTACGAAAAATTGTAAGCGCTTTGTTTATCAAAATGACATGATTCGTTAGTAAATTACCCGAAAAGTTGATAAAACAAAACAACTAACAACCAACATTTAAATTATTATTCAAAATACAATTTAAAATATTCCTCAGAATTTGCCTTACAAATTAAATTTTAAGTTTTATGATTTTACTCTTTATTGTGAAGTCAATAAACATCGCTGAGTTTATAGTGCAACTTTTCAGTTCTGAAAAATTGGCATGTTTAAATAGAGATTTCATAGGTGACATTTGAACTTTTATGAAAATTGATGTTTTGTGATTAATATAAATTTTGTAATAAAACTTAATTTTAACTAGGGGGGGGGTAGGGTTAGGGGGGTTAGTTTAATGGGAAAATAAATAAATAATTTGGGTTCCGTTCAAGCGGTTCCGATATGGGGGATCAATTTACTATAAACTTATACGAGGAAATGAGCACCCGTGAATACTCAAATAATAAAGAACTTTTAAGAATTTTTTTTTCAATCTGATAGATTGGTGTGTAATCGATAATAATCAACTGAAGGAAAAAAAATAGATGGGGGGGGGTCCAGATAATCAGGTCCACCAAAACGTTTTTAAACAATGTTTTTAAAATACTAGGTACCACCAATTTTACCCCCCCCCCTATATTTAACACTATGAAACTTGCAGAAAAATTAATATTTTCTTGAAAAAATTTTTTCCATTTGAAAGAAAAAAACATTAAATAAACTCCTGATGATTTTTTAACTTTTTTTCAGCTTACGGAAATAATGAAAATTATGATTGAAAAACAATGTTTTCATTTTTGCACTGTTAAATCAACTGAAAATTAACGTAGCTAAAAACAAGTTACGATAAGAGTTTTTTTAAATTCTATGAAAAATCAATTAATTATAAATAATAACAAAATATTTCCGTTTTATTCAAGATGGCCTAAACTGATCAATTGGTGGTCCCTATAATACTATCTTAGGTTTTAGCAAAAATAGATATTGCAATACGAAGAATTTAAATTTTCGATTCTCAGCTTCTTTTTAAACTCAACATGCAATTAAGAACTAAATGTGAATTGTTGTCATGTACAAAAAATTTAAAACAATAACAAACAAATATTCAAACGAATACTTTCAATTTGTTGTATAACAATATGAAATAATTTTAAACTATAAAACAGAAAATACAAATCCTGAAATATACAAATTCTCAATGATTTTAGTTTCAAGAATTATTTTCCTCTTACCCCCTCTCTAACTACTGTCTTCCACTTTCTCTCTCACTCCCTGGTGATCCAAATTTCATTTTAGTCCGGTCATGGACCGGGTACTTTAGCTAGTTGTGTATATATTGGTTTGGAGGTTGATTTTGAAGGCCATCAGAATGCAGGTGTAAAGAAAAAATAATTAGGTAACAATGGTGTTGTTTGTTAACCTGTGATTTATTCTTAATATTTCTTAATATTAA
>CM042144.1:16954953-16972453 GCA_023376005.1 Doryteuthis pealeii
TTTATGAGAGATGAGGATTATATGGGTTACTTTCTTCTTTCTTCTTCGGGTTGATCATCTCTTTAATGAGTTAACAAGACTTCGTTGTTTTTCTTTTATGTTTTACTGAACAAGCCAAGCCCAGGATTCAATCGCAAGATGAGGAGCGATATCTCGGTGAGACAGACTTTCGTGGCCGCTCACTCTGAATTTCTGGTCGCAACTAATCAAAAACTATCTCACACTTCTAATGGCACATTTCCGAAAGGTCAAGCATTGGTCACCACAAATCAATCCTAACCATAACGGTTAGTAATTTTCCACTCAACCCCGTTATTTTTCATCTAATGATTCAAAATTTATCTAACAACAGTACTTAAATAATTACTAAGCTACCTATGAATTATGTAAGACATGCCCCAGATGAAACATATATGATTTGGGAAGTGCTTCCTACTTCAGACCAATGTTAATCCTGTAAGCAGGGCTTAGAATACGCTGACTGGATCCTAAGCAGAAAAGTAAGACCCCACAAAAACTGAATTGAGGTTCTAGTTCCGGAATTCTGGGAGGTAGGTAGTACCCCAACATTTTATTACTCCCAGATCCACTCTGAATCGACGTAATATTACCTGCAAGGGTCCCATCTATATATATTTACCAATCCTTCCACCCGGAGTAAGATATGACACAAGGTCAATTCCTTGATTATCGGTTAGGTTTATTAGTTAGAAAATAGGTTTACTAGTTTAGAAAAATTAGTCATTTGAACTTGAATTACGTACATCATTATTATCAAAATACCATAGGTGAGTTACCGATTCCATATTGAAATCTTTTGTACTGATTTGGGACGAAGAAGAATTCAGTTGGAATGAAGAAGAAGAAGAAGAAGAAGAAGAAGAAGAAGAAGAAGAAGAAGAAGAGACTGTTGAATAAGTATGAATGAAACTAGGACGAGAAGAAGAAGAAGAAGAAGAAGAAGAAGAAGAAGAAGAAGAAGAAGAAGAAGAAGAGACTGTTGAATAAGTATAAATGAAAGAAGAGAAAAAGAATAATAATAATAAGAGACTCCTGAAATAAGTATGAATAGAAGAAGAAGAAGAAGAAGAAGAAGAAGAAGAAGAAGAAGAAGAAGAAGAAGAAAAAGGAGAAGAAGAAGAGACTGTTAAATAAGTATGAATGAAATAAGAAGAAGAAGAAGAAGAAGAAGAAGAAGAAGAAGAAGAAGAAGAAGAAGAAGAAGAAGTGACTATTGAATAAGTATGAATAGAAGAAGAAGAAGAAGAAGAAGAAGAAGAAGAAGAAGAAGAAGAAGAAGAAGAAGTGACTATTGAATAAGTATGAATGAAAGAAGAAGAAAAAGAATAATAATAATAAGAAGAAGAACAACAACAACAATAAAGATTTGAAAAGAAGAAGAAAAATAAAGCATGAATGAAAGAAGAGGATAAGTAGGAGGAAGAGAAGGAAAAAGAAACGATGAAGATGACGAAATAGAAGAGAAAGAAAAAGGAAATCACATAACAGTGATTCGTTACTGAAACTTGTCTAACGTTCAAGTGTTCGTGAAAAAAATAAATTTGTTTCTACAGTGGAAAAGATGTAACGATCCGCGGAAAGGCATTACCCACCTACTCTTTCACTCAGGCCAAAAAGGGGAAAACAGGGGGTGGGGCGGGAGAATAAATCCGAACGGAATGAACTAGTGACTCCAGGTTTGCCGATTTTGGAACTGTTTTCTTAGTAACTGACACCGGGAGTTTATTCATTTTAAGCTCTATTTAAGACACAAACATCAGAGAAATTTTTAAAATTCTATAAATGAATATCTAAGATAAATAAACCCTCGTCCAATCAGATCCACTTGTTTGGTCAGCACGTTCCGGTCGATGCTCAAAAATAACTTCAGGCAGAGAGAGAGAGAGAGAGAGAGAGAGAGAGAGAGAGAGAGAGAGAGAGAGAGAGAGAGAGAGAGGAGGGGGAGAATAGAAGAAATGAAATGAACTATCTAATCCCACGAATATAAAATCACCAAAGTCGATTTCAGGAAGTTTGACATCGTACACACTACACACTTTCAAGGCGAAATAATGTTTACATAAAAAATCGGAGACTTGTGCCTAGCGCATTCCCTTGACGATAGCAGCAGTTTGGTGGCTGTGTTCAATACATTTAAGAATAACGTGAAATTCGGCCCCGTCGAAATTATAGTAATATGTTGTTGCAAAGGGAAAGTAAACTTGGATATCTCGTTCCGATAGATCCGGATATTCGTCAAATCAATCTCCCACCAGGAAATTGTTTCCGGAACACCTTCAAAGTGAGCCCTTAACTGAATATTCGAACTAATTTCAATTATATTTTCATAAACCATTGCCAGAAATCCTGTTGACTTTTAGTTTGATTTGGTTTGTTTTACGGCATATCAACCTCAGTGGCTCATTTAATGCCGATAAAGTTTTGAAATAAATCAATTCTTAATGGATAATACAATTCTTTTATAAATACATTTTTCTATTTAACCCATAGATGGGACCCTAACAGATACTACCACTCCGGGTCTGAGTAGACCAGGGAGCAATGGTGATGAAGGGGTGCTCCACATTCCCCAAACCTCCAAAACTGGAACCTCACCATCAGATAGAGTTTAACGTCATTCCCAAGATAAGTAGACCCGCAGCCACCGCCTTCTAGCACCCATATGATAAAAAGGGGTTGGGGCTTGCCATAAGGGCAATAGGGTTGGGAAAATCATATAAGTGCTAGGGCTTGACGTGACCAGCCGATTGATCGGAAGGGGCCTCTCTGACCGCCCGTCTAGCCCAAGATAGGGCCAAAGTGGAGTATTGCATGTCATGAACTGCTCATCCACTTGGGCTATATCCTTAAGCATCACGGGTCGCCACCCACGGCCAACAGGTGACCCCATTGGGGGAGTCTTACCCCTCTGCAGAGGTGCAGTCGGTGCATTCTAACGCCCCAGCCGACAGGGCGGCTATTGACTTTTAAATGTTGAATGTATTTTGTATCCAATAATTACGAGTGTGAGTCAAAGGTTTTGCAATATTTTGGTACGTGGCTAATTCCATGTCAATTCATCAAGAAAAAAGTAAAATTGTCACCCACCCTCTTCAATTTTTCTGAAATTTTGTTCAGGTGTGGACTATGTTAAAGTAAGATAATCCCCTAAATTTGAGCTTCCAATTCCAAAAATTCGCAGAGTTGTGTTGATTTTTTAGCTCTCCTAACTTTTAAGGAGTGTCCGAAAAATGGCGACTTGTAATCTAGTTTTGTTTGTAAAATGAGTTCTAGAGCTTTCCTACTCATAAAAATTATATTACAAAAGCTTTTTTGGTCTAAGGAATCCAATTATACTATCAAAACAGTCTTAAAATTAACCCATTTTAAGATCAATGATTTCTGATTTTTCATAGCCATTTCAACGGGTGGAAAAATCCCAATGTAGCACTAGATCAATCACAAAACATATTATTATTATTTTACATGTATTGAACATTATCTGTATGAAAATATTTTCTCAGAACCGAAGCTACAATGTCAGTTCACTTTTTAACTGTTTCCGTTCAGTCATTGTATAATGGAGCATAATAACTATCAGAGTGCACCAGAAATGATCCGGATTATTATGGTGGTTTGATATATTTAAAATGCAATACATTTCCCTTGTATCAATTATACTGCCAGCAACATTTGTGAAAATATACAAAGCTCAATATCGGCACCACATTTATGGAATCGAAAATTGAAAATGATAAAAATGCACAAATAAAACATATGTTTATTTACTAAAAGTGCTTTATTAATATTAGATTAGAAAGGCTGATGAAATTAAATAAGAATGCAGATAAAAAGATTTGAAACTGGGTGGGATATAATAAAAGAAATCGAACAACTGAAACTTACACTTCCATCACACCTGTATTCCATTGCTAAATGTTCCTAATTTAACTATTGTAACGTGGCGGTATATCAATATATGGTCACAGTACCAAAACAGATATATGTAACGTTCTAATATCGATATACGTTGTCTAGCGGGTCTTGTCAACGTGCCTCCAAATTCACGACACTAAAAAGGTATTTGGTACGCGGCGGTCGTCTTGTCGATAAAAAGGTACAACGCGAGAAATATATCGTCACAAGCTGCTTAGCTTTTATTTCCAGGCTCATATCGTGGGCTTTGTTCGGAAGAGGAGGAAAGGCAGAGAGGAAGAGAGAGAGGACACTGTTAAATTACTGTGATCCCACAACAGGGACCAGAGGTTTGGTCCGTACCCGAGTACTTTCGGCACTTCAAAATGCCATCATCAGGGGTGATGTATTAATGTATGTGGAGGCTGGAAGGAGATGGGAAAGGTGCTATAGGCATTTTAATATAAACTTTGGTGGACTAATCCACGAATTCCACCCAAATATTAAAAAGATGTCCAGAAAACTTGAAAAGACCACAAATAAAATTGCTAAACAGGAGATGTGTCTTTTGTTTAATTCAACATGCATGAATGAAAAAATGCTGCCCAAATACACATAATTAAAATATATATATATATATATATATATATATATATATATATATCAAGTCAGAGAGAGAGAGAGAGAGAGAGAGAGAGAGAGAGAGAGAGAGAGAGAGAGAGAGAGAGATGTTGACTTAGATTGCCATCGCATAGAAAAAGAGTGGTAGGGAGATTTTAGCGGAGGGAGTAAGTTGGAAATCCCAGCTATCGTATTGTTGATAATAATAATAATAATAATAATAATAATAATAATAATAATAATAATAATAATAAATAAATAAATAAATAAATAAATGGTTGTGTTTGTTTGGAATCCCATTTCAGTTTTCATAATTGATCGATCGTAAAAATGTTTACTTACTGTCTTTGCAATATTACATCTTGGAATATACATTGCAATTTTCCATTTGCTATCTTTCTTGTTATTCAGTCGTCCGTTTCGATCTTTTAAAAATTCCTTTGTAAGTCTATTTCCACAGGGATAAAAGTGCGTCCACTGCCTCGACCGACATCTCAAGGAAGATCGATCCATTCGCACAATTCATAAGTAAAAGAAACGACACACACACACATATCAATGTAGGAAACAGTCTGATGGTTGGTTGGTTTATTAATTTTAACGGCATATCAACCCGTCCAGGGTTATATCATGCCTAGCGGTTGGGTTGTTATACATATTGTGTATTCATATATATACATTTAGTAATTGGTTTTAACAATGTGTTAGCATTATTGGGAACCATACTGTATGCCATTGATTTGTTTCATGTCTATATTCTATGGTATAATTTTATTTCCCTCAAAAAGGAGAAAATATCCTCTATGTTAATATTTTCAAACAGATCTTTCATATTGTTTGCTTTAAAATAATGTTTTCTGATGTGAGCAAAAAATCTACATTCCATCAATAAGTGTTTGACTGTCAGGGGTGTTTGACATGTTTCACATTGTGGTTGTTGTTCTTGTTTGAGTATATAAGAGTGTGTTAGTTTTGTATGACCAATGCATAACCGGGACATAATGACTTGTTCCTTTCTAGACTTCCTTAAAGTTGGTCTGCAGCCTCCCAAAGTCGGTTTGATTAGGAAGAGTTTATTGTG
The DNA here is from genome assembly GCA_023376005.1 of Doryteuthis pealeii. Lineage (NCBI taxonomy): Eukaryota > Metazoa > Mollusca > Cephalopoda > Myopsida > Loliginidae > Doryteuthis > Doryteuthis pealeii. Next base: position 16,960,571 of record CM042144.1, read on the forward strand.
GATACAGTTATTCCAGTGTTGCTGCCATTTTGTATGAAGGAATCTATTAATTTTAGGTTTCAAGTCAGTATATGGTATCTGGAACTTGTCAGGGATTAAATCTAGAGCCGATTTAGCTGCAGAGTCAGCTCTTTCATTCCCCCTCACTCCTATATGACTTGGTATCCAGCATATAATAATCTCCTTATACAGTCTGAGTATATAATAATGTAAGAGGTTGAAGAATGTTGCAGCGCTTGTCATTCAATGAATGTGCTAAAGGTTTATTTCCTATAGAGTGACTCCTTCCCTGTTGGCAAAAAATAGAATTCGTAGAGGGGTAAGACCAAAAAGAGGTTTCCTGGCTATGACACTAAACTGCATCCGATTGTGAGGCTCCCGTTCTGGTGATCCGGGCAGTGTGGACGACCCGTTCACTACCATTACCCTCACAGGCCCTCTCTATCTAGGAATGGTAGTACATTTTTGGGTCCCTCTTTGATTAACGGTCAAAATCTGACTAACTAAACTTAACTCCCGTTCTTACATGTTCACGTTTTCCCTGATGGAAGCCGGGAGTCAATTAAAGGTCATTACTTATCAATAATATACCCCCCCAACATTTTGAATTTCAACGAATTCTAATTCAAATTCTAATTAAACTTAGAGACATAATTCGTAAGCTACCCACGAATTATGCGCTCGTGCTTTAATGCTTATCGTTGGAGGAAATGGATATGCTAATCCGAGTACAAATACTGCAAGAGGTTTTTGAATATATTAAGGAAAGATATGAATCCATCTATTCTTACTCCAGTCCTCTAGTTATGAGCAAATAGTAGTAGAAACCGGACTCTTTAACACTGGTATGACAACCGGTATAGTAGAATGAAATACACTAAAAAGCCGATTCAAATTGACCTTTTACAAAAATACAATCTAAGGAGGTATATATTTTATAATTATAATTATAATTATAATTATAATATGCAGGAGGCGCGTGGACTAATGGTTAGAGTCGTAGGAAATGGACTCGTCGACCCCAGTTCAATTCCTGGACGAAGCTGTTTGCATTTCACATGGCGGTAAGACCTTTGGGAAAGGTATGCATCCAATTCTCCCTCCAGCTATGGGCAAATAGCAGAGCAGACTGGACTCTTTAACCATGGCTAGGTAACCAGTCTAGGAGAACGAAACCTCTGAATTCAAATCTCTTAAACTTCGCTTAAGAAATTGACCTTGTATTACATCCTGTTCGTGTGGAGGAGTTGGTATATATATATATATATATATATATATATATATATATATATATATAATAATAATATTTTGCCTACCGGACAAGATGTTGAACCTTCTCAACTCGGCTCACTTCTGACTACTGTTATTAATGACTTATCTATTTATGGTAGTATAGGAGAGAGGGTTCTCAAAATTTTAACTCCGTAGACCACAACAAAAATTTGATTGACCTATCATGTGTTGAACTATTTTGGATATAAGGCATGGGGCAAATGGTCACTCCTAGATATAGACTCGTTGACTACCACGTGACCACCGAAGGCATTTCTATTGTCCAATCACTGGCACTGCTGCTGCTGCTTGTGCTGTATTAATAGAGACAACATTCTGAGCTTATGTCATTGATACTTGGATTATCTTGGACGACGGACTTACAAAGAATACCCTAACACCGGATTCTTATTGGCTTGCTTACTTACTTATTACATCTGGAACTAAGGATGCCGACCAGATACTTAACATCATGGACCCCATCCTTATATAGCCCAGTCCTCTTTGCAGTTATTTTGTTGCAACCAATTATGTAATTAATGAATTCTGCACAAACATTTATGTAAAATGTATGTTAAAAATATAATAACATGAGCATGTTTTTCAGGATTCTTGTGGAATTAATTTCTTCTAATTACTAAGAAGGCTTAGTAGTTTCCATAGACCCCCGAAAACTTACAGACCCCCTGAGTTGTTATATAGATCCCAGAGGGTTTATGTAGACCCCTTTAAGAAAACCCTGTCTTCGAGTATTATTTTGTGCTACTAGTAACAGAGAGTTATTTTCTCTTTTTTAAGTTAACCCTTAGTGGCCAATCTAAAAACAAAGATTCACATCATTCTGAGGATTAGTTCATAACATGGATAAATAAAATCAATGATCAAAATACCTTGTTGTTTGAACCAAGTGAACATGTCAGAGAGCATCTTTGGGTCTTTTTGCTGGAAGTTGAGTACAGTTTTGCACTCAAATACTTAAATGTTACGTTCTTTTCTTTGCTTTGAGCTTTAAGCAGGTCTATAATCATGAATGAGGCCGGTTTCACTTAGTCAGTAGAGCACACGCATAGGAATCACGAGGTTCCTGGTTCGATACTGGTCCCTGCCAACTCAGCGTTTGAGTAGCACAGATTGAGTAATCTGATCTGTGCGGTAAAGTAGAGAGCTGACGGTAATTGTGGCGCTCCACCCCAGTAAAAATCATCTCCCTGGTCTCGCACTAGCGAAAAGAAGATAGACTCTCTCGATGTCCAGCTGATACCGACAACGGGAAATAGGTACTTACCCAATCCATTCGCCACGGGTAGGATGTGATGCAACATCCCCCAGTGAAGATCGATCTCGGCATTCAGTAGTAATGTATCTGCGAGACTAGCTTGCAAACCCTTCCATCACGGAGAGACGTCCTTTTACCCAACCCGTTCGCCACGGATAGGTTGGGACTCAAGATTAGAAGTGTGGGGGCATCCAGTGAGGAGTGAACTCACTATCAAGAAGTAATTGATCTGTGAGACTAGCTTCCTAACCATTATACTATGATAGGACGCCCGTTTAACGCGTGAGTTATTCATTTAGTCGTTTGTCTTCCCATTGTTATTTTTTAAAACAATTTTATCATTCTTTGTTTTCCGCCCTGTCGGCTGGGGCGTTAGAATGCTCCGACTGCACCTCTGCAGAGGGGTAAGACTCCCCCAATAGAGCCACCTGTTGGCCATGGGTGGCAACCCGTGATGCTTAAGGATAGACCCCAGGTGGCTGAGCAGTTCATAATATGCAATACTCCACTTTGGTCCTATCTTGGGCTAGACGGGTGGTCGGAGAGGCCCCCTCCTATCAATCGGCTGGTCACGTCAAGCCCTAGCACCTATATGATTTTCCCAACCCTATTGCCCTTATGGCAAGCCCCAAACCCCTTTTATCATATGGGTGCTAGAAGGCGGTGGCAGCGGGTTTACATGTCCTGGGAATGGCGTTAAACTCTATCTGATGGTGAGGTTCCAGTTTTGGAGATTTGAGGAATCATTGCTCCCTAGTCCACTCTGACCCGGAGTGGTAGTACCTGTTAGGGTCCCATCTATGTGTTAAATAGAAAAACGTGAGTTTATCAACAAAATTTTATTATGCATTAAGAATTAATTTATTTCACAACTTTGTCGTCATTAAATGACCCACCGAGGTTGATGTACCGTAAAACAAAACAAATCATTCTTCGTTTTCCTGTAATCATTGCTATTACTGGCTGCTGTGTTCAATTTTTCCTATAACTCTTGTTCCTATATACTCCAAGTCCCTGAATTGCCGCATACACACGATACTTAATGCTGGTGAGTCCTTTTCTTATCACATAGATCCTGTCTATTTTATATTTAAAATGTAATGCCTTGTGCATTAGGGTTAGTCGATTTTCCCCCTTTTTAAAAAAATATGAAAATCTCTCAAACAGCGAAAGTTGTGTGTAGGTATAATTAATACTGAGACCAAAAACCCTTACTAGCACCATTCTCTGAGGAAATAGCATTAACGATCGTCTACTAAAATGCACCAAAAATCCCCGTTTCGCAACATTTAACCTAAAATTGGTTAGAAAACTTAGCAATTTTAATACTTGAAACAGAAAAAAGTTTTAAGGCAGTTTCCAGCTGGGACCTATTGATAAGGATGCTGTTAAAAAATACAAAGACAAAATTTCAGAGGATGCAGAAAGGTTAGACAGACAGCGACAAGATTCTTCATGTGTTGCATCCTTGACATCTGATATTTTTCCACAGACGTCCTCCAGTGAAGAAACCGTGGATGACAGTTTTGAGCCAAGGAGAATGTTGAAGGGTCATTACAGTCTTTTAAAAGTCCCAAGATATTCTGTGGAACTTATTAGGGGTGATGTATCATCAAATCTTAGGGCTTGTCTTGCTAATGCCTTTCTGTTAGATCTACAGGATATGGGATTTCTTAATCCAAGTATTCCCTTTAAAGACAGTATTTTAGACAAATCTAAAATAGATAGGGAAAAAGCAAGAGTAAAGGTAGCTAGCTATCAGAAGCATGTTCAAGATTATGACAATCTCATCTGCTTTGGAGTTGATTGCAGAGTGGATAAAGACACAAGTTTGTCCCTTGCTCTTTTTAATATTTTTACACCATTTCCTCAATCTCATTGTATAGCAAAGTGTCTTTATCCACCCTGCAATCAACTCCAATGCTGATGAGATTGTCATAATCTTGAACATGCCTTTTTAAACAAAACGAATAAAATATTATGACTAGAATTCAAATTGAAAATATTTCCCCATCACCACCGACACCTCCGATATGTTGCTATTTACCTAATAAGTAAACTGTAACAGTGATAACATTTTACAAGATTGAAATCTATTTCCTCAAACGAAGGCAATGTTTTGATGAAAAATATTTTGTGCAGTAATTATTTTTCTTAATTTGCTACATGGGGGGCGTAACTTTTCAAAAGTCGATTTACCCTATTTTGCATCGTCCTTAATTTCGTTGTTTTTGTTGGATTATTTGTGGTATAAGGTGTGGGGAAGATGACAACTTGAATTTATAAACTGTCCCAAAACTGTGTTCACTGAATTGGCCAATGAATCACTCCCAGACATGCATTTGATTTACTATTTAAAGGCGTTGATAAATTGTCCCACATTTGCTCGCTGGAAATACAGACCAACAGACGAGGATTATACAACTCTCTTTAACATAGATCCGCTGACAAATATTAAAACTGATACTACATGGAACCCTAACAGTTACTACCACTTCGGGTCAGAGTGGATTGGAGAGGAATTCTGATGAAGGGGTTCTCCACATATCTCTAACCTCGAAAAATGGAACCTCAACATTTAACGTAATTCCCAGGAAATTAAGACCCTCCGCTATCGCCTTCTAGCGCCGAAATGATAAAAAGGGTTAGGGCTTGCCATAAGGCCAATAGGGTTGAAGCAATCATATAGATGTAAAGTGTTGATGCGACCAATCGATTGATCGGGAGGGGGCTTTCCGACCGCCCATTTAGCCTAAGTAAGGTTCAAAGTGGAGTGTTGCATGGCATGGACTTCTCAGACACCTGGGTTCCATCCTTAATCATCACGGGTCTCCACCCACGGCCAACAGGTAGATGAAGATGACAACTTGAATTTATAAACTGTCCCAAAACATTGTTGACTGAATTGACCAATGAATCACTCCCAGACATGTATTTGATTTACTATTTAAAGGCGTTGATAGATTGTCCTACATTTGCTCGCTGAAAATACAGACCAACTGCAGAGGTGCAGTCGGTATATTCTAATACCCCAGCCGACAGGGCGTATGGGTTTTCATTAAAACGGAGCGAAAAATGACAATAACAGTTGGATATACTTATGTGCATAAAGGATTCTAACTATTTAAAAATGAGGACCTCTGGAAAACGTTTCTTTTTTAATAGATGGAAGAGCCTGGGCGGGAAATTAGTCATTTGTCTGTTTGTGTTTATGAGTTCACCATCCATCAGACGCTCAGCTTCCTGGCCAACGAAGGAAAAAAATGAAAAAAAAAAAAAAAATGAAATAAATGAAACAAAAAAAAAAAAAAACGAAGAAAAGAACAAAAACGGATTATAGAAAAAAAGGAGACTTTTTCTGCCCTTTTTTTTTCAATTAAGATCTTTATTTTTATTTCTTTATTTGTTTTCAACGCAAACCCAATCCCTTATAAAAAATGCTTTTAAAGAAGCAGATAATGTCTTCCTGTCATAATATTGTCTTAATAAATCATCCATATATTCAGGGAAAACACCTTCATCTTAATCTTTGCCTCGTCTTCACCATCTTTCTTCATTTTAATTTTATTAACACTCTTCTTTTTTTTCTTCCTCTTTCTTTTTATTTCAATTGCTTTTTAGTCCACTCTTTTTAATCTTTCTTTAAGTCTCTCTCTCTCTCTCTCTCTCTTTCTCTCTCTTCTCTCTCTCTCCTCTTTCTCTTCTCTCTCTCTCTCTCTCTCTCTCTCTCTCTCTCTCTCTCTCTCTCAAATGTTCTTTGGTCTTTTGCAATTCTTTTGTCATGCTTTCTTTCTTCCATTGTTTCATTCATTCATTCTTTTGAATATTCATCTGTTTTAAGAGTTTTCTTATCTTTCATTATTGTTTCGATTTCTTTGTTATTTCTCATAATGTGCTCTTTAATACTACTAGCAAATATATGCACCCTCCGGGTGCAAGTATTTAAGTTTTAATGTAATAAAATATTGTATTAAATTAGAAAGACTAATGAAACTAAATAAAAATACAGATAAAAAGATTTGAAACAGAGGGAGTATAATAAAAGATTTGAAACAGAGGGAGTATAATAAAAAATGGAACAACTGAAACTTACTCTTCCATCACTCTCGTCTTTCATTGTTATTTTTTCTAATTTAAGTATTTAGTTATAAGAGGAAGTAAAGAATAAAATGACAGTTATTTTATCTTGTTAATGGATTTCATCTAAGATTTATTGAAGAGATTTTTGCTTATATTCATTAAAATAAAACCAAACAGTTAGAAATCAATAATACTAAGCACATATTTATTAAATTCGATTTTTTAATATTAATATGCAAATTAGCCTTCCCGTTTACACTGTAAACCGCTATTTTGTTGTATATATAAATATAATTGCATGTTGTCAGTATGTAGACATGGTTAACAGTATTAATAAAGTAAAACAATTTTATTAATAATTGAGGTTTAGATAAAAATAAAATCATTGAGAATGTGATGTCAATAACTAAGAGAATTGTGACTTGAGTAGGAATATAGTTTCGGTTACAAACAGAAAAACACACTATCTCCATTATAATTAGATTTAAAAAATTATTTGGTCTTTTCATAACTTATTTTTATAACGCGTTTTATCTATCTATCTATCTATCTATCTATCCTGGTCTGTGTTTATCTTTCTATCCTAGTATTGCTATCTATCTATATATCTATTTATCTATTCCCCCTATCTCTCTCTCTCTCTCTCTCTCTATCTATCTATCTATCTATCTATCTATCTATCTATCTATCTATGTCTGTTCAAATCCATCTATATTTTCATATCTCTCTTTATATTTCTTTTTTTATTTAGTTGTCTCTTTTTTCTTTCACTTTCTTCCTCTCTATCGATCTATTTATATTTCCATATCTCTTTTTTTTGTTCTCTCTCCCCCTCTCTCTCTCGCTCTTTCTCTCTCTCTCTATATATATATATATATATATATATATATATGTCTGTCGGTCTGTCTGTCTGTCTGTCTGTCTGATTCCTCTTAGCTCCTTTCTTTCTTTATTTATTTCTTTTTTGACGCCTTTTACTGGTAATCTGTCTAAGAGAAGGAAAATTCTGTATTAAAACCTATTAAACTCCGCTTAAGAAATTGACCTTGTGTCACATCGTACTGGTGCGGAGGTGTTGGTAAATATATATATATATATATATATATATATATGAAGTAGTCAAACAATGTGTTTGAAATGGTGAAGGCCGACAATTTGTGGGAGATTATGTGCTTAATTAAAGTCATACCTAATTTTGTTAATTAACTAATTATAATTAAATGAATTAGGCGTTCATATCGGTTTAAATGTAAAGCGTAAACAAATCGAGAAAAAGTCATCTCTGTATGTACATTTCAGCCCATTAGGCCTCATCAGCAGAAATATAGACAGGGCAGTGCTTTGTGCGTGATTCGAAACCTACCATATATATATATATATATATATATATATACGTTGGCAGTCCTTTCTTTTTTTTCAGCCATTTTTGATTTTTGATTTTCAACTTCGGCTTTTCCCCGCCGATTTTCTTTCTTTTCTTATTTGATTTCTATGATTACTTATATTTACTTCCTTACCATTTATCTTCTTCTTCTTCTTCTTCTTCTTCTTCTTCTTCTTCTTCTTCTTCTTTATTTCTTGCTTTCATTTCTTCTTTGTTTTATAAAAAGATTAGCTACCACACGATCAAACGATATCCCCACAAAACGAACCAACAGACATACGGAGCCAAACCAAAAATTACGCTTCCACAGATGGTAAATACGAAGATTATAAAGTAACCCCACTGCTTTAAACACCCACCCAGTTTCCAGTTTTTCCTGGTGGCTTTGTCGTTATGAGTACCAAGGCGTCGCCATCATTATCATCATCATCGTTTCTCTCTCTGTGTGTTTTTTCTTTACTTTTTTTCTCTCTCTCACCGCGCCAGGAAATTAAGTCTGAACGTTGCGGTTGCTGTATTCACTGAGTGGTGACCACCTTTGCTCTTCATACCCTGGAGAGTTCAGACCCTATGCCTCGATCTCGGGGGATCCATGGTGATAGTCCTAACGGAGCATCAGAAGCGTGCTAGTATTTTCTTATTTAGTATCTTCTCAGATGATTCACTTGGTGGTTCCACTTATAATTTTCAAATAAAAAGAGAGGAAGCTGCATTATTTTTTTGTTTTGTTTTATTTTATTTTATTCTATTTCGGATTTCAGCCTTTGTTTTCCATCCAACCATTTATCCATCAGCTTCGTTTCGCCAGATTACCACTTACATTTAGATAAATATATTCCAGTTGTTTCTAGAATGCGGAAGTGAAGTTCTTTTTGTTGTATATTAATGCTTATAGATAGATAGATAGATAGAGACCGACAGACAGACAGACAGATGAGACAAACAGACGGAAACAAACAGATAGATAGATAGAGAGACAGACAGACAGACAGACAGAGAGAAACAACACACACACACACACACACACACACACACACACATATATATATATATATTATATATATATATATAGATAGATAGATAGATAGATAGATAGAAGAAAGAAAGAGAGAGGCAGATAGATAGATAGATAGATTAGATAGATAGATAGAGAGAGAGAGAGAGAGAGAGAGACTCGATGTCCTAAGTTCAAGTCCTGAACAAGATCATTTGCATTTCAAATAGCGCTTATATTCTTGGGAAAGGAATGAATCCAATTATTCTCCCTCCAGCTATGGGTAACTAGAACGGCAGACTGAACCCGTTCATTTTAGTATGCCAAACCGTCTATGAGAATCAAAACACTGAATTCGAATTAGCCAATTCCTACCCAAGTACTGCTGCAAGATTAGGGCCCGTATGAACAAACCAAGCTACGGGATCAGCGAGAGAAGAAGGTATGAAAAGAGAACCAATATTTGGTTGATTGCTTTGTTTAATGGCATATCAATCTATAGGTTATTTAATACCAAAGCCATCCTTGTAGAAGAACAGTAGTGGCCATATTCATCCCACAACCGGGAAACCAAAGTTGGAAAGAGAAAGGTTAATTGACAGAATAGGTAGAATAACAATGGATTAGTTTGGTTTGGTTTTGATTTCTTTGTTTAATGGCATCACAATTTCCGTTGGTTATTCAATGCCAAAAGACATCCTCGTACACGAATAGTAGTTTGTTTGCTTTTTTGTTTGTTTGTTTTGTTATACGGCATATCAACCACGGTGGGTCATTTAATGTCAAGTTTTGAAATAAATTCATTCTTAATATTCCAGCGAAAACCACGTTTTCTAGCGTATAGTCAGAATTCATTTTAAACTTAACTTTCGGGGAATTTGTAATGTAAAATAAATAAAAAATAGCAAAAAAACAAAAAAAACAAAACAAACAAAAAACAAACAAACGACATATTTTCAACGGTCTCCTTCGAAGAACTACTGGTTGTTAAGTTATTGGTCATGGATAAATTACATACAACAATTGTCATATATAAAAATGACAAATCCACTCAATAGATTATTTCATTCACTCTCCCTTTCCCCTTCATTTTCCCGTTTGTCTATCTGTCTCTGTCTCAGTCTCTCGATATCTAACTCCAGTCATGCAATTGCCTTCACTTTCGGACGAATTCCACTCGGAAAATTATAAAACCCCTCACCTTTACAAGCCGGGCGAAATTACTTAAATCACATGTTCACTATACTGTGATCAACTGAACTTTCATCTTTTGCATAACCAATGTCTTTAGATGTTTCCACGGAGTTATGGGCCTGTTCAAACTGGTAAAGCGTAAGTTCTCAAATTATAGCACGTTTCCACATTCGACGGTAAGCCTTTAAAGTCAGTAGAAGAATTCACATACTTAGGTAGTAATATCTTATCCACAGAAGCGATGTTAATGCACGGATAGAGAAGGCATGTTTGGCTATAAACAGATTATCTATCATATGGAAATCATATCAAACTGACAAGTTAAAACGACAATTCTTCGTAGCCGTGGTTGTGTCAGTGCTGTTGTAGGGTTGCACCACTTTGCCCTTAACGAGGCAGCTGGAGAATAAGCTAGATGGCAGCTGCACAAGAATGCTGAATGTGATCATGAACAAGTCTTGGAAGCAACAACTCATAAAGAAGCAGCTGAACGGCCACTTGCTTCTTATCTCACAAACCATCTGAGTTAGACGAACAAGACATGCTGGACACTGCTGGAGAAGCAAGGACGAACTCATAAGCGATATTCTCCTGTTGAAAGCAGTACATTGACATGCTAATATGGGCCGTCTAGCAAGGACCTACATTGACCAGCTCTGCGCTGATACTGAATGCTGCACAGAGGACCTCCCAGAAACAATGAATGATAGGGAGGGTTGGCGAGAGACTGTCATGGATATCCATGCTAATTGTGTGACATGATGATGATGATGATTATGACATGTTCATATGTGCTGCTTTCAAATCACACACCACCCTGTCGGTGGGGCGTTAGAATGCACCGACTGCACCTCTGCAGAGGGGTAAGACTCCCCAAATGGGACCACCTGTTGGCTGTGGGTGGCGACCCGTGATACTTAAGGATAGAGCCCGGGTGGATGAGCAGTTCATGACATGCAATACTTCACTTTGGCCCTATCTTGGGCTAGACGGGCGGTCGGAGAGGCCCCCTCCGATCAATCGGCTGGTCACGTCAAGCCCTAGCACCTATATGATTTTCCCAGCCCTATTGCATTTATGGCAAGCCCCAACCCCTTTTTATCATATGGGTGCTAGAAGGCGGTGACTGATGGTCTACATGTCCTGAGAATGACATTAAACTCTATCTGATGATGAGGTTCCAGTTTTGGAGGTTTGGGGAATGTGGAGCACCCCTTCATCACCATTGCTCCCTGGTCCACTCTGACTCAGAGTGGTAATACCTGTTACGGTCCCATCTATGGGTTAAATAGAAAAACATGAGTTAATAAACAAAATTGTATTATGTATTAAGATCGAATTTATTTCACAACTTTGTCGGCATTAAATGACCCACTGAGGTTGATATGTCGTAAAACAAAACAAACCAAACCTTCAAATTACACACAAAGTGAAACAATGCGATAAGATACCATCAGTCACAAAGGTATCAACCCGCCCCTGCCCCAGATATAGGTTAAATAGTACAACTAATGTTCTCCTAAAAGGATGGTCTTGACATTAAATAACCCAAGGAAGTTGATATGCCATTAAACAAAGAAACATTTTGTTGATATTTCTCGGTTTATCGCTAAGGTTTTAATGAATAGATTCTAATTGATTTTGCTAGAGATTTTTGAATCCAACATTAGTGAAAAAAAAATG
>CM042144.1:16977453-16982274 GCA_023376005.1 Doryteuthis pealeii
CCGAGTACTTTCGGCACTTCGAAGCCCATCATCAGGGGTATTCCATTTTTTTTTTTATATATAATAATGTGGAGGCTGGAAGGAGAAGAAATTGTGAGTGTTACAGGCATTTTAGAATGTGTGTACTGCATTGGAAATTAAATTAAAAAGTTGGCCAGAAAAATTGGAAAAGATCAAAAATAAATTGTTAACAGGAAATGTGCCTTTGTTTAATTTACATATATAAATGAAAGGATGCGCCCAATACACACACACCACACACACACACACGCACGCATATATATATATATATATATATATATAATAATTAATATAAGGGTTTTTATAGTTTGCTTGAAGAATTGTACGCATGTGTTTTAAAATAGAAATTAGAAGTCAATGACAATGCAACGGAATAGGTGATGAAAAGGATGTTTATTTACCTGTTTCCTAAATATTTTCTGGCTAAAATCCCATCTTCAGAGTTATAGAAGTACTTGTGTGTGTTTTTTAGTACTTATCTTATGGCGCTGGTGTTAACGTTTTGTTGTTTATTAATAAACAGGTATTAGAAACAGGTAAATAAACATCATTTCAACACCTATTCCATGCATTGTCAATTGCCTTCTAATTTCTATTTTATATATATATATGTATTTAGGTCGGGTTTCGATCCGGCTGTTTATATATAATATTATATATATATATAATATATATATATTTATATATATATAATATGTCCCACAGACACCGTTTTGATGTATCACGTCTCTACAGTGTGGCTAGACATCTCCAGCCGGGATGGAAAACGAATTGATTCATCATCACCCAGGCTTCTTAACCATTCGACCTCGTTACATACAAACTGGGTGGGAGATGCTAACTGATAAATACACACATCTGTATATATGTAAAGGCCACCAGAGAGTGCTCCATCATTTTATAGGAGCGTTGACATTTTCTTATTTATTAATTAATTAATTAATTACATATATATATGTGTGTATATACATACATACATATATAATATATATATATATATATATATTATATAATATATATATAATACATAAGGATAATCTACTGAGTCAGACGAACATACTATTAGTTTCGCATAAGCTCTTCAGGGCTAAAATCTGAGTCAGATTTTAGCCCTGAAGAGCTTTATTACTTGGCTCTACTTAGTATCGAGCACTTTTTACAAATTAGCTTCTCCTAGCGTTATATGAATATATAATAATCTTATATACATATATATACATATAAATTGTTTTTCTTTTTGGCCAATACTATACCAATAGATTATTTTTTGTTGGTACGAATATCTTGGTCTTTTCTTTTTTAAAAAATTTTTCTTCCTGGTTGATGTTTGGTAGTATATTTTTACAATCAAACTCTCTGCCGGGTTTTTTCTCTCCGCAAGGATCTACCAACACGCTGGTATTTATAATATAATAATAATATATATATATATATATATATATATATTATATATATATATATCAAAGAAATGTGTCTACAATAGTAATAAATTAAATCAATAAGTCGCTCTAAAAGTGAATTTGAAGGTTTTTCTATCGTACAGATTTAAGACTGAGAACAAAACCTTATGTATTTACTAATCGCTACACACGACTATCACAGCTTCACCGATCACATTAGAAAATGGCTGCTGTAGTTATAAATTAGTATAAAATATTGCAACTATTTTTTTAACATGTTTCTTACTGTACTGTTTTTACCTTACTTTACAATCAACAGTCTTACAAAAACGTTTGTGCAGATTTTTATTACATATTGATTGCAAAAAAACAAACAAAAAAAAACAACTGCAAGTTGGACTGGGGTATAGAAGCAGGTGTCCATGATAGGTCAATCAAATCTTTGGATGGGGTCTACGGACGTTTGAGAACTTTTTATTATTTATTATTAACTCCTTTTGAGTTTCACACCATGTTAGCTGATGGTCTTTCCTGGAGTCGAGATAGCAAGTCTCCTCAGGTCTCCAGGACTCTTCTGAGTACTGCGAGATTGCAGCAGTGCAGTGTTCTGAATGGTTTCAATCCTTCCTCTGATATCCAAACTTTCCAAACCCTTTTCTACCTTTTTGGACTGTTCCAAGTGCACCAACTACAATTGGTATAAAACTTTCACTTCATATTCCATAACTTTTTCAGTTCTCTGGCAGGTCCAGATATTTGTCAATTTTTTCATTTTCCTTAACTTCACCCTGTGATCCGCTGGCACTGCAAAATCCACCAGTTGACAAGTTCTTTCTTTTTTTGTTAATCAACACTAGGCCTGGTCTTCTTGCTGGGATAAGGTGATCGTTTTAATTTCAAAAGTCCCAGAGAATTTTGTGCTTTCGTTCTCAACAGAATTCTGGTTATGCATATACCATTTTGTTGTGTGGTCAAAATTTAATTTCTTGCATAATTCCCAGTGGATCACCTTCCCAACCCAGTCGTGCTAGTTTGTATTCTCGTTGTGCTAGTTTGCTACATTCGCAGAGTATATGGTTAACAGTCTCATCTCTATTACCGCAAAGTCTATATTTACTATTTTGTTGGGTCTTATCAATTTTTGCTTTGATGTAGTTTGTCCTTATGGCATTATTTTGTGCAGCAATTATAAGTGATTCTGTTCTCTTTTGAGGTTTCCCTTTCTAACATGTCCAAGTCTTTCCATGTGCAACCTCATCTATTTGTCGTTGAAGCGTCCAATATAATTTCTTCCCATTTTTGTTTTCTAGTCTTGTCGTTTTTCTGTTTGTCCATCTGCCGTTTCTACTATTTTTGGCCGCCATAATAATTTGTCTTTGCTCTTCCTTGTGTAATCTTCAAGTTTCGGATTGTGTTTCTACGCATTCCTCTATGTGGCAAGACCTCTTCCCCCTTCCTTTCTTGACACATACAATCTATCTATCTATTCTAGGTGGAGAGCCTTGTGCATGGTCATTAATTTTCTCGTCCTTTGGTCTATCTGTCTGAGTTATTCTTTTGTACCATTTTAAGAATGGTCCTGATATCTTATAATGGGACAGCCCAGGTATTAATTCCTTTGATCATTTCTGCTGTTAGTTTCGTTTCTAGACACTAGTTCCCTGAGATATCCTTTATTAACTTTTATTATTATATTATTATTATTATATTAATTATTATTATTCCTATTCAGTTGCAATATCAATGCTATAGAAACCTTTCACAATTTAAGCAGACCCATATGATAAATAGCTGGAGGTTTGTGGTGTAATGGTTATGATCGTAAAAAATGGACACGGCGAAGCTAGTCAATCCTGGTGTACTTTGCTTTGCTCGGTTAAAGAAGGATATACGTTCATTAGTATACTTATCTACTGTTTTACTTACGCCTGTTTGGATCATGGTCTTTCCTCTGGATCTGGGATAGCTGGTCTTGTGTGGGCTGGCATTCACTCTGTCTGGAATTACATGTTTGTGTCGCTATTTTTACTAACCGAACAGACGTGAAATTGTTGTGGGCTATCGAGAAGTGGCCTTCATCGAGAAGTGGCCTTCATCGAGAAGTGGCCTCCAGAAGACAGACCGCATCTTGCATCTCACCCCTTCGAACAAGCAGCAAACTCTCTCCGTCCGTCCCCTTCAAAAACATAGGCAACTCTCCTTATACAGTATATCTCTTACTCTCGATACATTTCTTCTGTGACAGTTTCGAAAGTATTACTCATCAGGTCTTATTCCTCAGTGGTGCACCATTAATATTTCCTCCTTGTGAACAATAAAAAGACATTAAAAATAAGAAGATACGCAAAGGATTTATGACCCCTACTGTTGGCCGTTACAAAAGAACGATTGTTGATTTCTTGTATTCTGATTACGAAGACAAAGAGAAATGGTTTTGCAAAGTATAACTGATTGTACAATAATATAATGGTCCTTAGAGGCACACACTTACTCATACACATCATCATCATCATCATGATTATTATATTATATATTTAATAATTATATTATTATTATAAATATTATTATTATTATGATCATATTACATTATCAATCATTATACCATTAGTATTTATCATTATGATCACATATATTAATAATTACATACACATTATTATAATTATTATTATATCATTATATCATCATTTATATATTTATCAATTATCATCATTTTATCATTATATTATTTATCATTATACATATGTATTATTATTATTTATATAATTATTATTATATTATATTATAGAATCTTCGTTGAGATTGTCAAGTGAGATTAGAATATTTCTGCGTGTCTTGAGATGAAACTTGAACGAAATAAAACAAATAAGTAAGAATTTGGTAGTGAAAGTGATTGAGGCCAAATAAAGAAAAAAAAATGATATTCTTTTAATGGAAACAATCAGGGGAGACAACTCGTGATCAACTTACTGATTTCTATAATTTAACAGACCATCCTAGAAGGTTAATGTTGTTTAGTTATTTTAATTGTGTAGTTGTTATTTTCTTTTCTAATGAGTCCATCAAAAAGAAATCTGAATATTCACATCAATTTCGTCAACATAGAGATTTTGTTTTCGTTTCTTTTCGTTTCTTTAGCAACGCACAAAACCAAATGAATCAAGTGAGGCACATCGGAATGCCTACCACTGCCCTTCTCTCTTATTTATAAGGAAAGTAAATGGTAAGTATTTCTTCTGTGGTTAGTATTAACCCCAACCTCAAAATACAATAACAAAACAATAGAAAGATAAACAATAAAAAAAAACAAACACAATATCTTAATGTAAATGACGGAATTAATTTATTTATGTTGTTTCGTTTGTGCTAGTATTAACCGCCTCCCCACAGACCCTCGCCCCCA
>CM042144.1:16982374-16994874 GCA_023376005.1 Doryteuthis pealeii
AAAAAAAAAAAAAAAAAACGGTAATTATCTCTGATGCAATTCAGATAAAACTGAGTCATATGTTTTAAAGCAAGATGGACGCATCTCTACTGGATGGTAAGCCACTAAATTTGTAAACCAGTTCATATACCTATGTAGTATGACCTTATCTATGGATAGCGATATTTACGGCATATCAACCTCAGTGGTCATTTAATGCCGATAAAGTTTTGAAATAAATCAATTCTTAATGGATATACAATTTTTATAAATACCTTTTCTATTTAACCCATAGATGTGACCCTAACAGGTACTACCACTCCGGGTCAGAGTGGACCAGGGAGCATTGGTGATGAATGGGTGCTCCACATTCCCCAAACCTCCAAAATTGGAACCTCACCATCAGATAGAGTTTAACGTCATTCCCAGGACATGTAGACCCGCAGCCACCGCCTTCTAGTACCCATATGATAAAAAGGGATTGGGTCTTGCCATAAGGGCAATAGGGTTGGGAAAATCATATAGGTGCTAGGGCTTGATGTGACCTTTTTTCTTGTCTACTTGTTCCTGATATTATTCGTCAGCCATTTCCTTAGGGCTGATTATGTGGGTTGCTTTCTTCTTTCTTCTTCGAGTTGATCCTCTCTTGGTTTAATGAGTTAACAAGACTTCATTGTTTTTCTTTTATGTTTTACTGAACAAGCCAAGCTCAGGATTCAATCGCAAGATGAGGAGCGATATCTCGGTGATACAGACTTTCCTGGCCGCTCACTCTGAATTTCTGGTCGCAACTAATCAAAAACTATCTCACGCTTCTAATGGCACGTTTTCGGAAGATCAAGAATGGGTCACCACAAATCAATCATAACCATAACGGTTAGTAATTTTACACTCAACCCCCGTTATTTTTAATCTAATGATTCAAAATTTATCTAACAACAGTACTTAAATAATTACTAAGCTACCCATGAATTATGTAACACAGGGCCCAGATGAAACATATATGACCAATGTTAATCCTGTAAGCAGGGCTTAGAATACGCTGATTGGATCCTAAGCAGAAGACTAAAACCCCACAAAAACTGAATTGAGGCTCTAGTTCCGGAATTCTGGGAGGTAGGTAATACCCCAACATTTCATTACTCCCAGATCCACTCTGAATCGAAGTAATAGTACCTGCAAGGGTCCCATCTCTATATATTTACCAATCCTGCTACCCGGAGTAAGATATGACACAAGGTTAATTCATTTGATTATCAGTTAGGTTTATTAGTTAGAAAATAGGTTTACTAGTTTAGAAAAATTAGTCATTTGAACTTGAATTACGTTCATCGTTATTATCAAAATACCATTAGTGAGTTACCGATTCCATATTGAAATCTTGTGTAATGATTTGGGACGAAGAAGAATTCTGTTGGAATGAAGAAGAAGAAGAAGAAGAAGAAGAAGAGACTGTTGAATAAGTATGAATGAAATAAGTGGAAGAAGAAGAAGAAGAAAAAGAAGAATAAGAATAAGAGACTGTTGAATAAGTATGAATAGAAGAAGAAGAAGAAGAAGAAGAAGAAGAGAAGAAGAAGAAGAAGAAGAAAGAGACTGTTGAATAAGTATGAATGAAAGAAGAAGAAAAAAATAATACGAAGAATAAAGACTGTTGAATAAGTATGAATAGAAGAAGAAGAAGAAGAAGAAGAAGAAGAAGAAGAAGAAGAAGAAGAAGAAGAAGAAGAAAAGAAGAAGAGAAGAAGAAAAGAAGAAAGAAGAAAGAAGAAGGAAGAAAGATGAAAAAGAAGAAGAAGAAGAAGAAGAAGAAGAAGAAGAGAAGAAGAAGAAGAAGAAGAAGAAGAAGAAGAAGAAGAAGAGAAGAAGAAAGAAGAGAAAGAAAAAGAAGAAGAAGAAGAAGAAGAAGAAGAAGAAGAAGAAAAGAGAAGAAGAAGAAGAAGAAGACTGTGAATAAGTATGAATGAAAGAAGAAGAAGAAGAAGAAGAAGAAGAAGAAGAAGAAGAAGAAGAAGAAGAAGAAGAAGAAGAAGAAAAGAGTTGAATAGAAGAAGAAGAAGAAGAAGAAGAAGAAGAAAGAAGAAGAAGAAGAAGAAGAAGAAGAAGAAGAAGAAGAAGAAGTGAATAAGTATGAATAAAGAATAATAATAATAATAATAATATAATAATAATAATATAATAAGAAGAAGAAGAAGAAGAAGAAGAAGAGAAGAAGAAAAACAACAATAAAGTTTTGAAAAGAAGAAGAAAAATAAACCATGAATAAAAGAAGAGGATGAGTAGGAGGAAGAGAAGGAAAAAGAAACGATGAAGATGACGAAATAGAAGAGAAAGAAAAAGGAAATCACATAACAGTGATTCGTTACTGAAACTTGTCTAACGTTCAAGTGTTCGTGAAAAAAATAAATTTGTTTCTACAGTGGAAAAGATGTAACGATCCGCGGAAAGGCATTACCCACCTACCCTTTCACTCACACCAAAAAGGGGAAAACAGGGGGTGGGACGGGAGAATAAATCCGAACGGAATGAACTAGTGACTCCAGGTTTGCCGATTTTGGAACTGTTTTCTTAGTAACTGACACCGGGAGTTTATTCATTTTAAGCTCTATTTAAGACACAAAACATCAGAGAAATTTTTAAAATTCTATAAATGAATATCTAAGATAAATAAACCCTCGTCCAATCAGATCCACTTGTTTGGTCAGCACGTTCCGGTCGATGCTCAAAAATAACTTCAGGCAGAGAGAGAGAGAGAGAGAAGAGAGAGAAGAGAGAGAGAGAGAGAGAGAGAGAGAGAGGGGGGAATAGAAGAAATGAAATGAACTATCTAATCCACGAATATAAAATCACCAAAGTCGATTTCAGGAAGTTTGACATCGTACACACTACACACTTTCAAGGCGAAATAATGTTTACATAAAAAAAATCGGAGACTTGTGCCTAGCGTATTCCCTTGACGATAGCAGCAGTTTGGTGGCTGTGTTCAATACGTTTAAGAAATACGTGAAATTCGGCCCCGTCGAAATATAGTAATATGTTGTTGCAAAGGGAAAGTAAACTTGGATATCTCGTTCCGATAGATCCGGATATTCGTCAAATCAATCTCCCACCAGGAAATTGTTTCCGGAACACCTTCAAAGTGAGCCCTTAACTGAATATTCGAACTAATTTCAATTATATTTTCATAAACCATTGCCAGAAATCCTGTTGACTTTTAGTTTGGTTTGGTTTGTTTTGTTTTACGGCATATCAACCTCAGTGGGTCATTTAATGCCGATAAAGTTTTGAAATAAATCAATCTTAATGGATAATACAATTTTTTTATAAATACATTTTTCTATTTAACCCATAGATGGGACCCTAACAGGTACTACCACTCCGAGTCAGAGTGGACCAGGAAGCAATGGTGATGAAGGGGTGCTCCACATTCCCCAAACCTCCAAAACTGGAACCTCACCATCAGATAGAGTTTAACGTCATTCCCAGGACATGTAGACCCACAGCCACCGCCTTCTAGCACCCATATGATAAAAAGGGGTTGGGGCTTGCCATAAGGGCAATAGGGTTGTGAAAATCATATAGGTGCTAGGGCTTGACGTGACCGGCCGATTGATCGGAGGGGGCCTCTCCGATCGCTCGTCTAGCTCAAAATAGGGCCAAAGTGGAGTATTGCATGTCATGAACTGCTCATCCACCTGGGCTCTATCCTTAAGCATCACGGGTCGCCACCCACGGCCAGCAGGTGGCCCCATTGGGGAAGTCTTACCCCTCTGCAGAGGTGCAGTCGGTGCATTCTAACACCCCAGCCGACAGGGCGGCTGTTGACTTTTAAATGTTGAATGTATTTTGTATCCAATAATTACGAGTGTGAGTCAAAGGTTTTCCAGTATTTTGGTACGTGGCTAATTCCATGTCAATTCATCAAGAAAAAAGTAAAATTGTCACCCACCCGCTTCAATTTGTCTGAAATTTTGTTCAGGTATGGACTATGTTAAAGTAAGATAATCCCCTAAATTTGAGCTTCCAATTTCAAAAATTCGCCGAGTTATGTTGATTTTTAGCTCTCCTAACTTTTAAGGAGTACCCGAAATATGGCGACTTTTTGTAATCTAGTTTTATTTGTAAAATGAGTTCTAGAGCTTCCCTACTCATAAAAATTATATTACAAAAGCTTTTTTCGTCTAAGGAATCCAATTATACTATCAAAACAGTCTTAGAATTAACCCATTTTAAGTTATCAATGATTTCTGATTTTTCATAGCCATTTTAATGGGTGGAGAAATCCCAATGTAGCACTACATCAATCACAAATATATATTATTATTTTACATGTATTGAACATTATCTGTATGAAAATTTTTTCTCAGAACCGAAGCTACAACGTCAGTTCACTTTTTAAGTTTTTCCGTTCAGCCATTGTATAATGGAGCATAATAACTATCAGAGTGCACCAGAAATGATCCGGATTATTATGATGGTTTGATATATTTAAAATGCAATACATTTCCCTTGTATCAATTATACTGCCAGCAAAATTCTGAAAATATACAAAGCTCAATATCGGCACCACATTTCATTATGGAATCGAAAATTGAAAATGATAAAAATGCACAAATAAAACACAAGTTTATTTACTAAATGTGCTTTATTAATACTAGCAAATTTATGCACCTTCCGGGTGCAAGTTTTTAAGTTTTAATATAATAAAATATCATGTTAAATTAGAAAGGCTAATAAAACTGAATAAGAATGCAGATAAAAAGATTTGGAACAGAGGGATTATAATCGAAAAATAGAACAACTTTGAAACTAACTATTCCATCATTTTCCATTACTCCCGTCTTTCATTGGTAAATTTTCCTAATTTAACTATTTAGTTAAAATAGGAAGTAAAGAATAATATTAGTTATTTCTTCTTGTTAATGGATTTCTTTTAAGATTTATCCTCAAGATTTTTGCTCATATTCATTAAGATAAAACCAAACAATTAGAAATCAATAATACTAAGCACATATTTATTAAAATCACATTTTTAAAATCAATATGCAAATTAGCCTTCCCATTCACACTGTAAACCGCTATTTTGTTGTATATGAATACAACTGCATGTTATTAACATGTAGATATGGTCAACAGTCTTAATGATGTAAAATAATTTTGTTAATAATTGAGGTTTAAATAAAAATAAAATCATGGAGAATGTGATGTAAATAACAAAGGTAATAGTGACTTGTATACAAATATAGTTTCGGTTACAGACATACAAACCCACAATCTCCATTATAATAAGATTAGATTAGAAAGGCTGATGAAACTGAGTGAGATATAATAAAAGAAATCGAACAACTGAAACTTACTCTTCCATCACACCTGTATTCCATTGCTAAATTTTCCTAGTTTAACTATTGTAACGTGGCGGTATATCAATATATGGTCACAGTACCAAAAACGGATATACGTAACGTTCTATTATCGATATACGTTGTATAGCGGGTCTTGTCAATGTGCCTCCAAATTCACGACACTAAAAAGGTGTTCGGCACGTGGCGGTCATCTTGTCGGTAAAAAAGTACAACGCTAGAAATATATCGTCACAAGCTGCTTAGCTTTTATTTCCAGGCTCGTATCGTGGGCTCTGTCGGAAGAGGAGGAAAGGCAGAGAGAGAGAGAGAGAAGAGAGAGAGAGAGAGAGAGAGAGAGAGAGAGAGAGAGAGAGAGAGAGAGAGAGGAGGACACTGTTAAATTACTGTGATCCCACAACAGGGACCAAATGTCCGGTCCGTACCCGAGCACTTTCGGCACTTCGAAGTGCCATCATCAGGGGTGATATATTAATGTATGTGGAGGCTGGAAGGAGAAGAATTGATGGGAAAGGTGCTATAGGCATTTTAAAATAAACTTAAAATAAAATAGACTAATCCACGAATTCCACCGAAATATTAAAAGTTGGCTAGAAAACTTGAAAAGATCACAAATAAAATTGTTTAAACAGATGTGTCTTTTGTTTAATTCAACATGCATGAATGAAAAATTCTGCCCAAATACACATATTTAAAAATATACATACATATATATTTATATATATATATATATATATATAGGTATATATATATATATATATATATATATATATCAAGTCAGAGAGAGAGAGAGAGAGAGAGAGAGAGAGAGAGAGAGAGAGAGAGAGAGAGAGAGAAGAGAGAGAGAGATGTTGACTTAGATAGCCATCGCATAGAAAAAGAGTGGTAGGGAGATTTTAGCGGAGGAGTAAGTTGGAAATCCCAGCTATCGTATTGTTGATATAATAATATATAATAATAATAATAATAATAATAAATAAATAAATAAATGGTTGTGTTTGTTTGGAATCCCATTTCAGTTTTCATAATTGATCGATCGTAAAAATGTTTACTTACTGTCTTTGCAATATTACATCTTGGAATATACATTGCAATTTTCCATTTGCTATCTTTCTTGTTATTCAGTCGTCCGTTTCGATCTTTTAAAAATTCCTTTGTAAGTCTATTTCCACAGGGATAAAAGTGCGTCCACTGCCTCGACCGACATCTCAAGGAAGATCGATCCATTCGCACAATTCATAAGTAAAAGAAACGACACACACACATATCAATGTAGGAAACAGTCTGATGGTTGGTTGGTTTATTAATTTTAACGGCATATCAACCCGTCCAGGGTTATATCATGCCTAGCGGTTGGGTTGTTATACATATTGTGTATTCATATATATACATTTAGTAATTGGTTTTAACAATGTGTTAGCATTATTGGGAATCATACTGTATGCCATTGATTTGTTTCATGTCTATATTCTATGGAATAATTTTATTTCCCTCAAAAAGGAGAAAATATCCTCTATGTTAATATTTTCAGATCTTCATATTGTTTGCTTTAAAATAATGTTTTCTGATGTGAGCAAAAAATCTGCATTCCATCAATAAGTGTTTGACTGTCAGGGGTGTTTGACATGTTTCACATTGTGGTTGTTGTTCTTGTTTGAGTATATAAGAGTGTGTTAGTTTTGTATGACCAATGCATAACCGGGACATAATGACTTGTTCCTTTCTAGACTTCCTTAAAGTTGGTCTGCAGCCTCCCAAAGTCGGTTTGATTAGGAAGAGTTTATTGTGGATACAGTTATTCCAGTGTTGCTGCCATTTTGTATGAAGGAATCTATTAATTTTAGGTTTCAAGTCAGTATATGGTATCTGGAACTTGTCAGGGATTAAATCTAGAGCCGATTTAGCTGCAGAGTCAGCTCTTTCATTCCCCCTCACTCCTATATGACTTGGTATCCAGCATATAATAATCTCCTTATACAGTCTGAGTATATAATAATGTAAGAGGTTGAAGAATGTTGCAGCGCTTGTCATTCAATGAATGCGTTAAAGGTTTATTTCCTATAGAGTGACCCCTCCCCTGTTGGCAAAAAATAGAATTCGTAGAGGGGTAAGACCAAAAAGAGGTTTCCTGGCTATGACACTAAACTGCATCCGATTGTGAGGCTCCCGTTCTGGTGATCCGGGCAGTGTGGACGACCCGTTCACTACCATTACCCTCACAGGCCCTCTCTATCTAGGAATGGTAGTACATTTTTAGGTCCCTCTTTGATTAACGGTCAAAATCTGACTAACTAAACTTAACTTCCGTTCTTACATTTTCACGTTTTCCCATTGGTGGAAGCCGTGAGTCAATTAAAGGTCATTACTTGTCAATAATATAACCCCCCTCTACATTTTGAATTTCAACGAATTTTAATTCAAAATCTAATTAAACTTAGAGACATAATTCGTAAGCTACCCATGAATTATGCGCTCGTGCTTTAATGCTTATTGTCGGAGGAAATGGATATGCTAATCCGAGTACAAATACTGCAAGAGGTTTTTGAATATATTAAGGAAAGATATGAATCCATCTATTCTTACTCCAGTCCTCTAGTTATGGGAAAATAGTAGTAGAAACCGGACTCTTTAACACTGGTATGACAACCGGTATAGAAGAATGAAATACACTAAAAAGCCGCTTCAAATTGACCTTTTACAAAAATACAATCTAAGGAGGTATATATTTTATAATTATAAATATAATTATAATTATAATATGCAGGAGGCTCGTGGTCTAATGGTTAGAGTCGTGGGAAATGGATTCGTCGACCCGAGTTCAATTCCTGGACGAAGCTGTTTGCATTTAACATGGCGGTAAGACCCTTGGGAAAAGTATGCATACAATTCTCCATCCAGCTATGGGAAAATAGCAGAGCAGACTGGACTCTTTAACCATGGCTAGGTAACCAGTCTAGGAGAAGGAAACCTCTGAATTCAAATCTCTTAAACTTCGCTTAAGCAATTGACCTTGTGTTATATCCTGTTCGTGTGGAGGAGTTGGTATATATATATATATATATATATATATATATATATATATATATATAATTATATTTTGCCTGCCGGACAAGATGTTGAACCTTCTCAACTCGGTTCACTTCTGACTACTGTTATTAATGACTTATCTATTTATGTTAGTATAGGATAGGGGGTTCTCAAAATCTTAACTCCGTAGACCACAACAAAAATTTGATTGACCTATCATGGACCCCATCCTTATATAGCCCAGTCCTCTTTGCAGTTATTTTGTTGCAACCAATTATGTAATTAATGAATTCTGCACAAACATTTATGTAAAATGTATGTAAAAAATACTAGCAAATATATGCACCCTCCGGGTGCAAGTATTTAAGTTTTAATATAATAAAATATCATATTAAATTAGAAAGGCTAATGAAACTGAATAAGAATACAGATAAAAAGATTTGGAACAGAGGGGGTATTAACGAAAAATAGAACAGCTTTGAAACTAACTCTTCCATCATTTTCCCTTACTCCTGTCTTTCAGTGGTAAATTTTCCTAATTCAGCTATTTAGTTAAAATAGGAAGTAAAGAATAATATTAAAGTTATTTCTTCTTGTCAATGGATTTCTTTTAAGATTTATCCCCGAGATTTTTGCTCATATTCAATAAGATAAAACCAAACAATTAGAAATCAATAATACTAAGCACATATTTATTAAAATCAAATTTTAAATATCAATATGCAAATTAGCCTTCCCATTCACACTGTAAACCGCTATTTTGTTGTATATTTAAATACAATTGCATGTTATTAGTATGTAGATATGGTCAACAGACTTAATGATGTAAAACAATTTTATCAATAATTTAAATAAAAATAAAATCATGGAGAATGTGATGTAAATAACAAAGGGAATTGTGACTTGAATAGTAATATAGTTTCGGTTACAGACATACAAACCCACAATCTCCATTATAATAAGATAATAATAACATGAGCATGTTCTTCAGGATTCTTGTGGAATTAATTTCTTCTAATTACTAAAAAGGCTTAGCAGTTTCCATGGACCCCCGAAAACTTACAGACCCCCTGAGTTGTTGTATAGATCCCAGAGGGTTTATGTAGACCCCTTTAAGAAAACCCTGTCTTCGAGTATTATTTTGTGCTGCTAGTAACAGAGAGTTATTTTCTCTTTTTTAAGTTAACCCTTAGTAGCCATTTGAAAAACAAAGATTCACATCATTCTGAGGATTTGTTCATAACATGGATAAATAAAATCAATGATCAAAATACCTTGTTGTTTGAACCAAGTGAACATGTCAGAGAGCATCTTTGGGTCTTTTTGCTGGAAGTTGAGTAGGGTTCTGAACTCAAATACTTAAATTTTATGTACTTTTCTTTGCACCGATGCTTTGAGCTTTAAGCAGATCTATAATCATGAATGAGGCCGGTTTCACTTAGTCCGTAGAGCACATCCCTAGGAATCACAAGGTTCCTGGTTCGATACAGGTCCCTGCCAACTCAGCGTTTGAGTAGCACAGATTGAGTAATCTGGTCTGTGCGGTAAACTAGAGAGCTGACGGTAATTGTGGCGCTCCACCCCAGCAAAAATCATCTCCCTGGTCTCGCACTAGAGAAATGGAGATAGACTCTCTCGATGTCCGGCTGATACCGACAACGTGAAATAGGTACCCAATCAATTCGCCACGGATATGATGTGATACAACATCCTCCAGTGAAGATCGATCTCGGCATTCAATAGTAATGGATCTGCGAGACTAGCTTGCAGACCCTTGCATCACGGTGAGACGCCCTTTTACCCAACCCGTTCGCCACGGATAGGTTGGGACTCAAGATTAGAAGTGTGGGGCATCCAGTGAGGAGTGAACTCACTATCAAGAAGTAATTGATCTGTGAGACTAGCTTCCTAACCATTATACTATGATAGGACGCCCGTTTAACGCGTGAGTTATTCATTTAGTCGTTTGTCTTCCCATTGTTATTTTTTAAAACAATTTTATCATTCTTTGTTTTCCGCCCTGTCGGCTGGGGCGTTAGAATGCACCGACTACACCTCTGCAGAGGGGTAAGACTCCCCCAATGGGGCCACCTGTTGGCCGTGGGTGGCGACCCGTGATGCTTAAGGATAGACCCCAGGTGGCTGAGCAGTTCATGATATGCAATACTCCACTTTGGTCCTATCTTGGGCTAGACGGGTGGTCGGAGAGGCCCCCTCCTATCAATCGGCTGGTCACGTCAAGCCCTAGCACCTATATGATTTTCCCAACCCTATTGCCCTTATGGCAATCCCCAAACCCTTTTTATCATATGGGTGCTAGAAGGCGGTGGCAGCGGGTTTACATGTCCTGGGAATGGCGTTAAACTCTATCTGATGGTGAGGTTCCAGTTTTGGAGGTTTGGGGAATCATTGCTCCCTGGTCCACTCTGACCCGGAGTGGTAGTACCTGTTAGGGTCCCATCTATGGGTTAAATAGAAAAACGTGAGTTTATCAACAAAATTTTATTATGCATTAAGAATTAATTTATTTCACAACTTTGTCGGCATTAAATGACCCACCGAGGTTGATGTACCGTAAAACAAAACAAATCATTCTTTGTTTTCCTGTAATCATTGCTATTACTGGCTGCTGTGTTCAATTTTTCCTATAACTCTTGTTCCTATCTACTCCAAGTCCCTGAATTGCCACATACACACGATACTTAATGCTGGTGAGTCCTTTTCTTATCACATAGATCCTGTCTATTTTATATTTCAAATGTAATGCCTAGTGCATTAGGGTTAGTCGATTTTCTCCCTTTTTAAAAAAATATGAAATTCTCTCAAACAGCGAAAGTTGTGTGTAGGTATAATTAATACTGAGACCAAAATCTCTTACTTGCACCATTCTCTGAGGAAATAGCATTAACGATCGTCTACTAAAATGCACCAAAAATCCCCGTTTCGCAACATTTAACCTAAAATTGGTTAGAAAACTTAGCAATTTTAATACTTGAAGCAGAAAAAAGTTTTAAGGCAGTTTCCAGCTGGGACCTATTGATAAGGATGCTGTTAAAAAATACAAAGACAAAATTTCAGAGGATGCAGAAAGGTTAGACAGACAGCGACAAGATTCTTCATGTGTTGCATCCTTGACATCTGATATTTTTCCACAGACGTCCTCCAGTGAAGAAAGCGTGGATGACAGTTTTGAGCCAAGGAGAATGTTGAAGGGTCATTACAGTCTTTTAAAAGTCCCAAGATATTCTGTGGAACTTATTAGGGGTGATGTATCATCAAATCTTGGGGCTTGTCTTGCTAATGCTTTTCTGTTAGATCTACAGGATATGGGATTTCTTAATCCAAGTATTCCCTTAAAAGACAGTATTTTAGACAAATCTAAAATAGATAGGGAAAAAGCAAGAGTAAAGGTAGCTAGCTATCAGATGCATGTTCAAGATTATGAAAATCTCATCTGCATTGGAGTTGATTGCAGAGTGGATAAAGACACAAGTTTGTCCCTTGCTCTTTTAATATTTTTACACCATTTTCTTCAATTTCATTGTATAGCAAAGTGTCTTTATCCACTCTGCAATCAACTCCAATGCTGATGAGATTGTCATAATCTTGAACATGCCTTTTTAAACAAAACGAATAAAATATTATGACTAGAATTCAAATTGAAAATATTTCCCCATCACCACCAACACCTCCAATATGCTGCTTTTTACCTAATAAGTAAACTGTAACAGTGATAACATTTTACAAGATTGAAATCTATTTCCTCAAACGAAGGCAAAGTTTTGATGAAAAATATTTTGTGCAGTAATTCTTTTTCTTAATTTGCAACTTTCACTACATGGGGGACGTAACTTTTCAAAAGTCGATTTACCCTATTTTGCATCGTCCTTAATTTCGTTGTGTTTGTTGGATTATTTGTGGTATAAGGTGTGCTGAAGATGACAACTTGAATTTATAAACTGTCCCAAAACAGTGTTGACTGAATTGGCCAATGAATCACTCCCAGACATGTATTTGAATAACTATTTAAAGGCGTTGATAGATTGTCCTATATTTGCCCGCTGGAAATACAGACCAACAGACGAGGATTATACAACTCTCTTAGCACGGACCAACAGACGAGAATTATACAAC
>CM042144.1:16999874-17002374 GCA_023376005.1 Doryteuthis pealeii
ATTCCAACTATTCTCCCTCCAGCTATGGGTAACTATAACGACAAACTGGGCCTGTTTACTTTGGTATGGCGACCTGTTTAGGAGAAGGAACACACTGAATTCAAATTAGGCAATTACTAACCAAGTACTGCTACAAGATTAGAGCTCCTATTAACAAACCAAGCTACGGGATCAGCGAGGGAACGTTTATTTAACAGAAGAAGGTATGAAAAGAGAACCAAGATTTGGTTGATTGTTTTGTTTAATGGCATATCAATCACTATAGGTTATTTAATGCCAAAGCCATCCTTGTAGAAGAGCAGTAGTGGCCATATTCATCCCACAACCAGGAAACCAAAATTTGAAGGAGAAAGGTTAATTGACAGAATAGGTAGAATAACAATGGATTAGTTTGGTTTGGTTTTGATTTCTTTGTTTAATGGCATAACAATTTCCGTTGGTTATTCAATGCCAAAAGCCATCCCCGTACAAGAATAGTAGTTTGTTTGCTTTTTTGTTTGTTTGTTTTGTTATACGGCATATCAACCACGGTGGGTCATTTAATGTGAAGTTTTGAAATAAATTCATTCTTAATACTACAGCGAAAACCACGTTTTCTAGCGTATAGTCAGAATTTATTTTAAACTAAACTTTCTGGGAATTTGTAATGTAAAATAAAAAGAATAGCAAAAAAGAAAAAAAACATACACTCAAAAAAAAGCAAAAAAACAGAAACAAAACAACAAACGACATATTTTCAACGGTCTCCTTCGAAGAACTACTGGTTGTTAAGTTATTGTCATGGATAAATTACATACAACAATTGTCATATATAAATGACAAATCCACTCAATAGATTATTTCATTCACTCTCCCGTTCCCCTACATTTTCCCGTTTGTCTATCTGTCTCTGTCTCAGTCTCTCGATATCTAACTTCAGTCACGCAATTGCCTTCACTTTCGGACGAATTCCACTCGGAAAATTATAAAACCCCTCACCTTTACAAGCCGGGCGAAATTACTTAAATCACATGTTCACTATACTGTGATCAATTGAACTTTCATCTTTTGCATAACCAATGTCTTTAGATGTTTCCACGGCGTTATGGGCCTGTTCAAACTGGTAAAGCGTAAGTTCTCAAATTATAGTACGTTTCCACATTCGACGGTAAGCCTTTAAAGTCAGTAGAAGAATTCACATACTTAGGTAGTAATATCTTATCCACAGAAGCGATGTTAATGCACGAATACAGAAGGCATGGCTGGCTATAAACAGATTATCTGTCATATGGAAATCAGATCACACCGACAAGTTAAAACGACAATTCTTCGTAGCCGTGGTTGTTTTAGTGCTGCTTTATGGATGCACCACTTGGCCCCCAACGAGGCACCTGGAGAATAAGCTAGATGGCAGCTGCACAAGAATGATGCATGTGATCATGAACAAGTCTTGGAAGCAACATCTCACAAGGAAGCAGCTGTACGGCCACTTGCTTCTTATCTCACAAACCATCTGAGTTAGACGAACAAGACATGCTGGACACTGCTGGAGAAGCAAGGACGAACTCATAAGCGATGTTCTCCTGTGGAAAGCAGCACATTGACATGCTAATATGAGCCGTCTAGCAAGGACCTACATTGACCAGCTCTGCGTTGATACTGAATGTCGCGCAGAGGACCTCCCAGGGACAATGAATGATAGGGAGGGTTGGCGAGAGACAGTCATGGATATCCATGCTAATTGTGTGACATGATGATGATGATGATGATGATGACATGTTCATATGTGCTGCTTTCAAATCACACACCACCCTGTCGGCTGGGGCATTAGAATGCACCGACTGCACCTCTGCAGAGGGGTAAGACTCCCCCAATGGGACCACCTGTTGGCCGTGGGTGGCGACCCGTGATACTTAAGGATAGAGCCCAGGTGGATGAGCAGTTCATGACTTGCAATACTCCACTTTGGCCCTATCTTGGGCTAGACGGGCGGTCGGAGAGGCCCCCTCCGATCAATCGGCTGGTCATGTCAAGCCCTAGCACCTATATGATTTTCCCAACCCTATTGCATTTATGGCAAGCCCCAACCCCTTTTTATCATATGGGTGCTAGAATGCGGTGACTGAGAGTCTACATGTCCTGGGAATGACATTAAACTCTATCTGATCATGAGGTTCCAGTTTTGGAGGTTTGGGGAATGTGGAGCACCCCTTCATCACCATTGCTCCCTGGTCCACTCTGACCCGGAGTGGTAGTACCTGTTACGGTCCCATCTATGGGTTAAATAGAAAAACATGAGTTAATAAACAAAATTGTATTATTCATTAAGATTGAATTTATTTCACAACTTTGTCGGCATTAAATGACCCACTGAGGTTGATATATCGTAAAACAAAACAAACCAAACCTTCAAATTACACACAAAGTGAAACAATGCGATAAGATACCATCAGTCACAAAGGTATTAACCCGCCCCTTCCCCAGATATAGGTTAAATAGTACAACTAATCTTCTCCTAAAA
>CM042144.1:17007374-17009874 GCA_023376005.1 Doryteuthis pealeii
TTTATCAATGTGAATTTCATATTTTGTCACACACACACACACACACACACACACACACACACACATATATATATATATATATATATATATATATATATATGGGTGTGTGTGTGTGTGTGTATGTAGAATTAAACAAAAGGCACATCTCCTCTGTAACAATTTTATTTTTTATCTTTTCCAATTTTCTGGCCAACTTTTTAATGTATGGGTGGAATTGGTGGATAAGTCCACCAAAATTCAGTTCCCGAGTACTTTCGGCACTTCGAAGCGCCATCATCAGGGGTATTCCATTTTTATTTATTTTTTTTATATATATAATAATGTGGAGGCTGGAAGGAGAAGAATTGGTGAGAAAGGTGTTACAGGCATTTTAGAATGTGTGTACTGCATTGGAAATTAATTAAAAAGTTGGCCAGAAAATTGGAAAAGATCAAAAATAAAATTGTTAAACAGGAAATGTGCCTTTTGTTTAATTCTACATATATAAATGAAAGGATGCTGCCCAAATACACACACACACACACACACACACACACACACACGTATATATATATATATATATATATATATATATATATAATATATATATATATATATATATAAGGGTTTTTTATAGTTTGCTTGAAGCATTTGTACGCATGTGTTTAAAATAGAAATTAGAAGTCAATTGACAATGCAACGGAATAGGTGATGAAAATGATGTTTATTTACCTGTTTCCTAAATATTTTCGGGCTAAATCCCATCTTCAGAGGTTATAGAAGTACTTGTGTGTTTTTTTTTTAGTACTTATCTTATGGCGCTGGCGTTAACGTTTGTTGTTTATTAATAAACAGGTAATTAGGAAACAGGTAAATAAACATCATTTTCAACACCTATTCCATTGCATTGTCAATTGCCTTCTAATTTCTATTTCATATATATATGTATTTTAGGTCGGGTTTCGATCCCGGCTATTTTATTATATATATATATATATTATATATATATATATATATATATATATATATATATATATATATATATATATATATATGTCATCCACAGACACCGTGTTTTGATGTATCACGTCTCTACAGTGTGGCTAGACATCTCCAGCCGGGATGGAAACCGAATTGATTCATCATCACCCAGGCTTCTTAACCATTCGACCATCGTTACATACAAACTGGGTGGGAGATGCTAACTGATAAATACACGCATCTGTATATATGCAAAGGCCACCAGAGAGTGTTACATCCATTTTATAGGAGAGCGTTGACATTTTCTTATTTATTTAATTAATTAATTAATTAATTACATATATATATGTGTGTATACATACATACATACATATATATATATATATATATATATATATATATATATATATATATATATATATATACTAGCAAATATATGCACCCTCCGGGTGCAAGTATTTAAGTTTTAATGTAATAAAATATTGTATTAAATTAGAAAAGCTAATGAAACTAAATAAGAATGCAGATAAAAATATTTGAAACAGAGGGAGTATAATAAAAGATTTGAAACAGAGGGAGTATAATAAAAAATGGAACAACTGAAACTTACTCTTCCATCACTCTCGTCTTTCATTGTTATCTTTTCTAATTTAAGTCTTTAGTTCTAAGAGGAAGTAAAGAATAAAATGACACTTATTTTATCTAGTTAATGGATTTCATTTAAGATTCATTGAAGAGATTTCTGCTTATATTCATTAAAATAAAACCAAACAGTTAGAAATCAATAATACTAAGCACATATTTATTAAATTCGATTTTTAAATATTAATATGCAAATTAGCCTTCCCGTTCACATTGTAAAGCGCTATTTTGTTGTATATATAAATACAATTGCATGTTGTCAGTATATAGACATGGTTAACAGTACTAATAATGTAAAACAATTTTATTAATAATTGAGGTTTAAATAAAAATACAATCATGGAAAATGTGATGTCAATAACTATGAGAATAGTGATATGAGTAGTAAGATAGTTTCGGTTACAGACAGAAAAACATACAATCTCCATTATAATAAGATGTCAAAGAATGTGTCTAGAATAGTAATAAATTAAATCAATAAGTCGCTCTAAAAGTTGAATTTGAACGTTTTTCTATCGTACAGATTTAAGACTGTAGAACAAACCTGTATGTATTTACCAACCGCTACACACGACTTATCAAAAGTCATCAGCTTCACCGATCACATTAGGAAATGTGCTTCTTTGGTAAGTTATTAAATTAGTATAAAATATTTGCAACTATTTTTACATGTCATGCTTACTGTACTGTTTATTTTACGCTTATTTTACAATCAACAGTCTTACAAAAACGTTTGTGCAGAATTTATTTATTACATAATTGATTGCAAAAAAACAAAAAAACAAAAAAAAAAAAACAACTGCAAGTTGGACTGGGGTATAGAAGCAGGGTGTCCATGATAGGTCAATCAAATCTTTGGAGGGGTCTACGGACGTTTGAGAACCCCTGTTTATTATTA
>CM042144.1:17014874-17018283 GCA_023376005.1 Doryteuthis pealeii
AACTCCTTTTTATCATATGGGTACTAGAAGGCGGTGGCTGCGGGTCTACATGTCCTGGGAATGACGTTAAACTCTATCTGATGGTGAGGGTCCAGTTTTGGAGGTTTGGGGAATGTGGAGCACCCCTTCATCACCATTGCTCCCTGGTCCACTCTGACCCAGAGTGGTAGTACCTGTTAGGGTCTCATCTATGGGTTAAATAGAAAAATGTATTTATAAAAAAATTGTATTATCCATTAAGAATTGATTTATTTCAAAACTTTATCGGCATTAAATGACCCACTGAGGTTGATATGCCGTAAAACAAAACAAACCAAACCAATCTAGTGATTGTAAAAACATTCCGCGTAGGGATTTATCAGTTAATTGTTCACATTAGACTGACAGCCGCAAATTTGCCGCAAGGGTATGGGACTTGGCAGACGAAAATTCCGTCCGGTTTCGGTCCCAGCTAGAGGTAGCTGTTAAAAAGTCGACCCGCACTGATGAGAAGTAAACTTCGAAACACGTGTCTGCGGATGACTTACCAACATGACTTACTGCAGTGAGCAACCCACAGCCGGGATAGAACTCCGATCAATCAGCATCAGTGGGACAGCTTGACCGCTCGGCTATCGTCACCCCCAAAATGCGAAGGGGATTATAACTGTTTTAATACACACATCTGTATGTATATAAAGGCCACCATAGAGTGTTCCATCCCTGTTATAGGAGAGCGTTGCGTTTACGCTTTAGTTGGCGGTCATCAGCGAAATCCCCTCCATAGTGCTCAACCCCAGGGGGAAGGGGAGCATATATATATATATATATTGTTTAGCCTTACATTTAAATAGGCATTCCCGCCTAATATATATATATATATTTATATATGCGTCCTGGTATATATATATATATATATATATATATATATATATATAAGTCATCCACAGAAACAGTGTTTCGACTTTTACGTCTCATCAGTGCGGCTACTTCTAGCCGGGAGCGAAACCTGATTGAATTTGCGTTTGTCGAGCTCATTACCATCAGGGCTCTCGGCAACTGTCAGTAAATGGGGGGCAGTTAATTGCTATATACTTACGAAAATGAATGCTTCCGATCACAGAGAACTCAAGTCTGTAAACAACGGACGAGTAAATGCCTTACGCTAAACGGTGAAAATTCAATTAATTCCTCCTCTATAGTGCTCTACTGGATATTAGGAGCATACATATATATATACACACACACACACACACACACACATATATATATATATATATATATATTATATATATATATATATATATATAGTGTGTGTATGTGTGTGTGTGTGTTCGTGTGTGTGTATCGGTATATACAAGATATCCCAAATTATATTTATGTTTTGTTTGCTAACAGCAGCTGTGTTTAATAAATCACAGTTAATTAAATGTTTTCGTAATAAAGACGAAATATTGCCATAATTTATAGAAAGAAAAGCGTTTGATGTTTATTTTAAAATGAGGTTTCATTTTTTAATGTTCGCAATGTCCGCAGAATCGTCAAAATTCTGGGCTGTAAACAATCAACAGACGTACTAATTGCAATTCAAGAGAACTGGCGTAGAATTAGCCTGCTTTTTGGTAAAGTAGCGAGCTGACGGTATGTGTGTCGCTCAATCTCAGCAAAAACAATCTCCCTGGTCTACGGCTAGCAAAAAGTGGACAGACTCCGTCAAGGAATTTTGATCTCAAATTATCCATTTATAATTCGAGTGTGATGTATTATTACTACGAGGAAGAGTAAAAAAGTAATGCCATTTTGTTTACGGCAGGTATAATTACCAGCACAGGAACATGTATCCTACATCCAAATGAAGCTCGTCGTCTGTGGATCACGTCCCTACTTCTCCACAGTCACCGTTTCTCTCAATAGCAATGTTCCACCTTCGAATGAGAGCATGTATCCCAGCCCCGTAATATTCTGTTGAATGTTCTTTGAGCCACTTCCTCACTACAGATTTCACTTTCTCGTCACTGGAATAATATTTGCCTCTCAAACCCTTTTTGATGGGACCGAAGTGATGATAGTTTCAAGGCGCTAAATCTGGTGAGTATGGAGGATGTGATAAAGTTGTCCTCCCGAATGAGGCGATTCTTTCCTTGTCCAGATGCTCGTGTGTGGTCGAGCATTGTCATTCAGAAGGAGGATATTGTCGATTGGCAAGTTGGGTTTTACTCGTCTTGCTTTGATCCTGGAGAGAAGTAGTGATGTGACCCACAGAGGATGTATGATACATGTTCCTGTGTTTGTAATTATACCTGTCCTAGACAAAATGGCATTACTTTTTAACTCACCCTCGTAATTCGAGTTAATTCAAAAGTCAAGATTTTGAATACACATTTGGGTGAATCCCAGTGGCTATCGTGATGGACTGCGATATCGTTGTAAGCGAGTTCAAACTCCAGTCCCTATTCGGTTCACTTTTGGATTAATGCCGTTGGAAAAGTTATGAACCCCTAACCAACCAGTTATGTATTGAACAGTATCACTACCGTTCTTCTACAAGGATAGCTTGACAGAAAATAACCTTCGAAGTCTGATACGCCATTAGACAAAGAAACTAAACCGAATACCGATTTTTGATATCAGCAAATTAAAAACATTTGATGCAAGACAATCTTCTGAGCCGCACCTTTTCCTAAGTTGATCTTATACTGTATTAAGTTAAGTGCCGTGGATCCTGACGAACGTAGTCATCTATTTTTCTTTAGTGCTAGCAGCTGACGTTCAAACGCAGGTAAAAGCTAAAGTCTCGAATAATTATTTCTAATAGAGATTAGACTCATGTTACATACTAATTGGATCCCTAATACATTTTAAGGTAGTGTAGAAATCATTATGGCGATCAGTACAGCTGATGGCCTTGAGAGTGAGTGACAGCTTTTGACCTCACTCTGACCTTGCTTTCTGGAGATAGACCGTGAGAACCGAAAGGCAATAGAAGGCCCTCTTCCGGTTTAAGGATACTAAGTAAGTAAGAGTCAGTTAGAAGTTAGAAGCCGAGCTAGCAACATGTAAGCCTCATCTGCGCAGATTGTCTGGGTGGGGATCTGGAATAAAGTAACATCAACATAAATCGAAGTCTTGTGTTTATTACTAAGAACCAACAATGACACAGGGCTTCTGATAAGAAGTGATCCCCAACAGAAACCAGACCCGGAATCCTCAATAGAAGACCAGACGAGACCTTAGAAGATATACCAGACCAAGATAGATGATAGACGATCAGAAGCAAAGCCGGCCAGAAGAATAGACGACAGAGTAAGAAGTAAGAAAGGTATATAACGTTATATAGATTTGGTAACGTGAAAAGACCAGTATATAACATATACCTATTTAGTGCCGGTAAAGAAGGCGCTATGCAACACTCACACTTAGTATAATCTCT
>CM042144.1:17025883-17033383 GCA_023376005.1 Doryteuthis pealeii
TTAATTCCTTTGATCAGATTTCTGCTGTTAAGTTTCGTTTCTAGAAGTTTTCTAGTTCTCCTGAGATATTCTTTATTAACTTTTTATTATTATTATTATTATTATTATTATTATTATTATTATTATTATTCCTATTCAGTTGCAATATCAATGCTATACGAGAAAACCTTGTTCAAATCAATTTAAGCAGACCCATATGATAAATAGCTGGAGATGTTTGTGGTGTAATGGTTATGATCGTAAAAAATGGACACGGCGAAGCTAGTTCAATCCTGGTGTAACTTTGCTTTGCTCGGTTTAAGAAGGATATACGTTCATTAGTATACTTATCTACTTGTTTTACTTATCTGCTGTTTGGATCAGTGGTCTTTCCTATTCTGGATCTGGGATAGCTGGGTCTGTTGTTGGGCTGGCATTCACTCTGTTCTGGAATTACATGTTTGTGTCGCTTAGTTTTTACTAACCGAACAGAAGACGTGATATTGTTGTTTTTCAGAGCTTTATCGAGAAGTGGCCTTCATCGAGAAGTGGCCTTCATCGAGAAGTGGCCTCAGAAGACAGACCGCATCTTGCATCTCACCCCTTCGAACAAGCAGCAAACTCTCTCCGTCCGTCCCCTTCAAAAAACATAGGCAAGACTCTCCTTATACAGTATATCTCTTACTCTCATACATTTCTTCTGTGACAGTTTCGAAAGTAATTACTCATCAGGTCCTTATTTCCTCAGTGGGTGCACCATTAATATTTCCTCCTTGGTGAACATAAAAAGACATTATTAACAAATAAATAGATACGCAAAGGGATTTATTTATGATACCTTGTTTGGCCGTTACAAAAGATACGATTGTTGATTTCTTGTATTCTGATTACGAAGACAAAGAGAAAATTGGTTTTGCAAAGTATAAATGATTGTACAATAATATAATTGGTCCTTAGAGGCACACACTTACTCATACATCATCATCATCATCATCATGATTATTATTATTATTATTATTATTATTATTATTATTATTATTATTATAAATATTATTATTATTATTATCATTATTATCATTATCATCATTATTATCATTATTATTATTATCATTATTATCATCATTATTATTATTATTATCATTATCATCATTATTATAATTATTATTATTATCATTATTATCATCATTATTATTATTATTATCATTATCATCATTATTATCATTATTATTATTATCATTATTATCATTATTATTATTATTATTATTATTATTATTATTATTATTATTATTATTATTATTAATCTTCGTTTGATGAATTGTCAAGTGAGATTAAGAATATTTTGCGTGTTCTTTGAGATGAAGACTTACTGAAATAAAAACAAAAAGTAAGATTTTGGTAGTGAAAGTTGATTGAGCCAAAAAGAAAAAAAAATGATAGTTCCTTTTTAAAATGGAAACAATCAGGGGAGACAACTCGTTGATCAACTTTTACTGATTTCTATAATTTAGAGAGTTCTTACCTAGAAGTGTTTAATTGTTTGTTTTTTTTAGTTATTTTATTGTTGTAGTTTGTTATTTTCTTTTCTTAAATGAGTCATCAATAAAGAAATCTGAATATTCATCAATCAATTTCGTCAACATTAGAGATTTTGTTTTCGTTCTTTTCGTTTCTTTAGCAACGAACAAAACCAAATGATCAGTGATGCATCATCGGGAATGCCTAAACATGCCTTTCTCTCTTATTTATATGGAAAGTAAATGGTAATTATTTCTTTGTGGTTAGTATTAACCCCACCCCCTCAAAATAAATAACAAACATAGAAAGATAAACAAAAAAAAAAACAACAACAATTATCTAATGTAATGGACGGAATTATTATTTATTTATGTTGTTTGCGTTTTGTGGCTAGTATTAACCGCCTCCCCACAGAACCCTCGCCCCCACCACCAAACAAACAAATAAAAAAAACATAAATAAAAAAAACAAGTATATAATGTAATGGGCGGAATATAGTTTGTTTGCGATTGGTGGTTAATATTAACCCCACACACACCACACACACAAACGCCTAACAAACAAATGAAAATAAACAAAACAAAAACAGGTATACAATGCATCACCTGGGTAGAAGGAGAAGGGGCAAAAATGTTAGTCTCGCAGATCCATTATTACTGAATCGCGATACTCGCATTAAAATCCTCACGTAAAAAAGATATCGCGATGATCCGACCTGGTAACACGCCAGAAAAAAAAAGTGTAGTGATAATCTGAAAAAGAAAAATTATTAATATCTCCTATTTAAAATATTAAATACAAAAAAGTTCATTCTGTTACTACTTAGATTTTTATTTTTTTAATTTTTTTTTTTCACGAATATAAATTATTTTTCATTACTTTTGCTCAAAAAATAAGATATGGTAATAATAAATATGTATACATATTTACTTTATCGTTAATTGTTTTATTTTCGTATTTTCCTCCGGACATATATACACACAACTTCCCTTTATATATGCATAGATAGTTTATCTACGTTGTTTAACCACCTCCCTACAAAACCCTCACCAAACAGACAAATAAAAAAACAAAACAAAAACAAACAAAAACAAACAAGTGTATAATGTAATAGACGGAATATAGTTTATATAAGTTGTTTTGTGGTTAGTATTATCCCACCCTCCAAAAAAAACAACAGCAAAACACACAGACACACACACACACACACACACACACACACACACACACACACACACACACAACACACACACACACACACACACAAAAGCCTAAACAAACAAATAAAAGTAAAAAAAAACAAGTATATAATGCAAGGGACGGAATTTTGCTTATTTACATTGTTTGCGTCTCCATTGTTTTTACTCCCATGTTCTTATGTCATACTTTATCATTTGTTTTATTATTTTCAATGAAGCAGATCGTTGAACGCATATTTGATGTTGTTTTCTCATCATTATCACGGATTCGGAAATTGTAATAAAGCTGGATGAAGTTAAATGACGCGGTTTGTAGAATTAGAGAGAAAAGAGAAACAAACAAAAAAAATAAAATAAAGAAAAGAAAATGCAAAACAGACAAACAGGACGAGAAACAGAATAAAAGACTTGGTATTGGTCAGCGTGAAAATCATCCTCCATCTTTTTTTCCTTATCTCGCGCCAAAAACGTGAAGTCTTCTGGAAAATCAGAAATAAGTAAACGAAGCTTAAAAAGACGACGCATGGGCGCATGCGCAAAGCAGATGTAACGCGGGCGTAAGAAGCAAATACAATCAAATCGTTGCCGAGATGCTTAATCCAATAAGGAAACCCATCTCGCAATACTCAAGTATATCGTCCACTATATTCTGCACACGGCGTGGGGGGCTTATCAAATGAAGCTGCATGGGGGGACTGTAAATAGTGTAAATTTTAAATGATGTGGCAAATGAAAGATGGTGTTCGATACGCTCTCTGAACACAGATGTAAGCGTAGATGATACATCCATTTCCTAATAGAATTAGTGATAGAAAATACAGTTGTCTTCTTTATTCGGAAAAGCCAGCGGCGGCATTCTTTTATGTCGCAATTTTCTGCTTAAAGCCGCTTCCATTAAGCCAATTTCGAATACGCAATTCGCCGATAAAATACGCAACTATCGATCTGCCTAATTCAATTAAGAGATGAATCAAAACGTTTGCATTTTTATGTTGGTTTCTGCGGTTTCAACCAGTCTGTTTACGAAAGAAGAAAAAAAAAAAAAGAAACCATCTAATAAGGAAAGATTTTACAAGAACCTACACTTACACCGACACACATAGACACCTACACACAAATATATATATATAGTTCTTGAGTTCTCTAGTGATTGTACCCTATTGCTCTTATGGTAAGCCCCAACCCCTTTTTATCATATGGGTACTAGAAGGCGGTGGCTACAGGTCTACATGTCCTGGGAATGACGTTAAACTCTATCTGATGGTGAGGTTCCAGTTTTGGAGGTTTGGGGAATGTGGAGTACCCCTTCATCACCATTGCTCCCTAGTCCACTCTGACCCGGAGTGGTAGTACCTGTTAGGGTCCCATCTATGGGTTAAATAGAAAAATGTATTTATAAAAGAATTGTATTATCCATTAAGAATTGATTTATTTCAAAACTTTATCGGCATTAAATGACCCACTGAGGTTGATATGCCGTAAAACAAAACAAACCAAACCAATCTAGTGATTGTAAAAACGTTCCGCGTAGGGATTTATCCGTTAATTGTTCACTTTAGACTGACAGCCGCAAATTTGCCGCAAGGGTATGGGACTTGGCAGACGAAAATTTTGTCCGGTTTCGATCCCAGCTAGAGGTAGCTGTTAAAAAGTCGACTTGCACTGATGAGAAGTAAACTTCGAAACACGTGTCTGCGGATGACTTACCAACATGACTTACTGCGGTGAGCTACCAACAGCCGGGATAGAACTCCGATCGATCAGCATCAGTGGGACAGCTTGACCGCTCGGCTATCGTCACCCCCAGAATGCGAAGGAGATTATAACTGTTTTAATACACACATCTGTATGTATGTAAAGGCCACTATAGAGTGTTCCATCCCTTTTATAGGAGAGCGTTGCGTTTACGCTTTAGTTGGCGGTCATCAGACACACTGTTTCGACGTTTACGTCTCATCAATGCGGCTACTTCTAGCCGGGAGCGAAACCCGATTGAATTTGCGTTTGTCGAGCTCATTACCATCAGGGCTCTCGGCAACTGTCAGTAAGGGGGGAACAGTTAATTGCTATATACTTACGAAAATGAATGCTTCCGATCATAGAGAACTCAAGTCTGTAAACAACGGACGAGTAAATGCCTTACGCTAAACGGTGAAAATTCAATTAATGCCTCCTCTAGAGTGCTCTACTGGGATATTAGGAGCATACATATATATATATATATACGCGCGCACACACACACACACACACACACACATATATATATATATATATATATATATATATATATATATATAGTGTGTGTGTATGTGTGTGTGTGTGCATGTTCGTGTGTGTGTATCGGTATATACAAGATATCCCAAATTATATTCATGTTTTGTTTGCTAACAGCAGCTGTGTTTAATAAATCACAGTTAATTAAATGTTTTCGTAATAAAGACGAAATATTGCCATAATTTATGGAAAGAAAAGCGTTTGATGTTTATTTTAAAATGAGGTTTCATTTTTTAATGTTCGCAATGTCCGCAGAATCGTCAAAATTCTGGGCTGTAAACAATCAACAGACGTACTAATTGCAATTCAAGAGAACTTGTGTAGAATTAGCCTGCTTTTTGGTAAAGTAGCGAGCTGACGGTATGTGTGTCGCTCAATCTCAGCAAAAACAATCTCCCTGGTCTACGGCTAGCAAAAAGCGGACAGACTCCGTCAAGGAATTTTGATCTCAAATTATCCATTTATAATTCGAGTGTGATGTATTATTAGTACGAGGAAGAGTAAAAAAGTAATGCCATTTTGTTTACGGCAGGTATAATTACCAGCACAGGAACATGTATCATACATCAAAATGAAGCTCGTCGTCTGTGGATCACGTCCCTACTTCTCCACAGTCACCGTTTCTCTCAATAGTAATATTCCACCTTCGAATGAGAGCATGTATCCCAGCCCCGTAATATTCTGTTGAATGTTCTTTGAGCCACTTCCTCGCTACAGATTTCACTTCCTCGTCACTGGAATAATATTTGCTTCTCAAACCCTCTTTGATGGGACCGAAGTGATGATAGTTTCAAGGCGCTAAATCTGGTGAGTATAGAGGATGTGATAAAGTTGTCCTCCCGAATGAGGCGATTCTTTCCTTGTCCAGATGCTCGTGTGTGGTCGAGCATTGTCATCCAGAAAGAGGATATTGTCGATTGGCAAATTGGGTTTTACTCGTCTTGCTTTGATCCTGGAGAGAAGTAGTGATGTGACCCACAGAGGATGTATGATACATGTTCCTGTGTTTGTAATTATACCTGTCCTAGACAAAATGGCATTACTTTTTAACTCACCCTCGTAATTCGAGTTAATTCAAAAGTCAAGATTTTGAATACAAATTTGGGTGAATCCCAGTGGCTATCGTGATGGACTGCGATATCGTTGTAAGCGAGTTCAAACTCCAGTCCCTATTCGGTTCACTTTTGGATTAATGCCGTTGGAAAAGTTATGAACCCCTAACCAACCAGCTATGTGTTGAACAGTATCACTACCGTTCTTCTAGAAGGATAGCTTGACATAAAATAACCTTCGAAGTCTGATACGCCATTAGACAAAGAAACTAAACCGAATACCGATTTTTAATATCAGCAAATTAAAAACATTTGATGCAAGACAATCTTCTGAGCCGCACCTTTTCCTAAATTGATCTTAAGATCATGGAAAATGGACACG
Source organism: Doryteuthis pealeii (assembly GCA_023376005.1). Taxonomy (NCBI): domain Eukaryota; kingdom Metazoa; phylum Mollusca; class Cephalopoda; order Myopsida; family Loliginidae; genus Doryteuthis; species Doryteuthis pealeii. The sequence continues at coordinate 17,032,285 of CM042144.1, forward strand.
TCGCCCCGAGTTCAAATCCTGGACGTGGTAATTGCATTTTATTTAGCGCTAATATCCTTGGGAAAGGTATGAATCCTACTCTCCCTCCATCTATGGGGAAATAGTAGGGCAGACTGGGCTCTTTAACCTTGGTTAGGCAACCGGTCTAGGAAAAGGAAAACTCTGAATTCAAACCTGCTGAGCTACGCTTAAGAAATTGACCTTGTGTCGCATCCTGCTCGTGCGGAAAGGTTGGTAAATATATATACTGTATTAAGTTAAGTGCCGTGGCTCCTGACGAACGTAGTCATCTATTTTTCTTTAGTGCTAGCAGCTGGTATTCAAACGCAGGTAAAAGCTAAAGTCTCGAATAATTATTTCTAATAGAGATTAGACTTACACTAGTATATATTGGTTGAACGTGCGTAGTGTAATGGTTATAGTCGTTGCAAAGCGACTCATCGACCCGAGTTCAAATTCTGGACGAAGATGTTTGCATTTCACATAGCGCTGGTAACTATGGGAAAGGTACGAATCCAACTGCTCTCCCTCCAGCTATGTGTAAATAGTTGGGCGGAGTGGGCTCTTTAACCATGGCTAGGTAACCAAGTAAATGCTGAATTCAAACATGATAAACTCCGATTAAGAAATTGACCTGGTGTCACATCCTGCTCGTGTGGAGTGGTTGGGTAAATAAATACGGTAGTTTAAATCCCCTTTCCCGCCCTAGCGTGACGTACGCCAAATCTCAAGGGAAAAGGTAGGTAGGTCGTTACACTGGCATTGATGGTATGCACAAGGAATAAACAAAGGAAGGAAAAGTACTTATATACTTTGTAATGAAATATGATTCTTTTTAATGTGTTAGTCATTTTCATCAGATTCATTATTAGTCACGCGGAATGCAAAATAAATTTGAACTATGACAAGAATGTATCATTTAGCAGAGTATATATATATATATGAGGAAAAAATGAGTAAAGAAAAGAAATGTAGATGGATAAAAATAATTTTTATCGATATCACTTTTAATCGATATCACTTAACATGTGTTTCGGTCTGTTTATAAAATGTATACGGATTTACGTTATTATTATTATTAAAATATCAGGTGGAGTTG
>CM042144.1:17038383-17071003 GCA_023376005.1 Doryteuthis pealeii
ATTGCAGTGCTGGGATTCCAATGAATAGCGCCATCTGGATTCAATCAAACAGTGTCCAATATCTGAAATTTGAACATTGAGATTACTCTGGCATTAATTTTCATAAAAATGTTCTGTTTGTATTTTGTTTTTGTTTTTTTCTTCTTCGTCTTTTCTTCTACCATTTCCATTAGCAAAGACCCGAATAAGAGTTCAAGGTGTCAATTACAAAAATTATTTGCATTCCAACATTATAGAAAGAGAAAGAAAGAAAATGTGATTTAACTATATTTTGTAAAAACAGTGCCAACTATGCCAAAAATGCGCTGTTAACATCAATAAGAAATATAAATGAATTTTGTCATTTGGAACCCAGGTTAGATAATTAATGACCACAGTTTAAGGTTGGCACAAGGACACGGGGAAGAGTTCGAGAAGTTGCATTTATATATAAATGGCACCTCATGTAGTGTAATGGGTAGTAAGTTAGATTAGCAGACCACTGGTAGTGATTTCAATTCTCATTGGGCACCCCACACTTCTGGCTTCGCGCCACATCTAAGCTAAGCTTAGTAAATAACCATATAAATGGTATACGTCAGAATAGATAAATGAATAAAAAAATACTTATATAATTTGTAAATAAATATACTTGTTTTTAATGCGTAGTGGGCCTTGCCTAGAAAATCTGTATTATAAAACCTGACATTCCTCAGGTTTTGAACATCGACTACAAGTATCAATATTCACTTTAAGGTTTAAAATTTATTGTACACTATTAGTTGGATGTGGTGTAATGGTTAGAGTCGTAGGAAATGGATTCGTCGACCCGAGTTCAAATCCTGGACGAAGCTACAGTTCACATAGTGCTAATATCCTTGGGAAAAGCATGAATCCAACTAATCTATCTCCATTTTAATTTCGTTTAAATTACCAATTAGAGAGCTCATTACCAAATTTATGGGAGTATATATATATATATTTATCTATTTATTTATTTAATTATAGTCACCAATACAAAGTTCGTCTTACCAATGTTTATCCGTCATGGCGGATGAACATCCGAAACCATTGGTAAGACGAACTTTGTATTGGTGACTGAAATAAATAAATAAATAAATAAATAAATACAGCTCGTAAAGAAATAATTGAGCACTTTATAATCATTTCTCCAAGAATAATAGCCAAAAAATTAACTATATATATATATATATATATATATATATATGCAGTCAGTCCGAGTTCGACCCTACCCAAGGATAGTTGTGTCTAGCCACACTGAAGAGACATGAAATGCTGAAACATGTGTCTGTGGATAACTTATTAATATATGCTCCCATAAATTTGGTAATGAGCTCTCTAATTGGTAATTTAAATTAACTCTCACTACTAAGCAAATAAGCAATGATCATTTCTCCGGAAATTTGATCTCTCAGTGACTGTAAAATACATTCCTATGTATTTAATAGTTTAAAAACACCAGTCCCCGCATCAGCTGTCAGTGGGCGAGAGATAAAGATATCGGACTACCATGCGGTCGACTCTACCCAAGGATAGTTGTGTCTAGCCACACGGAAGAGGCATGAAATGCGGAAACACGTGTCTGTAGATGACTTATTAATATATATATATATATATATATATATATATATATATATATATATATATATATATATATATATATAAACCAATCCTCTCTTCCACAACTGTAAATATCAATGGGGCAAGAAATGTCCGATTCTCTGAAGTTGAATTGACACACAATTACCTGAGGCATTATAATAGTTCTGTTAAGAAATATCCCATTCAATAAATGAAGATTTACATTTACCACAACAATAATATGGTAAGGAAGATACAATAGTAGAAATTATAACACTTTAAACTTCCCCTGTAGAATTAAACATGAGAATTTTGCAAAGGCAATTCCTCCGGCAATTGGCAGTTTCCAACTTCCAATAAAATACGTCTCGGTAGGAAAATTAAACTTGTGATTATGTTTTTAGTTTCTATCCACAACGATGGTGTGGATATTATGTAATATTTCCCTAATGACTTGGTAAGGTGCTCTAAAGTTGTTTAGTTAGAAAGAGTAGTGCCTAATTTTCAACAGCAGTCAACTTATTACGAAAATGTACGCTTAAAAATCTAATGATAGAAACGGAGCAAAGGACTTAAAACGAGGGTGAGTCAAAAAGTAATGCCATTTTATTTAATGTATCATAAATCAAGTATGTCCTCTGTGGATCCCATTCCTATTTTTCAACATAATCACTGTCTCTCTCAATAGCCATGTTCCACAATTGAATGTGAGCATGTATCCCTGCTCCGTAAAATTATGTTGACTGTTCTTTGAGCCACTTCATCACTACAAATTTCACTTCCTTGAGTATCTGACCGTCATCCTTAGTTCCAGTTGTAGTAAATAAGTAAGCAAGCCAATAAGAATCCTTGGTTCCAGATGTAGTAAATAAGTAAGCAAGCCAATAAGAATCCTTAGATGTAGTAAATAAGTAAGCAAGCAATAAGAATGTTATAGTATTCTTTGTAAGTCCGACGTCCAAGATAATCCAAATAGCAATGAGCCAAGGTTAAGAATCAGACCTCTATAAATACACAACAGCAGCAGCAGCACTGCCAGTTATTGGGGAATAGGAATCTTTCTCAGGTCACGTGATAGTCAACGAGTCTATATTTAGGAGTAGGCATCTATCACACGCCTTATATCCCAAAAAATCCAACAGTCACTGGAATAATGTTTGCCTCTCAAACCCTCTTTCAGCGGATCGAAGAGATAATAGTCTGAAGGCGCTAAATCTGGAGAGTATGAGGCTGCGGTAAAGTTTTCCACCTGAATGAGGCGATTTTCCCCTTGTCCTGATGCTTGTGCGTGGTTGAGCATTGTCATCCAGAAGGAAGACATTGTCGATTGTCAATTTGGGTCTTACTCGTCGGATTATTGCTCTGAGCCTCGTTAGGGTCTCAGTGTAGGCGTTAGTTTTATGAAAAAGAACTTTACATGAAATAAAGAAAATCGCATTAATATTGACCCACCCTCGTATATATTGGGAAAATATTTATTCTAAGAAAGATACATGTCTTTGTTTTGGTTTTTGTACGGCTTAACAACCCAGTTGGGTCATTTAATGCCGGCAATGTTTTGAATGAACCGTAGCATTAGTTTGGAAGAACATTTTTAAACTATTTTTTGTGAACAAATTTTATATTTAACCCATAGATGGAACCCCAACAGGTACTACCACTCTGGGTCTAAAGTGGACCGGGGAGCAATAATGTTGAATGGGTGATCCACATTCCCCAGACCTCCAGAACTGGAACCTCACCATCAGTTAGTTTAACGTCTTACCCAGGACATGATGACCCTCAGCCAATGTGTTCTAGTACCCATAGGATAAAAAGGGTTGGGGCTTGCCATAAGTTCAATAAGTACGGAACAATTATATAAGTCCTAGTGCTGGACGTGAGCAGGAGATTGATTGGAGGGGGTCTCTCTGAATGCCAAGTAAAGGCCAAAGTAGGGTGTTGAATGTCATTGACTGCTCATCCACCAGAATTCCGTCCTTAAGCATCACGGATCACCACACACAGCCAACAGTTGTCCCATTGAGGAAATTCACCTCTCTGCAGTCTGTGTATTCTAAAACCCCAGACGACAGGGCTGTAAGCCTCGATAAGCCTGTTCAGTACATAGATGGGTGAACATTTAAAATCAGCAAGTACCGTAAGCCAGCGGTCCCCAACCACCGGGTCGCGACCCGGTACCGGGCCGCACAGAACGATTTTTTTTAAATCATAATTATTTCTTGTTAGAAAGGATTTTCGTTCTAAAATGAATATTTTCCTTTACAGAGATGTTGTTGATTATTAATTTATGAACAAAAAGTTGTTTATTCTCTGTTGATGTTTGCATTTGACATAAGATCGCTGCCGATGATTTATTATTAGATTACGTCATTAACGATTATCGAGCAAATGTAGGCCGGAGCATATGAAGGCCGGTCAGTGAAAATATTGTATTAGATGAAACCGGTCCGTGGCGCAAAAAAAAAAGGTTGGGGACCGCTGCCGTAAGCAATCGGCGACTTCTTGTTGCATACCCTTTCTTTAATTCTTACTTCTAGTCATCTTTTCTTCTGGCCGGCTTTGGTTCTATCTTCTAACATCTTGGTCTGGTCTCTTCTAAGGTCTGGACTTTCTTGGGGACTTCGGGTCTGGTTTCTGTTAGGGATTTCTCTTTATCAGAAGCCTTGTGTCATTGTTAGTTTTTAGGTAATAAACACAAGACTTCGATTTACTTTGATGTTACTTTATTCTCAATCCCCAGCCCAGACATCTGCGCAGTGAGACTTACATCTTACAAGCTCGGCTCCAACTTGCTAACTCTGAGTTACTTACTATCCTTAAACCGGAAGACAGGGTCTTCTATGCCTTCCGGTTCTCACGATTTATCCCCGGAAGGCAAGGTGAGAGTGAGGTCAAGCGCCGTCACTCACCTTGAGGGCCATCAGCTGCACTAATCGCCATTATGTTTCTGTTATATATTGTACAAAAGGAAATATGAATTCCCGGTTTTATTAAACAAAGAAGTTTTTAACACCTGCCTGTTATCAGATCAAGAGATAAAAATACGTGGGTGTAGCTATGAAGATAAAAGAACCGAGAGGGCTTCAGACAGGGCAGTCGTCAGAGTCCCGGAGGAGAGAGTGAGGGATCGGAGTCAGTAGTCGGCCGAGCGGGACCTCGCGTAGTTGGTGTCGGAAAAGCTAGCGTTAATATTTACCAACTGAAAAAGCTTGTCGCCCAGAAATTTAATTGAAGGACCGAAAGTGTAAAGACTAAATATATTGATTAAACTGACCCTCTCTCTCGAAGTTAAGAAGCTTGAATTTATTTCAATAAACTTCTGGAGGATAACTTTGGTGTTATTGTCATCCCTTACAACGAAGATAAAACTATTGCAATTTAGTACAGTGACTACGCGCTATGCAACATATATCGATTTGGTGCACGTGAACCACGAGGGTTCATCAAGGACCCATAAAAACCTGCTGGTTACCACAAAAACAAAAAAAAAAACACAACGTGAAGAACGACTCAATTCGGCCGGAATTTTGCGGAAAATAAACGTAAAAGTGGAAAACACCCAAACAGAAGAAAGAAAAAAACACCCAACGAAAATCAACGTAAACTTGGACTCCCCGAAAAAAAAAAAAAAAAAAAAAAAAAAAACAAAGAACGAGAAAGACTCACTATATATAGACTTGAAAAACAAACAAAAAAAAAAGAAAAAAAAACTTCCTATAGACTTTGAAAACTACAAAAAAAAAAAAATTATTACGGACATATTTTAAACAAAAGAAAGACAGAATTATAACAAAGGACATTTAAAAAAAAGAGAAAAAAAAAAAAAAAAAAAAATTGAACTTTCTATCAGACGACTATACGTAAGTACAACTTCCCACATACTTTTTGGCCATTTTCTTTTCTTTTCGCTCTCTTGTTTTATGTTGTATTGTTTTGATATATAATGATGGAATCACAAATTAAGGACTTATTTCAGGCACTCACAGCCGAGTTAATTAACACAGCAAAATCACTAACGAATATATTAAAGAGTGACTTCTACTTGCAGCAGATTACACCGTTAAGTAGTAAGGATGAAAGTAAATTTGAGGTGTGGGTCCAAAGTATGGAAAAATATTTTGCCTCAATAGAAGCTAAAGAAGCTGATAAATGTAGGGTAGCAATTATAACCACGAGAGGAAATATAGGAGATTTTGTATATAAAATTATAGAAGGTAATAAGGATATCTCGTGGTTAGGCTTAAAACAAGTTATTAGAGAATACATTGGGATCACTCACCATGCACATTATTACTTAAGGCAATTAGTTAACATTAGACAAGACACACAGGAAAATGTGCATGATTATATGAATAAAATAACGGATTTAGCTAATAATGCATACGGTGAAATTGACAAAAATTTAGCGATAGTGCAACAGCAGATTAAGTGCTGTTTTATAGAAGGATTAGCGGATCCCGAAGTTAAGGTATTCGTACTAAGAAGTGATCCCCAACAGTTGAGAGCGCCTATCAACTAGCACTCTCAGAGGATAAATTAAGGGCTAGAATTAGGATTCCTCCCAATATTGATCCTGCACCGATGGAGATTTGCCACGCTAGAAGACGCGCGGTGCACATCAATGCAGTAGGGCACAATAAAAGATCCCACGATAGGTGTGATAATAGGATAAATCACCGAACAGTACGTCAGCCTAGGTACTATAGGAATAGGGATCGATTATGCTGGATATGCAGGTCGAACAAGCATCTGAGGTGGAATTGCCCCAGAGAAATGCTGCAAAATGGCGAGTACCAGTTAATAAAAAGCCCCCCGAACGGAATAAGAGACAGACGTACACTGTCAGTGCGATAGACTCATCGAATAGGATAGGTAATCGAAATTATTTTAGAGGTGAATGTATAAACACGAGGGATAAACCATATAATAGAGGTTTTATAAATAATGTTACGTATGGAAAGAATGATAAGACAATCCAACGGGTTAATCAAACTAGCGTTGGCAATGTTAAAAATAGTAGTGAAATTAAAAAAAGCCCGATAAGATAGACACACCGAGCATAGAGCCGAGGGTGTTAAACCCCGTAGTGGAGGTTGCTCCAAAAATAATAAAGCCGGTAATTAAAAATGCACCCTCAGAAAATTATGATACCGAGGAGAGTCCAGGTAACTCTGATAGCGATGATGTTTACGTGCCCCTCAGAACGCGAAAGATAGCTATGTACAAAGAAATATTAGAAAAGAATAGGAATACGCGTCAGGAGGAGGCAATGTTAGAATCTGTGAGTTCGCGTGATAAGGTTAGTAGACAGGCCGAAAAAAAGTTAAGAGAAATAGGAAAAGTAGCAACAGTTAAACCCGAAGAAAATGTTCGAATTGACAATGAAGAGAAGGATAGATGTCGGGAAATGAAAAGAAAGGAATTAAAAGACGCCATCAGTGATATTTTTGCCCAGCTTGTTTAAATTTATTTTTTCTTTCCTTTTGAAAGAACAGTATTCGATTCAAAAGAATTGTCGACACTGCTTTGTCGCTAGTGAGAATTTTCACTAGGTACTGTCATAATTTTTTTTTTTTGTTATTGCCGTTATTGTTATTATTGGTAATAATAATTTGTGCCCAAAAGGACGAGATTTGTAAAGATTTTTTTTCTATGTTAAAGAGAAATGACCATCAAGTTGGAAAGTAGAAAAATAGTTGAAAGATAAAGTAATGAAGAATAAAAGAAGTTGATTATATATGAATATAAAAGAGCGAGAAAGAAATGGTTCGGGAAGTTGTACAAAAAAAAAAAAAAAAAAAAAAAAAAATTGTTTGCTCATTGTTAATTTGCTGTATGAGATTTTAACTCTGCATTTGCTTTGTGTTGTATTGTTTTGTTTTTACTTTTATTTCATATTTTGTAAACATGTAGAAAGAGAGAGAGAGGTCAGATAGACTAGTTTAGAAAAATCAAAAGCAAAAGAAAAGAAAAATGAATGATAGAGGGGCGTTAGAAAAATGTCCACGTGAACATTTTTGAAAAATGAGATAAGGAGGAGTGTTATATATTGTACAAAGGAAATATGAATTCCCGGTTTTATTAAACAAAGAAGTTTTTAACACCTGCCTGTTATCAGATCAAGAGATAAAAATACGTGGGTGTAGCTATGAAGATAAAAGAACGAGAGGGCTTCAGACAGGGCAGTCGTCAGAGTCCCGGAGGAGAGAGTGAGGGATCGGAGTCAGTAGTCGGCCGAGCGGGACCTCGCGTAGTTGGTGTCGGAAAAGCTAGCGTTAATATTTACCAACTGAAAAAGCTTGTCGCCCAGAAATTTAATTGAAGGACCGAAAGTGTAAAGACTAAATATATTGATTAAACTGACCCTCTCTCTCGAAGTTAAGAAGCTTGAATTTATTTCAATAAACTTCTGGAGGATAACTTTGGTGTTATTGTCATCCCTTACAACGAAGATAAAACTATTGCAATTTAGTACAGTGACTACGCGCTATGCAACATTTCTACTCTATTGCCATAAATATTAGTTATCTAATAATTATGTAACATTCTAAGCAAAACTAAGCAAAACTTAGTAATTTTTTAAATGTCAGAAAATTTACGTGCCATAAAAGATGAATAATCAGAACATTTTTTTTAAATAATAATATTAAAATTTTTAATAATAAGATTAAATTTTTTTAATAATAATATTAAAAGCGCAGTAAACATACATTTTCGTTATGGGTTATTTTTTGGTTATTTTCTCTCATAACAAAAATACCATGGCAATGCAAATTTTTTTTTTATAACGTTGTTTCTAACAAATTTCATTTTTTTAATTCCAAATTTCCATTTCAATATTGTTGCTCGTCCGAGAAAGAAATAATCTGATTCTGGTTGGATGTAATTCCCTAAGAGAAAACTGGAAAAAAATTTTTTTAGAAGAATAAAATCGAACTAAATATCATTTTAGGTTTTCTATAAACCAATCTCATATCCAAATCTTTTTCAATATTTGTAAACTATCTAGTAACTCAAACTACTTATAACTATGATGACTCCGAAGTTTAAAAAAAATTTCGCTTCTAAAAGCTTCATAACTCATATTGGATCTGTAATATTTCTAAAGTCTTTTGTCAATATATACGAAAAATGTCAGCATTTCTGAAAACAGAAATGCTAAAAACATTTTAGATACTAATACAAACAATATAAATTTTTATTTGATTAATTTTCCTTAACCCTTTGAAAATCGGAGGCGCGTAGAGTAATGGTTATAAATGACTTTATTTGAAAGAGGGGAAAAAACTTACAACAACCGTTCTTCCTGGTAGTAAGACCAAACTCGAGTAATAAAATGATTGTAATATAAATTAAGAGAGCGCTATTGCCATTGGCTGGAGGTCGGGTGACCTGTACTATACAACTATGGTCATCAGGAGGCGAGGTCATTTGCTGAGGGGGAAGGGTCGAGGTTTGATCAACCCCGATTGGTCCCTTGGGCGAGGAAATTCGTTGTTGAAAGACCAGAAATTTCCAATGACCCCAAGGATATAACAACGCTGATGACTTCCCCCTCAATCATCTTATAGATGTATTTTTACAAGAACTAGAAAATATATGCACCCTCCGGGTGTAAGTATCTAAGTTTTAATGTAATAAAATATATTAAATGAGAACGGCTAATGAAACTAGATAAGAACGCAGATAAAAATATTTGAAATAGAGGGAGGTATAATAAATTTAAAAAATAGAACAACCAAAACTTACTCTTCCATCACTCCCGTCTTTCATTGCCAAACTTTCCTAATTTAACTATTTAGTTATAAGAAGTAATGAATTAAATTACAGTTATTTCTTCTTGTTAATGAATTTCTTTTAAGATGTTCTCCCCGAGATTTTTACTCATATTCATTAAAATAAAACCAAATATTTGGAATCATTAACACTGAGCCCATATTTATTAAGAACAAATCTTTAATATCAATATAACTGTAAACTGTTATTTTGTTGTATATATAAATACAATTGCATGTTAATAGTATGTAGATATGGTTAACAATATTAATAATGTAAAACAATTTTATCAATAATTGAGGTTTAAATAAAAATAAAATCATGGAGAATGTGTTGTAAATAACTAAGGGAATTGTGACTTGAGTAGTGATATAGTTTCGGTTACAGACAGAAAGACACACACTCTCAATTATAATAAGATGGAATAATATTGAAATTTGAAATATTCCAAGTAAAAAAATACCAAGAAAATTTGGTACAACCGTGGGGGAAATTTGCTATGCAAAGAGTTAAACAACCCTATTGCCCTTATGGCAAGCCCCAACCCCTTTTTATCATATGGGTGCTAGAAGGCGGTGACTGCGGGTCTACATGTCCTGGGAATGACGTTAAACTCTATCTGATGGTGAGGTTCCAGGTTTGGAGGTTTGGGGAATGTGGATCACCCCTTCATCACCATTGCTCCCTGGTCCACTCTGACCCGGAGTGGTAGTACCTGTTAGGGTCCCATCTATGGGTTAAATAGAAAAATGTATTTATAAAAAAAGTGTATTATCCATTAAGAATTGATTTATTTCAAAACTTTATCGGCATTAAATGACCCACTGAGGTTGATATGCCGTAAAACAAAACAAACTCCTTTAGCTTTAGTAAAGAGTTAAAGATTTGTGTGACATTAAAAGAAATATGATGGGGCAGTTTTACACCATATAAAAAAGCGGTTTGAAAAAGGCTTTGATACATATTAACCCTATGGGTTATTTAATGCCAAAACTGTTAGCGTGTGAGATAAACGTTGTTCTCGAATTTCCTTCACAGGTGTATTTTTGTAGATAGTTTTGTGGGTGTATGTTATATATGATTCATAATTTTCGGTATATTCTTATTTCTCTCAAGAATGATAAAATATCATCCATGCTAGAATTCTCAAACAGATCCCTCATATTATTTGCGTTGAAAAATTCTTTCTGATAGGAGTGGAAGCTCCATATTCTTCGTGGAAATGTCTGATAGTGCAGAGTGTTTGATAAGTTTTGCGCCATGGTTGATCCTCTTGTTTGAGTATAAAAAAATGCGTGAGTCTTGTATGGGCCCAATGCGCAGCCGAGCCCGTATTACTTCTTTCTCTCGGGATGTTCTATATCCCAGCTTCCATCCTCCTAATATTTGCTTACTTGATGATAATTTGTTCGTAGTACGACTATTCCAACATTATTGCTTTTTTTTCTCCATAAATCTTTTTATTTGTTTTTTAGATCTGTATATGGGACCTTAAAGTTTTCATTAGTTTCCTTATTCATGACATATTCTGAAGTTGGATCGGCTTTTTCATTTCCCTAAAATTAAAATTAAATTGAGTTAAGGAAAACTATCCCAGTCATACACCAATCTGTATAGATAGCTCTAAACATGAAAACACAAAATGTAGTGCAGCAATTGGATCAGAAGAAAATGATCAGGCAATGTCTCACGAGTGTAACCTTCATCTTCAATGCTGAAGCATTTCCCATAGATCTAGCATTCAGCATTATTTCAATAAATACATACACAAAATTCATATTTCCCGGTTCATTATCTATTAATAATGGAGATTCGTTTTCTATTTATCTGTAACCAAAACTACGTAACTGCTTACGTCACATTACCCAAAATCGTTAATAGATTGACGAAAGAACAACCTTATATACATTCCAAATTTGCGTATGCAAACTTAGATGGTCCTTATTGTTTTTTTAAACAAGTTTTAATAAATACTTGCCAGGTATTGAATATTTATATATAGTTTGTTTTGTTTTAATATATATTTAAAGCTATCTAACGTATAGAGTTTTACGAGAAAATTATTTACAAACAAGAAATAGTCATTTTTTTAGTATCAAGAGGCTAAAAAATTACAAATAAATAAATACCAAAGATTTGTGTAAGATTTATGTGTAAAATATTCAAAATAATTATCTAATTAATAATTAATAGATGCCCGGTTGGTCGGTTGATTGGTTAGTTGGTTGGGTTTTACGGCATGTCAACGCGTTGGGTTATTTTATGCCTAATACTTCTATTGATGATTTGGTTTTCAAAAATGTTTAATACCGACAAAGTTTTGAAATAAATTCATTTTTAAATGAATAATACCATTTTATTTATAAACTCATGTTTTTCTATTCAACCCATAGATGGGACCCTAGCAGGTACTACCACTTCAGGTCAGAGTGGACCAGGGAGCAATGGTGATGAGGGGATGCTCCAAACCACCAAAACTGGAACCTCACCATCAGATAGAGTTTAACGTCATTCCCAGGACATGTAGTCCCGCAGCCACAGCCTTCTAGCACCCATATGATAAAAAGGATAGGGGCTTGTCATAAGGGCAATATGGTTGGGGCAATCATATAGGTGCTAGGGCTTGACGTGACCAGCCGATTGATCGGAGGGGGCCTCTCCGACCGCCCGTCTAGCCTAAGTAAGGGTCTAAGTGGATTGTTGCATGTCATTGACTGCTCATCCAGCATGACTCCATCCTGAAGCATCACGGGTCGCCACCCACAGCCAGCAGGTGGTCCCATTTGGGGGAATCTTACCCCTCTGCAGAAGTGCAGTCGGTGCCTTCTAACGCCCCAGCTGAGAAGGTGGATAGATGCCTGGAACATTTTATTTGAGGGGGACTGAACTAAGTTTCTATTTCAAATTGTTTTAATTTTTTACTCCTTTAATGTATTTGATGATTTTACTTACTTATGAAACAAACCCTTAGACATTGAATTTTTAACTTAACTCCACACTCAGGTAATATCTTAAAATATAATTTTTACACCGCCCGGCGGGTATTTTTTTTTTTTTTTTTTTTTGCTAGTCTGTACTAATTACGTTAAAAACGAAACACTTGATAACCCATTCATTGTTAATTTACTATGTAAACACACAATTCGCTGAGTCAAAAGAAGTTTTGATGTGTTTGATCACAGGTTATGTTGGAATAACGGGAAAAGTAGATTATTTAAAGGAAAGAAATAACGTTTAATTAATCGATTATTTCTGTCTTTCGTTGCATTTCTTACCAGTGGTCGTTATTCAATCGTAAATACATGGTGCTGCAGAAATGGCATCCCATCGTGATGTAATTTATAATTTTTACCCATATACGGTAAAATAAAATAAAAAATGTTGATATTACTATATTTCTCATATTACCCCCTATTATTATTTGATGTCCTCTCCCTACGGTGGAGCGTAGGCCGCACGCTGGAAATCACTGATCTAACTGCTATCTTCTCTTATTTTCAATTCTCTTTCTTTTTACACCATACCACATAAATATAAATATCCATAAAGCATGTTAAAGCTGTCATTCGTATTTATATAATATATGACGGAGAAAAGTTAACAGTTTAGTAAAAGCCAAATGCAGAATTTGAGAGCCATACAGATATAAAGATTAATTTCGTCTCTAATTGCAGATTAACTTTTAGGTTATTAACTAATTAATTTGATGAGTCGAATCTAATTAAATATATGGAGTTAGAGATGCACAGTTAAGACTTCAACGTAAACTTTAAAAAGCACTTAATTCTTACACTGTTGTATTAATCCGCTCAATTGGAACTAGCAGAACTTAAGTGGGCGTTAAATGGTCGCCATGTTCAAGTTTCATGGATGATGTGTGTTTTCCTATTGAGCAAATGGCTGTCAGTGAGAAAGTCAGCAAATATACAAGACTACGAACCACTCAATTTTATTTAAAAAGATTAAAAGACTAACATTATTGGATAAATGATTTGGAAAGATTCCGCAACAAGGGAACGCCGTAAGCGACTGTAGCCAAATTCCTACCGCCCTGTCGGCTGGAGCGTTAGAATGCACCGACTGCACCTCTGCAGAGGGGTAAGACTCCCCCAATGGGGCCACCTGTTGGTCCGTGGGTGGCGACCCGTGATGCTTAAGGATAGAGCCCAGGTGGATGAGCAGTTCAGGACATGCAATACTCCACTTTGGCCCTATCTTGGGCTAGACGGGCGGTCGGAGAGGCCCCCTCCGATCAATCGGCTGGTCACGTCAAGCCCTAGCACCTATATGATTTTCCCAACCCTATTGCCCTTATGGCAAGCTCCAGCCCCTTTTTATCATATGGGTGCTAGAAGACGGTGGCTGCGGGTCTACATGTCCTGGGAATGACGTTAAACTCTATCTGATGGTGAGGTTCCAGTTCTGGAGGTTTGAGGAATGTGGAGCACCCCTTCATCACGATTGCTCCCTGGTCCACTCTGACCCGAAGTGGTAGTACCTGTTAGGGTCCCATCTATGGACTACATCTATGGTCCCATCTATGGACTATACTATTTGACTACATTCGCTTACGGCAGTTCCTCTGTTGAGGATTATTTTCAAATCATCTTAAATCCAATAAAATAAGGAGAGAATTCGTCCACAACTTTTCGAACCGGTGAAACATGCGCACTAACAAACAGAAAGTAGTTAAACATTTGTAGTTAAACATATTCGCAGATGGCGCAACGCTAGGAATTTGGTTTGGTTTTGGTTTGTTTTGTTTTACGGCATATCAACCTCAGTGGGTCATTTAATGCCGATAAAGTTTTGAAATAAATCAATTCTTAATGGATAATACAATTTTTTTATAAATACATTTTTCTATTTAACCCATAGATGGGACCCTAACAGGTACTACCACTCCGGGTCAGAGTGGACCAGGGAGCAATGGTGATGAAGGGGTGCTCCACATTCTCCAAACCTCCAAAACTGGGACCTCACCATCAGATAGAGTTTAACGTCATTCCCAGGACATGTAGACCCGCAGCCACCGTCTTCTAGCACCCATATGATAAAAAGGGGTTGGGGCTTGCCATAAGGGCAATAGGGTTGGGACAATCATATAGGTGCTAGGGCTTGACCTGACCGGCCGATTGATCGGAGGGAGCCTCTCCGACCGCCCGTTTAGCCCAAGATAGGGCCAAAGTGGAGTATTGCATGTCATGAACTGCTCATCCACCTGGGCTATATCCTTAAGCATCACGGGTCGCCACCCACGGCCAACAGGTGGTCCCGTTGGGGGAATCTTACTCCTCTGCAGAGGTGCAGTCGGCGCATTCTAACGCCCCAGCCGACAGGGCGGCCTTCTGATTAAAAAAAAAACATTATTTATCGCTACTTTATTGTTCCAATAATTCATGAAATACAATTTGAGTTACATTTGACGAAAATTCGTTTGTAAGTGTAAAAGCGAAATTTTTCCATGTCAGCGACCGTGACACAATAAAGGAAACCTTCCGATTTTTAATAATATCTCCTTCCAACAAATATGCCCTTTAAGGTAATGCTGGGATCCTAATGCAGGGGAAAAGCAGTATTTCCTGATGGACATTATTTGGCATTTAACAACGATGAATTTACAAATCACTGCTTTTATTCCCGGACGATCACGGAACGAACGAAAGTTGTAAATTGTCATCACATATTCATTTGTTTTTCTCGGCCAGATTTGTTCTGGTCAACATCTTTCATAATCCACAAAGAGTCAGCGTAATTTATTGGCGGAGAAGTAAAATAGATTGTAGAATTGATTAAATTGTCTTTTTATTGTTATATTTTCTTTCTTTTTTCCTTTTTTCATTCTTTCTTTCTATTTTCTTTCTTACTTCTTTCTTTCTTTCTTTCTTTCCTTCTTTCAAGTGACATTCTTTCAAATGTATTTCTTTCTTCCTTCTTTTGTTTCTTTGTTTCTTTCAATAGACTTATTTCTTTCTTTTTTCTTTTTCTTTATTACTTTCTTTCTTTTGTTTCTTTCTTTGAATTATTTTCTTCCTTTCTTTTTTCTCCCTTTCTTTCTCTCTTTCTTCTTTCAAATGTATTTTTTTCATCCTTCTTTTGTTTCTTTGTTTCTTTCAATAGACTTCTTTCTTTCTTTTTTCTTTTCTTTATTACTTTCTTTCTTTCGTATCTTTCTTTAATTATTTTCTTCGTTTTTTTCTCCCTTTCTCTTTCTTTCTTTTTTCAAGTGACATTCTTTCAAATGTATTTCTTTCTTCCTTCCTTTGTTTCTTTGTTTCTTTCAATAGACTTCTTTCTTTTCTTTTTCATTATTACTTTCTTTCTTTCGTTTCTTTCTTTGAATTATTTTTCTTTCTTTTTTCTTTCTTTCTTTCTTCTTTCTTTAAAGTGACATTCTTTCAAATGTATTTCTTCCTTTGTTTCTTTCAATAGACTTCTTTCTTTTTTTTACTTTTTCTTTATTACTTTCTTTCTTTCGTTTCTTTTTTAAATTATTTTCTTCGTTTTTTTTCTTTCTTTCCTTCTTTCAAGTGACTTTCTTTCTTCCTTCATTCAATTTCCTTTTTTCTTTTTTTCCTTTTTTCTTTCTTACTTTCGCTAAATTCTTTTCTTTCTTTCTTGTTTGTTTTTCTTTCTTTCGTTTAATTAAATTTTTTCCTTCTTTCTTAACTATTGATTAATTTATTTCTATTGTGTTTTTCCTTCCTGCCTTCATTCTTTCTTTTATTTCCCTATTTCTTTCTTTCTTTCCATCCTTCTTTCTTTCTATCGCTCTTCCTTTTTTTATTTCTTTGTTTCGTTCAACTGTCTTTGTAACTTTAAAAAAATATTTTTTTAATTTCTTTGTTATTTTCAATTGTTTTTCTTTCTTTCTTTCTTTTAATGGACTTTCTTTTTAATGATTTTTCTTTCTTTCTTTAAATTATCTTTCTTTCTTTCTTTCTTTCTTTAAATAGTCTTTCATTCTTTCGTTCAATTATCTTTCTTTCTTTCTTTCTTTAAATAGTCTTTCATTCTTTCGTTCAATTATCTTTCTTTCTTTCTTTATCTCTTTCTTTCTTTATTTTAATAGTCTTTCTTTCTTTCGTTTAATTAGCCTTCTTTCTCCCTTTTTCTCCCTTTCTTTCTTTCTTTCTTTCTTTTTCTTTCTTTCTTTCTTTCTTTCCTTCTTTATTTCTGTCTCTGTCTCTCTTTCCTTCTTTCATTTAATAGTATTTCTTTCTTTCGTTCAATTGTCTTTCCTTCTTTCTTTCTATTTTTCTTTCTTTCGTTCAATTGTCTTTCTCTCTTTTCTTTCTTTCTTTCTTTTAATAGTCCTTCTTTCTTTTGTTAAATTGTCTTTCATTCTTTCTTTCTTTTAATAGTATTTCTTTTATTCGTTCAATTGTCTATCTTTCTTTCTTTCTTTCTTTCTTATAAATCTTCATCAATTTATACATTCCTTTTAAAATCCATATCTTTTTCATTCTTTCTAAATCTTCCAATTTCTGTCTCTGTTTTCTTGTTTCTTTCTATATTTCATAGAAGTTAATCTATTCTCTATTTCATTTTGAAATATCCTACTTGATCGCTTATAAAACCACCCGTTATATAAAACTCTACTTTTAGCAGTTTTAAAAAAACACAACAAAAACAATAACAAAAACCCCTCAGACATATTTAAAAGCAATTACATTCTATCCCCATTCACATAGAATTTGTTGTGTAGACAGCGCTTCTCAAACTCTTGTTACCATGCTCTCTTGATATTTCTATTCAACTATATAGCCGAAAAGCTTTCCTCTTGTAGAATGAAGCCCACTATATATATTTTTTAAATTTCTGAACTGGGATTAATCTTATTATAATGGAGATTGTGTGTCTTTTATGGCTGTAACCGAAACTATATCACTACTCAAGTCACAATTCCCTTTGTTATTTACATCACGTTCTCCATGATTTTATTTTTATTTAAATCTCAAGTATTAATAAAATTGTTTTACATCATTAAGACTGTTGACCATATCTACATACTAATAACATGCAATTGTATTTATATATACAACAAAATAGCAGATTACAGTGTGAATGGGAAGCTTAATTTGCATATTGATCTTAAAAATTTGATTTTAATAAATATATGCTTAGTATTATTGATTTCTAATTGTTTGGTTTTATCTTAATGAATATAAGCAACAATCCCGGGGATAAATCTTAGAAATCTATTAACAAGAAGAAATAACCGTAATATTATTATTTACTTCCTATTTTAACTAAATAGTTAAATTAGGAAAATTTACCTATAAAAGAAGCGAATAATGGAAAATGATGGAAGAGTTAGTTTCACAGTTGTTCTATTTTTCAATCATACCCCCTCTGTTCCAAATCTTTTTATCCGCATTCTTATTCAGTTTCATTAGCCTTTCTAATTTAATATGATATTTTATTATATTAATACTTTAACACTTGCACCCGGAATGTGCATATATTTTCTAGTACTCTTAATAAAAATGAAACTATAAGGAAACATAACTTAATACATTAATTCATTTATAATGTTTTTCAAAAATTAAAGGACAACATTAATTGATGTTGTATAAATTTAAATCTATCCATTAATTAAAAAACAAACAAACAAACAAACAAACTTATAAATGAATTAACGAATGGAGGCACTTGGCATAATGGTTTGAGTCGTAGGAAATGGAATCGTCGACCCGAGTTCAAATCCTAGACGAAACTGTTTGCATTTCACATAGCGCTAATATTCTTGGGAAAGGTATGAATCCTACTGATATATCCTGGTTAAGGGATATATTCTGAAGTTCGTATTTGGTATATTATCGCAGTAGTAATTGGTACATCCGTCCGTCGTCTCGTTTAGCGAGTAAGTTAGCTTGTAAGGCATAAGGTCGTCGAATATCGAGTAAGTGTACGTTGCAGGTTTAGAACCAACACAGTGTCGACTATTTATACATGAACTGTCCAATGATAATATAGTGAAGGGGTACCAAGGTATTTACATATTCATTATATCCCCTACTCTTCCTCCAGCTATGGATAAATAGTAGGGCAGACTGGGCTCTTTAACGTTGGTTAGGCAACCTATCTAGGAGAAGGAAAACTCTGAATTCAAACCTGTTAAACACCGCTTAAGATATTGACCTTGTGTCGCATCTGCTCGTGCGGAGGGTTTGTATAATATATATATATATATATATATATATATATATATATATATATATATATACAAATGAATTAACGTATTAAGTTATGTTTTCGCTAGTTTCATTTTTATTAAATGTATTAATCCCAGTTCAGAAAATAAAAATATATACATTGGACTTAATTTCATATTCGCCTAACATCTGTCCAGTAGACTATGATAAAGATTTACGCCCCTGAATTCACAGTCTACCGATTTCAGACCATCGAGATGCACAATGGACTTCCCTCTGCAAGAACTGCAAGAGAAATATTGGGAGCATCACCAACCACACTACATAGCCTTCATCGATCACTTCAAAGCTTTTGATAGTGTATCAAGAGAATATATCTGGGATATTCTTGCCAGGTATTGTTGCATACCCTTCTTTACTTACTTACTTCTATTCTTTTTCTGACGTCTTTTCTACCTTACATCTTCTTCTAGCCTCTCTTCCAGCGTCTGGACTTCGTCTTGGGGACTTCGTGTATGGTCTTCCATTGGGGATTTCTCCTTATCAGAAGCCCTGTGTCATTGGTAGTTTTTAGATAATAACACAAGACTTCGATTTACTTAGATTATATTTTATTCTCGAAATCCCCCACCAGACTACCTGCGCAGATTGAGTCGGAGCGTGATAACACGTCTTACCACCGTCGTGGTTTTTGGCCGACTGACTAAAATCTATTTCTAATCTAAACCGAAAGAGGGTCTTCTCCACCGATTCTCACGGTATCCACCGGAAGGAAGGATCAGGACAGGTCAAGCCTTGTCATTCAAATCCTTGAAGGCCGTGGGCTGCAACTTATAACAGCCATTTTGATTTCTACACTACTGTACATAGATATTAAGAATCTAATAATTATATAACAGTATGAGTGTCCTCGAATCTTGGGTCGAGTAATAAATGAAGATATTTGTCTCAGAACATCCGGTATTCATTTTGGCGATGATCCTATCTTTAAATTAAAGAAATTTTAATACATTTAATCTGGTGGTATATAAGAATTACGAGTATGTAAGTAATTGTGATAAAAAAACAACTGAAATTGAAATTGGGTCTTTGCTGGTCCCCAACGCTCGGTCGTTGTACAAATATACATGCATATATACAGACAGAAAGAAACACAGACCGACGTAATCTTTTCTCTCTATATATAGATTGAAAAGAAAGATTCTGTCGATCAGTATGTCCGTATGTTTGTTTGTACAACGAACGAGCGCACGTAATTTTATATAGGAAAATAGCTGGAGATCAGCAGTGACCAAAGTTTTAACTTGCTTTTTATCGTAGTCCCTTATGTACCCGTAGTTTATATATATATATATATATATATATATATATATATAGACCATTTTCAATAAAGAACGTGATCTTGTAAAGTAGATTATATAATTGTTTATTTATTATTTATTGAATTATTTATTAATTATTTGATTATTTATTTATTTATTTATTTAATATTTGAATTATAATGGAAATATATATGTGAGTAAGGATAGTTGATAGTTATAATTATTATTAAAATAGATTATATAATTGTTTAATTTGTTTATTTATTGAATTATTTATTTATTGAATTATTTATTTGTTTAGAATAGATTATATTTATTTATATTATAATTATATAATTATATATATATATATATATATAATATATATATATATATTTTTAATTATATTGTGTTTATATTTTTTATATTTATAATTTTTTAATTATATAAATTTATATATTTATAGAATTATATTATATATATAGATTATATTTATTTATTATTAATAATATATTATTTATTTATTGAATTAATATTTAATTATTTATTTGTTTAATAGATATATAAATTGTTTATTTTTTAATTATTGAATTATTGAATTCATTATTTGATTTATTTATTAGTTTATTTAGTTATTTATTGATTTAAAATGGTAATTTATATGTGAGTATGGATAGTGATAGTTAGTTTTATTGATTTGTTAATAAAGTCATTGTGGTGATATTTAAAAATGTTGTTTGAGTCAAATCAAAGTGACTATTAAAAATGTTAGAGAACATCAATATATTTATATATTTCTCTCAATATACTCTACTTTAACCACTAATGTCATTTACTTTTATCTACTTCATTCTCTTGAATTAAACACCATAAACTCTTATATCATAAATTATCACATCCTGAATCTATTTTACTTTTTTTTTAAATTTAGATCTTCATGCAAACTCTTCCTAACACTAAGTTTCCATAAATTACCATACCACAATATTTTATTCAAATTTAGATCATCAAACCAAACTTTTCCTAACATTTATTTACCAAAATTACCATTCCACAAATATTTTTAACTTATTAAATAATTTCCACATTTATTATATAACGTAATATTAAGATAATTAAATATTACTCTAAATCTCCTTACTAAATCCATAACTCTCTATATAAAATATGCTATCTATTCTTCATTATTATATCATCTAATCTACTTAATCTATAATCTATAATATACTATATATATACACATATCTAAATACATATATCTCTATCTTACCGAAAATCTATCTTACATTAAAGATAAATAACTAACAATATATATATCTACTATCTAATATCTTTAATTATTTACTTTTTTCAAAACATAAACTAGCAGAAATAATACATGTAAAGATAAATTAATAACACTTTATTTTTGTAATTACTAAATACCCTCTCCCTAGAAAATCAAATAAAATTCTAAATCTATCTTCAGCGTTCCAAATGTCTTTTTATTAAATTCGATTTTCGCACATTCCAAAAATTTCTCTGTTGTTTTCTCTAACGATATTTTCATAAATAATTTTCACTCCGATGAAGATCGAATCTTCTATGTGTGCGAAATATTTTCACACACATTAAACTGACCGAAACACATGTGTAAGTGATATAGTATTATGTGATATCGATTAAATTCATTTTATCCATTTAAATTTCTTTTCTTTACTCATTTTTTCCTCATATTGTCGGATTCAATTCCTTTTCCATTTTCACACACACACACACACACACACATCTATTATATATATGGATCTGCCATACTGAGGTGGATTGCCACACTTATCATCAGTTCCTCACTTTACCCCACAGATCCTTGTGCTATATATATATATATATTTATTTTATATTATATATCTACAGGGATCTTTGTTGAGTAAAAGTGAGGAATTGATGATAAGTGTAGCAATTTCCACCAGACGCCAAAACAACTCCTTTTTTAGCACTAATGAAATATGGGATAGACTCCCTTGCTCTTTATACCGACTTTAGAGCATTTCCCAACCATATATATATATATATATATGTGTGTGTGTGTTGTGTGTGTATATAAATAAGTGTATTTTGGCTAGCATTTTTTCTTTTAAACATATTGCGTTAAACTGTACAGACCAATTCTTGTCGGACGAGTTTTTGTTCGATCCTTTCCTACTTTCTGGCCATCTTTTTGGTGTCAGGTGGATTATTGTGTTACAGCTACCAAAGGTTTCATTACGACCGCTTTCGCAATACAGTTTACCATTATCAGGTAAGGAACTAATGGTATGTTCCGTGTCTTGTTTTTAAGGAGAGCGTGGGTAGTAGCGGGTTAGGATTATTAACAATGTATGTGGAGGGTGGATACATTGGTTGGGGCGTGGTTTTAGGTTTTAGTAGTAGTTCGAAATCTTAGGGTGGGGCATATATAATATAATATATATATATATTATATATTAATATATATATATATATATCCATTACATATTATTTTAATAGTTTTCAAGTAACAAATGTTACTGCTGTTAATAAGCATGTGATGTTATTTTTCTTCTGTTTTTGGTTACTCATACATATAATGAAAGATGACCTTATATAATAAAACACAAAAGGAAAAAAAAAAAAAATTGATTTTGAAATAATTATATGATGCTAACATCAAAGCCAATTTGTGAAATAAGCAGATATAGTATGCGGTGGTGTGGGGTGGCTGGAGGGATGGGACAGGAATGAAAACTGGACTATTTCAAGTCGAATTCCCAAATGCTTTAAATATGATTAACGAATGAAAAAGATAGAAACGAAATAGGTTATGACGGAAAAAGTTATTAAAAATCGTCCTAAAATAAAATGAAATAAAGTAAAATAATCCATGTAAGGGTGGGGTGCTAGTGACCAATAAGTGGTGATTTACATCACAAACATCAGTGCGCATGCGTTACACAGTAAGTGGTGATTTTTAATCAGAATGTGAAGAGACCAAAACCGAAATTGCTAATTTAATAAAACTCATGAGCAATCAAATATTTTAGAAATAATTCAGAATAATTACGGTAGAGGTCCGCATTCAATAACTAGACGATAAACGATAGACAATGTAGCGACATGTACTGAAAAACAAAATGGACGATAGACAATGTAAGGCCATGTAATGAAAAAAGACTGCGAAAACAAAGAAAAAAAAATACGTAATTTCAATGATTTTATATCCTATTAAAGTAAAATGGAATACAATTTCAGATCATTTATCAGTATTGTCTACTCACATACGTATGTACATAACCTACATTGGTCATCTGTGGAAATTAAAACTCAATAAAAAGCAAAAAACAAAAATTTATATTAATGCTTATAATTATGTGCCGTTACAGATGGACAGATAGATACATGCTTAACCTACTGGGTATTTGTACTTTTTTATAGGTATAGGTATTAAAAAAATCCAGAATAATGTATATATTAATATATAATATATATATATATATATATATATATATATTGATGTGTGTGTGTGTGTGTGTGTGTATTTGGGCAGCATTCTTTCATTTATACATGTAGAATTAAACAAAAGGCACATCTCCTGTTTAACAATTTTATTTTTATCTTTTCTAATTTTTCTGGCCAACTTTTTAATGTTTGGGTGGAATTGGTGGATTAATTCACCAGTTCCCGAGTACTTTCGGCACTTTGAAGTCCATCATCAGGGGTGATGTATCCAGTTTTAAAAAAAAATTATATCAATTGGAGGCTGAAAGGAGAAATTGGGAGAAAGGTGTTATAGCATTTAGAATGTGTGTACTGTATTGTAAATTATAGTGTATGTGCGTGTGTGGTGCGTGCGTGTGTGTGTGCGTGTGTGCGTTGTGTATAATTTGCTCCATCACCTAAGCGTACACACAAACGCACGCATAATCAGACAGCATAATCAGACAAATAGGATCAGTTGTTCTTTATAAAAAATCCATGAAAGGAGGGTATATATATAATAATATATATATATATATATATAATATATATATATATATATGAGGAAAAGGCGGATGGAATGAATCCGACAGAATGAGGTAAAATATAAGCAATGAAAGAACAAAACTCAGACAAAAATGTGAGTATATTCGCTGGAGTTTTGAACTTTGCTTCTTCAGCTTATTGAATTATTCGGATCATACATTGTTTTATAGAAGGGGGAACATAGGGGGTAAGTTTTTGTGAGGGGAAGATTTGAACTTGGTTATAGTGGACATCTTTGGAGGATGGAAAGGAAATTCTTATATTTTACCTCATATATATATATATATATATATAATATATATATATATATATACCAGACACGGTGTTCGAAGTTTACTTCTCATCAGTGCCGCTCGACTTTTTAACCGCTACCTCTAGCCGGATCGAAACCCGACCAGATTTTCGTCTGCCAAGTCCCTTACCTTGGAGCAGCTATCAGCGGCTGTCAGTCTGCATGGCACAATTAATCTATACATCCCTACGCGGAATGTTTTTACAATCACCAAAGAACTCAAGACTGTAAACAGCGGACAGACGAGTAACTTTACGCCAAACGCTTGAAATTCAATCAATGTCCCTCCTACAATGCTCAACCATGGGGGTGCAGCATATATATATATATATAATTATATATAAATAGATATATATATATATATACCTCAGTCATCCACAGACACGTGTTTCGAAGTTTACTTTTCATCAGCGCGGCTCGACTTTTTTAACAGCCTACCTCTTAGCCGGGTCGAACCGACAGACTTTTCGTCTGCCAAGTCTCGTACCCTCGGCTATCAGCGATCATGGAAACGGAAAATAATTGCTGAATTACCGAAAAAGTCTGCAAAAGTCACTTGCCGAGTTTGGTAAGAAACATGTAAAGTAGCGCACGATCTGTCTATTACCACAACGCGCATGCGCACACACACAGAATGCGTAACACACGATACAAACACAGATACATATATAGCATAAACACATAACGGCTAATACCCTGAAAGTATGAATCCAATATAGCATAACGGGTATAGATTGGACTCTTTACCAATTGTATAGCTTCAACTGTCAGGAAAGAAAAAAAAATAATATAATTCCAAAACTGAGAATTTATGTTGTTCAGTCGTGAATTTGTGCACATTATTGCCACTATTCTTCTGTTCTAATGTCTGTTCGATACAAGCCTTCACCGCATTATCATTGTCACCTCAGTAAGTAGTTAGGATTCACATCTATAAAAAAATGATTAAAGAAATAAATAAAAAATATAATTGTATCCAGAATTCAACTTAACATTCGTTCAGCTAGGCATACACTTGTATGTTGGTCTCCCGCTAAGAACAAAGCAAATCACTCATCATTTTGGTTGACGAGCCTTGTATCTTGTTTCATCAAGGAAATCTTGTTGGGAAACTTTCTTAATGCGCATCAATTATATATATATTATATAAAATATATATATATATATATGTATATATGTGGAAACTTTCTTAATGCTCATCAATTATATATAAATATATATATATATATAATGTATATATATATATATATATATATATACTATATATATATAATTGAGAGCATTAAGAAAGTTTCCACAAGATATGTTGCATTCACGTTACGCTAATACCTTGGGGGAAAGGTATGAATCCATATATTCTCCCTCCAGGTATGGGTTAAATAGTAGGCAGACTGGAGCCATTCAGCCTTGGGTAGGCTAAATATCTAGAGAGGATAATCTGAATTCAAATTCTGATGTCGTCGTTGATTGGTTGTGGCAATTCCTTATGCACCAATTCTTTCCTATCGACTGTTCAAAAAGTTGTGATGGTCCAACACAAGCCTCACCACTATAAACAAATCACTGTGTGTGGTATCATTTGTATGAACCCTCAGCGTCGAAATCGATGAGAGAGCATAATATAGTATATATGCTCCCCATTCCCCCGCGGTTGAGCACTTCGGAGTGGATCTTCTAACGACCTCCAACAAAAGCTGTAAACGCTACGCTCTCTTATAAAAATGATTGGAGAACTCTTATGCAGCCTTTACATACTACAGATGTGTGTTATTAAACATTTAAAAATCCCCTCGCATCTGGGTGACGAATAGCCGACCGTTAAGCTGTCCGCCTGATGCTGAATCGATCAGGTTTCTATCCCCGGCTGTAGGTAGCTCACAAAATGTTTAGCCAAACTAGGAGACGGGGGTTGATAAGTCGAAATACGTGTCTGTGGTATGACTACACACACACACACACACACACACACACACACAATATATATTAAATATATATATTATATATATATATGATATATATGAACTCAGCTTGCGCTAATAAAAATAATATCTAATATACATATCTTACGCCATAAATGAGTATGATCCTGGTAGTTTGATGGTTTAGCTCTGCTGCTGTAGAGCATACGCATAGTAAGCCACAAGTATGGCTTCAATACCGGCCCTCTCCAACTCAGTTATGATGCAACACCTTGAATATCTGATACATTTAAATTAGAGGCAGAGCTGGCGGTAAGTGTGCGCTCCATCTCACAAAAATTAATCTCCGTAGTCTGAAGCTCGCGAACGCTATAGACTCCCTCGCTGTCCGGCTGATACCGACCAATTTAGGCC
The DNA here is from genome assembly GCA_023376005.1 of Doryteuthis pealeii. Classification (NCBI taxonomy): domain Eukaryota; kingdom Metazoa; phylum Mollusca; class Cephalopoda; order Myopsida; family Loliginidae; genus Doryteuthis; species Doryteuthis pealeii. The sequence goes on from CM042144.1 coordinate 17,064,845, forward strand.
AAATTTACTACATCTACTTTTTATGTTTTGATGTAAGCAGAATTAACTGACTAACTTTTTGTCTACTTTAAACCGCTCACAGCGTTCTACCTCCACTTGATCTACGTAAGCAAAGTACAAAAAACTGGATGATAAACTCATATAATGGAGCAGAAGACTTAGATTACCATTAATAATGGGACTTTATTCGAAATAGAATGGGATTCTAGGTGAAACAGATAGGACCTTTGAAATATCCCATTATGCAGGTAAAAAAAATACCAGAAAATTTGCATAGAAGATGTGGGTAATATTTGTAGGCAAAGAGTAATCTAAATTTATATTTCTTATAAAATACAAAACTACCAAATCTCGTATTCGTAACAATTTTCTCCCCAACAAATCGGCTTAATGAGACCAATGTAGTATATAGCATTTAAATGTCCCCTAGGAGATTGCAATACTCGTATAAATGATAAACAACATTGCATTCACCTCAACCACATGTCAAGGCGTCTAACCCACAGACAATAGCTCTATTTCACAACACTAAAAATTACATTCATGCCCCCACTCTAATACCAAAATATTCAACGGAAAATACACACATTCTGCACCAAAAAAAAAAATAAACCAAAAACTCCAAATACTGGAAGCTATACATAAAACAATACAAAACCATCCTTAAACAATTAATTTCCAATACAGTAACACATTCTAAAAATGCCTTTATAACACCTTTCTCACCAATCTTCTCCTTCCAGCCCCCCATTAAATATAATAAAAAAAACCTAAAAAAAAAAAAAACCTAAAAAAACTGCGAATACATCACCCCTGATGATGCACTTCGAAGTGCCGAAAGTACTCGCGAACTAAACTTGTGGACTTATCAACCAATTCCACCCAAACATTAAAAAGTTGGCCAGAAAAATAGAAAAGATAAAAATAAAATTGTAACAGAGAGTCCTTTTGTTAATTCTACATATATGAATGAAAGAATGCTGCCCAAAACACATATTTCAAAATTTATTAGGGGAATAACTTATTCAGTATTTACTAAGCTTACTATAGATATGCACAAGCCAAGTAAATGGGCACCCAGTGAGACACGAACTCAATTAAACAATGCGTTGTAACCATTATACCACGTAGGGTGCCCGAAACAACCCGTTGCTACGAATAGATTTGTTACACTGTCACAAGTATAGGACATACACGAGGATCGAACTCTTTTCATTAGAACGATGTGTAAGACTAGTTGCTAACCATTACACCACAACGGGATTTACTTATTTATGCGCAGTTTTAGTATACGTGCATGTGATTGCTTGCGCGGAAGTGGGACTACATATTAAACATGTGCCAGGTGTGCAAATATATACGGAACATATATGTATATATTCTCACGTTATATCTAATATAACTAAATATATATAATATATACTATATATATATATAATATATATAATATATATATATATAATACTAATCGTATTAGTATATAACTAATCGTATTAGTAAACCTTGCGGTATGTAAAAAAAACCCGGCAAATAATATGTTCTATAAATATATATATATATATAAAATATATATAATATATATATATATATTGTTGTTGTTGTTTCGCGTGAGTGTCGCGGTTCTCAGACAACTTGCGTGTCCACACACACGTGCCTGAAGTGAACTGAATCTATGTGCGCAGGGCGGAAGTCGGTACAGGCGCAGTCGCCCAACGTCTGTATTTAAACGCATGCGCAACTTGGTGTTAGTGATGTAAATCTTTTGGAATTTTCCCCATTATCCTTCCAAAACTATTTCCTGTGGAAAAGAAACTAAATTGCGCGTTTACTTCCTTTCTACATATCCAAAAGCATATTTTCTCTCTGAAAAAAAAAAAAAAAAAAAAAAAAAAAAAAAAAAAAGAAGAAAAGAAAAAAGAAAAAAATTGAAAAAGAAGAAAAAGAAGGAGTTAAAATAATCCAAAGAAAAAAAACAAACAATGAATGAGATAAATAACTGAAGCAGCACTCGTACTTTTTAAAACTATGCTAACAGATGATGGATTTAAAATCTTAACTCGTTCTCTAAGAGAAACATTAAGCATGCCACACACGAGAAAGATTGAGCATTTGTTTTAGAGAAAGAGAAATTTAAAAAAGCTCAACAAAAAAAACAATAATAATAAATAATAATAATAATAATAATAAAATAATAAAACCAATATACTATGCGAATAGTAGCAAAGCTACACAACGAAATACAAACTAGACACACTGGTTGGGAAGGTGATCACTGGAATATGCAAAATTAAATTTGACCACACACAAATGTATATGCATAAACCAGAAATAAATGAAACGCACAAAATTCTCTGACTTTGAAATTAAAACTGTATCACCTTTATCCCAGGCAAGAAGACAGACCTAGTGTTGATTAACAAAAAAAAGAAAGAACTTCAACTGGTGATTTGCCAGCAGAATCACGGGTGAGTTTAAAGGAAAATGAAAAAATAGACAATATCTGACCCTTGCCAGAATGAAAAAGTTATGCGAATATGAAAGTGAAATTGATACCAATTGTTGTTGTCACGTTGCGAAACAGTCCCAAAAAGATTAGAAAAGGCGTTGAAAGTTTGGATATCAAGAGGATTGAAACCATTCAGAACACGCACTGCTGCATACTGCGCTGCAATCTGCATGAATACTCAGAAGAGTCCTGGAAACTGCAGGAGACTTGCTGTCCACTCAGACTCCAGTGAAAAGACATTCACTAACACTGATGTAAAACTCAAAGAGTTAAATAATAATAACAAAAATACTACTAATAATAAAGGATAATAATTAATAAACTAGCACAAAGATTTAAGACTAGCACGACTGGGTGAAAAGTATCCATTGGAATTGTGCAAAGAGATATAAAATGAGCCAATAATACCAAAAACTTTGTGATAAAATGTAACTATTAACAATATATATTTACCAACCCTTCGCACGAGCAGAAGTGACACAAGGTCAATGTCTTTAAGCGGAGTTCAACAGTTTGAATTTCCAGAGTTCCTCTCTATACCGTTTGCCTAACCAAGGTTAAAGAGCCCAGTCTCCCTGCATTATTCCATACAGGGGGGAGAGTAAGATTCATTACCTTTCCCAGGGTATTAGCGCAAGTTGAAATGCAATTACCACATCCAGGATTTGAATCGGGTCGACAGTCCAATTTCCCATGAATTTAACCATACACCACGCGCTCCTACTCATGAACTATATAAGCAATTGGTATAGTAAACTAGCCAAAAAGGAACACAAGCAATGCATTGCCTGTATATTCAAGCAATCACTGTAAAATTTGCAAGCGATTACAATTTGGCCAATAAACAAATGGTATATGCCCAAACCAGAATATGTCCTTGAGACTGAAAGAAACTTAAAATTTATTTGATTTTGAGTTATGGATGACCTAATCCGATCCCAATTGACTAAAGCCTAGTTTAATTTAAAAAAAAACCAAAAACAAAAAACAACCAAACTGTCATCTAGTGCATGCTTGCCGTCCAGCTAACCACATAATGGAAATGAAAAAAAAAAGTAAACTTATAACAAATAATAGATCTGCTTACAAGAGACTGAAAAAAAAATAAAAAATAAACGTATGGAACAGTAGGGTGACGTCATACCAATTGTATTGGTCTCGAACAGTCTCCAACTGTTTGGAAAAAAAGATTGATGAATTAAATCAGAGGAAATTAGAGACCACCAGACAACGGCTAGAATGCTCAGAAAAGTCCTAAGACCTAAGGAACTGCTGTCACACAACTCCACTGAAAATACTAATAAGTAAACCCCGAATACTTTAAAAAATAATTAATTACATTTTAAAACGAAATATATCAGCATACTATTATTATTTTCACTCCTTTGAGTTTTTTCACATCAGCGTTAGCTGATGGTATTTCACTGAGTCTGTGTACAAAATCTCTTCAGGTCTCCAGGACCTCTTTGAGTATCTAAGCCGATGCAGCAGTGCAGTATAGTCTAGATGTCTCAATCTCGTTGATTTCTAGATCCTCCAGCTTTTTCAAGTTATGTTACCGTTCCAAGTGCACCACTACAATTGTATCACTTTCACTCTCATCATATTCCACGCTTTTCAATCTCGGCTAGGTCCAGTATTTATCCAATCTTTTAATTTTCCTTCACTTCACCCTGTGACTGCTGGGACCGCAAAGTCCACCAATTTGAAACGTTTCTGTTTTGCAATACCATTTTTTGTATGCTAAAGTTAATTTTTGCATAAGTCCCAGTGGCGCATCACTTTCCCAACCCAGTCGTGCTAGATTTGTATTCCCGTTGTCCTAGGTTCTACATCACTATAACATGGTTTACATTCATCTCTGTCATCGCACCAGTCTATTATTATTATTATTATTATTATATTATTAATTAGTGGAACATGCCACATTGACATGCTTATTAATGATTAAAACTTAAAACCTTATTTAATGTTAGCGGGTTAGAAAGACGTTCAATAAAACTATATTTTTATATATATTTCTAATATATAAAAAATTCTAAGGTTTTATCTAAATTTCATAGGTATAAAATTATATGGACGTGAATTACAAATCAAACAGATATCATATGTATTATAATTAAATGATAAAGATTGTAATTTGTAAACCAAAATCCGAATATTTATTCGTATTATAAATAATACCAGTCTAATGATATTCTAAAAAATCATTCTCGGTTACAGATTTTCATGCTGTAATTAAATAACACTCGTAATATACGTTTGATTCCTCTCTCTCCTCTCCCTCTCTCTCTCCCCCCTCTCTCTCTCTGTCTATATATATATTATAATATATATATATATATATATATAATATATATACATATTCATGAAAGAATATGTTAAAAAATAACAACATAAATATACATAAATATTTTCTTCTCATATTGTCGGATTAATTCTCATCGTATTTCCATATATATATATATAAATATTATATATATATATATATATATATTGACACCGTGTATCTTGTGGTATCATTTCTATGCGACTCACGTTATTATACAGGTAATCCTAGTCAGATTTCAATGTTCATTGTTCAGCGTGCGAAGCAATATATATATATATATATATAATATATATATATATATATATATAATATATAATATATATATATAATATTATTTAAATACAATACAATAACAGTACAATATAATATTATACAAATACAAGTGAGATGGTTTAATAAAAAAAATAATCGGTCTAGTCTATCAATTAATAAAAAATGCCAAAAAAGAAATATATATATATATATATATATATATAATATATAATAATATATAATATATCCGAAGTATAATAATAGAATGCAAAAATAGGAAAGGTATTGATGATTAATGATATCTGAATAGATATGTATTTGCGACACTCAGTGTTTCGCATGATAATGTACAGTATTAATTATTATATCTAAAATAAATATTCATCTGCATATGGCATATCTGCATGCCTGATAATATCTAAGTCATTTTATAGTGTACATTATCCTGCAACACTGTGGGAAATTTTTTTTTCAAATATCAAAAATCCATCTTTACATTTCATATTTTCTACTCCCGCTTACATCTTCAACGTTTCTCAGATTCATTTCCACTTATTTTCCTACACACACACATCCACACACCACACACACACATCCATGCTAAACCACACAACACACACATCCATGCATAACACACACACACACACACACACCACATATAATATGATATATAAAGATAAATCTAATGAGTCAGACGAACCTACTATTAGTTTCTTTAATCTCTCAGGACTAAGATCGACTTAGCTAATCACATCTTAGCCCTGAAGAGCAATTAACGAAACTGATAGTATTCGTATATCATAATTTATCTTATTATTGCTACTTAGTATTGAAGCACTTTTTATACTATTAGCTGATTTTCCTATCGTTGTAATGAAATAATATAATATTATATGCAATATAACATATAAATTGTTTTCTTTTGGCCAAATACTGTATCATAGATTACAAATTTTTTTGGTACGACTATCATTGGTCTTTTCTTTTTTCCAAATTTTTTATCCCCGGTTTTGTAGTATTTTACAATCAACTATTGCTGGGTTTTCTCACCCCAAGATTTATCTCTCTT
>CM042144.1:17071103-17103603 GCA_023376005.1 Doryteuthis pealeii
TGTTCTATGAGAAACTAGTTTTCAACTCCAATTTAATTTGATAACATTCACGTACTTCTGGTCCTTCAATCGATTTGATTGAGAATAACAGCCCATGATACAGACAGTCGTTAATGTGTATTGCTTGGGAGAATTGACTCCGGCGTCCCCCAAGTTCAATCACATAGACGAAACTGTTTTGCATTTTTATATATTCATTAATATCCATGGAAAGTCATGAGATTACCAACTATTCTTCTTCCTATCTCACAAAAATCCAAGTAAAGACCGATAAAGACATGCTGACACTGCGGAGAAAAAGACGACTCATAATGACGTTATTCTGTTTGGCACCTAATCATCACCATCACACGTGTAGGCTCCGGAAAGCAACATAAAAAATCAGATGCTATGTGCGATAACTTTCAGGAGGTGCTAGACTAGAGGAGGACGGTTCTCTGAGAGACGAGAGAGAGACCGGAGAGGGAGAGAGAGAGAGAGGGAGATTGGAATCCGTGCGAATGTGACATCTATTTTCCCGTAGAATGAAATATTACTACCGAAATCTGTCGAGGCTTAAGATCCCATAAAACCGTTACTATAAGTAAATTCGCGGCGCGAGTGCATATTTCGTTAGATCAGCTGCACAGGTGAGGCAGGACGTAATCCTCTTTCACAAAACGTGAGCACCAATTTGGTAATCATGTGCTATGAATGTATCATTTGCTTAGAACTCTTCTACACATGAGATGACCTGTAAACTGTTATTTTGGATTATATTCGATATTGTCCTGTATTATATATATTGTTATCTGTAAACGTTTCGGTTCGATGTGCCCTCTCGGTGCTTTTTCAGCGGTAATTTCTATTGTCCGAACTCCATCTGGGAACATTCTTGTCGTAATCGATATGCCCTTAGAATTTTGACTCCAACCTGTTCTCATTCCGCTAACCACTTGGAGACGTGTATGTACCAGTGCTATAAGGCTGTGTAATTATTACTTCTATGTTACTGCTGCCCTGACCATGGTTAACCTGCAGGCCTAGAGATAACTGTCCACTTTGAACCTGTCTTAACCCACTACGGCCTATATCCACTACGCTATGTGTCCAATCGAATAACTCAGTCTGAATTTAGGGAACTTATAAACCTAATGTCTTTTATACTTGAGAAGAACAGAGAGACACATCGGTCGCGAAACGTTTTTACTGAGAACAATAAAGACTGAGGGACAAGAATCCGACATTACTGCCCAAATACATAAAAATTATCAAGCCTCATGTCTCAATCTAGAGAAATTACCTGCTAAACTTGTATGAAAATGCGTTATTTCCATCTATTGTATATTTCATTTTGGATTGTTTTTGTTTTTTAGCGATTTTTGTCCAGATACGTCGCATAAATCACCGAATGGCATAAAAGATGTTAAACAAAGTTAAAATAAGACATTAATCCACCGTGGAGTGGTTTCCCAAATTCGAAAGCCTGCAGCCATGATGAAACGTTTCGTTTGGACAGACTCCCACAGTATTCTCCCTGCATCTGCCGAACTCATCACAGTGACGTTACATACTTCAACTTATGACTTAAACTCATTTCAGGGTCCTTAATTTATTTTCGGCTAATTGCATGCCACACGCAACAAAACTAAGATAGAAACAGTTTCAAAACAACCAAAGTTAGTTCTACACGGGACGCGCTTCAGTCTTTTTACTTGACAGATATAAAATAATTGTTACACATATTCAACGACCCTTGTATACCCGGGGAGTTCAAAGCTAAAATAATTTGAAAATAATGATTGCTGTATCATTCTTATCTATAATGATTTTTGTGTTTTTTCTGTCTGTAACCGGAACACTATTATTCACTTACTCAAGGTCAAATTCCCTTAGTCTATTTACGCTCCACTATATTCACATAAGTTTTCTATATTTTATTTAAATCCTCAATTATGTACAGAAATATTGTGATGTCGTCACTAGCCGCCTATAAGTGTCTTACTACAGTTTCACCGCCCTATCGTTCCTCCGTAAGCTTGAATCTTCAATAACCTCCTATACCGAATCAGCTGCACCATCTCATCTATACATGCAACTGTATTTACAGATATCACAAAATAGCCGGGTTATACAGTGTGAACGGGAAGGCTAATTTGCAGTCACTTCATGATTAAACATTTGATTTAAATAAATATTGTGCTATAGAATTATCACGATTGTCTCAATGGCTGTTTTGTTTATATCTTAATGCACATTATGAGCAATAATGTCTCTGGGGGTGGGTGCGTAAAAGAAATCCTTAACGAAAGAAATGAGTGTAATTATTATTCTTTATTTCAACATGATTACACTTAAATTGATTGAATCTGAATCCAGAAAATTCTAGGCACATGAAAGGACGGGAGCGCTGGAACAGTAAGCTCTTCAGCTTCGGTTCTATTTGTCGCAGTATTGCCACCCTCTGCTTATCGAAAATCATTTTATTAATCCCTTAATTTAAGTTGACATTAACATCTCTTTAACTTATATAAACTATTCTCTCAGTTAACATATAACTCAAATACTGCACTCGAGGCTGCATATATTTGGATAGTGTACCATCAATACTTTCAAGTACTGATATGAATCATTCTCAGACCCACAACCACCCACAGCACACACACCACGCACACACACACCACACACAGTCACAACACGTTATATATAGATAAAATATACTGAATTATATAATATATATATAATATATAATTTAAATACCAATGCGTGTTAGGTACAATTCCTTGACGGTGAGAAAAAAGGCCCAAGCAAATCAGTTTGACTTGTTAAAATATACTACAAAACATCAGGCCGGGGATTAAAAAATTTGAGAAAAACAGAAAAGACCAAGATAGATCGTACCAACAAAAAGGTACTATTGATACAGTATTTGGCCAAAAGGAAAAATGACAATTTATATGTACTATTATGCATTATGAATATAATTATATAACTATTCATAGCAACACGCTAGAAACATTAAGCTACATAAGTAAAAAGTGGCTCGAACTAAGTAGAGCAAATAATAAAGATAAATCTAAGAATCATAACGAACCTACTATCAGGTTCGCTTAATGGCTTCTTCAGGCTTAGATCTGACTTTAGCTAAGTCAGATCTATAGCTCCTGAAGAGCATTAAACGGAAACTAATAGTAGCGTTCGTCCTGACTCATTAGATTTATCTTTATTATATAATATATATATGTGTGTGTGTGTGTGTGTGCATGTTGTTTATGCACCATGATGTGTCGAAGTGTGTGTGTGTCTGTATTATGCCATGGATAGTGCTGTGTGTATGTGTGGATGTGTGTGTGTAGGAAAAAATAAGGAAATGAATCTGACACCGAAAAACGTTGAAGAAATGATTAAGCGGGAAGTAAAAAAACTAATGAAATGATAACGATTGATTTTTTGAATTTGAAAAGAAAAGAATTCTCCCACAGTGATTGCAAGGGATATGTACACTATCAAAAATAGACTTAGACTATATATCAGAGCATGCGGATATCGACCATATCAGCATCGAATACTTCTTTTTAATATTATTCAATAACTGTACATTATTCAATCGAAACCACTTGAGTAGTCGACAAATACAGATATCTATTCCAGATATCAATTAATCATCAACTACCTTTCCTATTTTTTCATTCCCCCTAATTTAATTATACTTCGAATATATATATATTAATTATATATATTATTATATTATATATATTATAGTACTATACTTCTGTTTTTGGGGCATTTTTTTATTAAAACGATGATAGACTTAGACCGAGTTGATTTTTTATTAACCATCTCATTGTATTGTATAATATTATATTGTACCTTATTGTATTGTATTATAAATAATAATTATATATTATATATACATAATAATATATATAATATATATATATATATATATATATATATATTACTACTATATTTATATTGCTTTCCCACACCTTGAACAATAACATTGAAAAATCTGACTACGCCGATTAACCTGTATCAATACACGATGAGTCCGCAGAGAATGATACTCAACACCCATGAATACACGTGTCAAGATCATAAGTGGTTGGTGCGGGGTAGGATAGTACGTGTGTGCGTGCATCCTCCTCTGCGGGGCACTCTATCAGTGGGGGGGGAAGGTGGGAGCGGTGGGGCCACGGTCCACCCTATAGCTCATGACTCGTTTATTTTTGGATTCAACCGTATATAATCACTGTATCTCACTAATAGTTCTGGAATTAATTATATGACCTTAGATCTCCGGCTGCGAGACATAATACATATCTTGATTATAATGCCGTCAAGATAATGCTCGTTCATATATAATATATATATATATGGAAAATAACGATGAGAAAATTAATCCCCACAATCATTGAGAAGAAACAATATTTATGGATATTTATGTTTGTTTATATTTTTAACACTATTTATCTTCTCATATGCAATATGTAATATATATATAATATTATATAATATATAATTAATATACTATATAATAGACAGAGGAGAGAGGGAGAGAGAGAGAGGGGAGAGAAGAGAGAGAGAATCAAAACGTATATTACCCGACGATGTTACTTTTTACAGCCATGAAAATCTGTTAACCGAAAATGATCTTTTTTAGAAATATCCATTTTTTACGACCTGTACTTATTTATATACGAAAAATATTCGGATTTTGTTTACAAATCTACAATGCTTTATAATTTCTCAATATATAATTACATAATGATTATCTTTTTTGATGTGTAATTCACGTCCAATAAATTTTATACTATGAAATTTAACGCAAATAAAAAACCTATCAGATTTTTATATATTAGAATATAATAAAATATAAGTGACTTTATTTAACGTCTATTTAAACCACAGCTACACATTAAAATAACGTATTACAAGCTTTAATCATTAATAAGCCATCGTCATGTGCAAAGGTTCCACTAATAATGAATAATTAATAATAATAATAATAATAATAAGACTGTGCGATGACAGAGATGAGACTGTGTAAACCATCTATTAAAGTGAATGACTAGCAAACTAGCACAACGAATACAAAATCTACGCACGACTGGGTTGGAAAGTGATCCACTGGGATTATGCAAAAAAATTTAACTTTAGCCATACAACAAAATGGTATATGCAAATTAAACCAGAAACTTCTTCAATTGAGTGACTTTGCACGTCCCGCAAGATCACACGGGTAGAAGCTGAAGGAAAATTAAAAGATGTTTGATAAATTACCAGGACCTAGCACAGAGATTGATAAAAGCTGTGGAATGTGAGAGTGAAGTATACCAATTGTAGTTGGTGCACTGGAACGACGGACCAATAATAAAACTTGGAAAAAGGACTGGAGGATCTAGAAATCACGAAGAATTGAGACCATCGAGACTACTGCACCTGCTGCAAACGGCTAGAAAATTACTCAGAAGAGTACTCGGACGACCTGAAGAGACTTGCTTGTCACACAGAAACTCAGTAAATAACCATCAGCTAACGCTGATTGAAAAACTCAAAGGAGTCGAAAAATAATTATAGTATGCTTGATAGATTTCGGTTTAAATGTAATTAATATTTCTATTTTAAAGTATTCGGGTTTAACTTTCATTAGCTACTTTCAGTGGAGCTATGATGTTACAGCAAGTTCCCTTAGGTTTCAGGACTTTTTCTGAGCATTCTAGCCGCTTGTCTGCGTGGTCTCACTATCCTACTGCATTCAATCATCCAATCTTTTTTTCCAAACCTTTGGAGACTGTTCCTGAGAACCCAAATACAATTGGTAATGACCGTCACTCTACTGTTCCACGTTTATTTTTTATTTTATCAGTTCTCTCTGCAAGATTCTGATTATTGTCTATAGTTTCACTTCTTTTTCAATTTTCATTATTGGTTAGCGGAACGCAACATCACTAGATGACAAGTTCTGGTTGTTTTTTTTTGGTTTTTTTAGAATTAACACTAGGCATAGTCAATTGGATCGGGATTAGGTCATCCATAACTCAAAATCAAAAAATTTTTACGTGTTCTCAGTCTCAAGGACAATATTCTGGTCTTGGCACTATACCTATACTGTTTATCTATGGCCAACATTGTAACGCTCTGCCAAGTTACCAGATGGAATTGCCTTCGAATATACAGCAATGCATACCTTGTGTTCCTTTTGGCTAGTTATACTACAATGCTATTAGTTCATAGTAGGTAAGCGCGTGCTAGTAATGAGTAAAATTCATGGAAATGAACTCGTACGCCCCGAGTTCAAATCCTGATTGGTCAATTGCACTTTTCACTTAGCGCTAATACCCTTGGAAAGGTCATTGAACTCTTACTCCCCCCCTGCTATGACGATAATACGCAGGGCAGACTGCTCTTTAACCATTAGGCAGAACCGGTATAAAAGAAAGGAAAATCTAATTCACACCTGATTGAACTCCGTTAACGACCATTGACCTCTGTGCTCACATCCGCTCGTCGAAAGGGGTTGGCGTAAAATATATATATGGTTTTAGTTACATTTCTATCACCCACATTATTTGGTATATTGGCTAATTTAATCTCTTGCACAATTCCAATGGATATACCTTCCAACCAGTCGTGCCTAGTGCCTTAAAACTCTTTGTTGCTAGCTTTATTATTTTATAATTATTAATAGTAGTAAGTATCATATTTGATTATTTACTTCCCATTTGAGTTTCTCACACTCAGTTGGTAGCTGATGGTACTGTCACTGAGTCTGAGTGACAGCAAGTCTCCTCAGTCTCCAGGACTCTTCTGAGTATTCTGCACAAGATCGCAGCCAGATATGCAGCCAGTGCAGTGCTTCTGAATGCTTTTCAATCCTTCCTACTGATATCAAACTTTCCCAGAGCCCCTTTTCATAATCCTTTTGAGGACTGTTCCAAGTAGCACCACAACAATTGTATTCACTTTCACTTTATATCCATAACTTTTTCAGAGATTCTCTGGCAAGTCCAGACTCATTTCGTCTATTTCATTCCTTTAACTTCACCTGTACATCTGCTGGCAAAGAATCACCAGTTGAACAATTCTTTCTTTTTGATTATAGCCAAACACTAGGTTCTGGTCTTCTTGCATGGAGTAGGTGATCCGTTCTTAATTTCACAAGTCCAGAGAATTTGTGAGCGTTTCATTTATTCTGGTTTATGGCATATACCACTCATTTGTTGTGTGGTCAAAATTATTTCTTGCATAATTACCAGTGCGAAATCACGACTTCCCAACCAGTCTGTCTAGTTTTGTATTTTCGTTGTGCTTAGTTTGCATACCATTCGCATAGTATATGGTTTCTATTATTATTATTATATTATTTTATCTATTAATTAATTAAATTGTTTTTTTTGTTGTTGAGCTTTTATTAAACTTTCTTTCTACTCAAACAATGCTCAATCCTTCTCGTGCTGTTGGCATGCTTAACGATTGTTTCTCTAGAGACGAGTTAAGATTTTAATCCACTCCATCTGTTACGCTAGTTTTCTTAGAAAAAGTACCGAGTTGCTGCTTCATTATTTATTCATTCATTTGTGTTGTTTTTTTTTCTTCTGGACTATTTTACTCCTTCTTTTTCTTCTTTTTCATTTTTTCTTTTTCTTTTTCTTTCTTTTTTTTTTTTTTTTTTTTTTTTTTTTCAGAAGAAAATATGCTTTGGATATGTAGAAAGGACAGTAAACGCCAACTTTTTTTGCTTTTTCCACAGGAAACATACTTCTTTGGAAAAGAGATTAATGGGAAATCTCCCAAAGATACAATCACAACACCGTGCGCATGCGCTTTATACAACGTTGGCGCATTGCGCCTGTACCGACACTTCCGCCTGCGCACATTAAGATTGTTCCTTAGGCACGTGTTGTGGACACGCCATAAGTGTCTAGAGAACGACAGACACTTCACGCGCACAAACAACAACATATATATATATTATTAATATATAGTAATATAATATTATATATATATATATTTACTACATTTATTTGACCGCGGGTTCTTTATACATTAACCGCAACGGGTTTACCTAATACGATTCAGTATGTACTATCCGATTAGATATAATATATATTAATATACTATATATATACTTATAATATAATATATATATATATATATATATACTAATATATAATAATATCAAACGTAGGAATATAAATACAGTAGATGTCTCGATATATATTTGCACACCATGACATTTTATATGTACGGTCCCACTATCCGCCAAACGCAAATTCACATGCACGATTTACTAAACTGCGCATATAAGTACATCCGTTGTGGCTTAATGGTTACGACAGCTAGTCTACACATCGATTACTAATGGAAAATGCGAGTTCGATCCTCCTGTATGGCCCTATACCTTTACAGTTTTGTATAACAAATCCAGTATTCTGTAGCGAACGGTTTTTGAGGCACCTCCGTGGTATCAATGGTTAGCAAAACCATTGTTATGAGCTTCGTGTCTCACTGGTGCCCCGCATAGTACTGCCTTGTGCCATATCATAGTAAGCTTAGTAATAACTGAATATAGTATATTCCTAATAATTTTGAAATATGTTTTGGGTATTTGGGCAGCATTCTTTCATTCATATATGTAGAATTAAACAAAAGGCACTCTCCTGTTAACAATTTTATTTTTTATCTTTTCTAATTTTCTGGCCAACTTTTTAATGTTTGGTGAGAATTGGTTGATAGTCCACCAAAGTTTAGTCCCGAGTACTTTCGGCACTTCGAAGTGCTCCATCATTCAGGGTAGATGTATTCCAGTTTTTTTCGGTTTTTTTTTTAGGTTTTTTTTATTAATTAATGTGGGGGCTGGAAGGAGAGAAATTGGTGAGAAAGGGGTTATAGGCATTTTAGAATGTGTGTACTGTATTGGAAATTAATTTTGTTTAAGGATGGTTTGTATTGTTTTATGTATAAAGCTTCCAGTATTTGGAGTTTTTTGTTTATTTTTTTCTTTGTGCAGAAATGGTGTATTTTCCGTTAGAATATTTGGTAATTAGAGTGGGGGCATGAATGTTATTTTAGGTGTTGTGAAATAGAGCTATTGTCTGTGGGTTAGACGCCTTGACCCAATGTTTGGTTGAGGTGATGCAATGTAAGTATTATCATTTCACCGGGAGATTCAATCTCCTAGGGGACATTTAAATCTATATACTACATGGTCTCATTAAGCCGATTTGTCTGGGAGGAAAAATTGTTACGAATGACGAGATTGGTAGTTTGTATTTTGTATAAGAAATAATAATTTACAGATTACTCTTTGCCTACCAAATTATACCCCACATCCTATCAAATTTTCTTGGTATTTTTTTTTACCTGCATAATGGGATATTTCAAAGGTCCCTATCTGTTCACCTCAGAATCCATCTCTATTCGAATAAAGTCCCATTATTATGTAAATCTAAGTCCTTCTGCTCACTTATAATGAGTTAATCATCAGTTTTTGTACTTTGCTTACAGTAAGATCACAGTGGAGGTAGAACCGCTGTGAGCGGTTTAAAGTAGACAAAAAGTTAAGTCAGTTAATTCTCTTCTACATCAACATAAAAGTAGAGTAAGTAAATTTGGCCTATTGTCGGTTATCAAGCCGGACAGCGAGGGAGTCTATACCGCGTTCGCGAGCTCAAGACTACGGAGATTATTTTTGCTGAGATGGAGCGCCACACTTACCGCAGCTCTGCACTCTATTAAAATGTAAATTCAGATATTCAAGTGTTGCACTCATAAACTGAGTTGGCGAGGGCCGGTATGAAGCCATAACCTTGTGGCTTACTATGCGTATGCTCTACCAGCAGAGCTAAACCACAAAACATACCAGGATCATACTATTTATGCGTAAGATATGTTATTAGATATTTTTATTACAAACCCTGCAGTTCATATATACATATATATATATATATAATATATATATATATATATATGATGTGTGTGTGGTGTGTGTGTGTGTGTGTGTGTAGTCATCACAGACACGTATTTCGACTTATCAAGTCTCCTCAGTTTGGCTAAACATTTGTGAGCTACCTACAGCCGGGATAGAAACCCTGATCGATTCAGCATCAGGCGGACAGCTTAACCGCTCGGCTATCGTCACCCACGAATGCGAAGGGGATTTTTAAGTTTTAATTCACCATCTGTATGTATGTAAAGGCCGCCAATAGAGTTCTCCATCATTTATAAGAGAGCGTAGCGTTACGCTTTTGTTGAGAGTCGTTAGAGAAATCCCCCTCCGAAGTGCTCAACCGCGGGGGAATGGGGAGCACTATATATATATTATGGACTCTCTCATCGATTTCGACGCATGGGGTTCATACAATGAAAACACCCACCAGTGATTTGTTATAGTGGTGAAGGTCTTGTGTTGACCATCCACACTTTTTGGCACAGTCGATAGGAAAGAAATTGGTGCATCAAGATGCCACAAACCCAATCAACGACGACCTCAGGAATTTTGAATTCAGAGTTATCCTCTCCTAGACTATTTACCTACCCAAGGCTGAATGGCCCAGTTCGCCTCTATTTAACCCATAGCTGGAGGGAGATATATGGATTCATACCTTTCCCAAGGTATTAGCGCTAAGTGAAATGCAAACATATCTTGGTGGACTTTCTTAATGCTCATCAATTATTATATAGATATATATAGTATATATATATATATATCTACATATATATATATACTATATATATAATATGAATTGATGAGCATTAATAAAGTTTCCACCATAATATACATATATATATATATATATATAATATAAACTATATATATAATTGAGCATTAAGAAAGTTTCCACCAAGATATTTCTTGATGAAAAAATACCAAGCTCGTCAACCCAAACATGATGAGTGATTACTGCTGATTCTTTAGCGGAGACCAAAACAAAACACACGTGTATCCTACTGACGAATGCTTAAGTTGAATATCTGGAGTACAATTATATTTTTATTTTATTTCTTTAATCATTTTTTTTAGATTGTGAATCCCTAACTACTTACATAGGTGACATGATAATAGGGTGAAGGCTTGTATCGAACCAGACATTAGAACAGAAGAATAGTGCACTAATGTGCCACAAATTCACCTGAACCAGAAATTCTCAAGTCTTGAATATATATTTTTTTTTTTTCTTCTCCTGACCAGTTGAGCTATACATGGTAAAGAGTCAATCTATACCCGTTATGCTATATATGGATTCATAATTTCCCAAGGGTATTAGCGTTATGTGTTATGCTATATATGTATCTGTGTTTGTCTGCGTGTGTGTACGCATTCGTGTGTGTGTGCGCATGCGCGTGTGGTAATAGAAGAATCGTGCGCTACTATGTCACAGTTTCTTCCAAACTCGGCAGTGTACTTTGCAGACTTTTCGGTAATTCAGCAATTATTTTCCGTTTTCCATGATCGCTGATAGCCGCAAGGGTAAGAGACTTGGCAGACGAAAAGTCTGTCGGTTTCGACCCGGCTAGAGGTAGCTGTTAAAAAGTGAGCCGCGCTGATGAAAGTAAACTTCGAAACACGTGTCTGTGGATGACTAGGTAATATATATATATATTATATATATATATATAGATATATATATATGCTCCCACCCCATGGTTGAGCATTGTAGGAGGGACATTGATTGAAATTTCACCGTTTGGCGTAAAGTTACTCGTCTGTCCGCTGTTTTACAGTCTTAGTTCTTTGGTGATTGTAAAAACATTCCGCGTAGGGATGTATAGATTAATTGGTCACTGCAGACTGACAGCCGCTGATAGCTGCTCCAAGGGTAAGGGACTTGGCAGACGAAAACTTGTCGGGTTTCGATCCGGCTAGAGGTAGCGGTTAAAAGTCGAGCGGCACTGATGAGAAGTAAACTTCGAAACACGTGTCTGGTATATATTATATATATATATATATATATATATTATATATATGAGGTAAAATATAAGAATTCCTTCTCATCCTCCCCAAAGATGTCCACTATAACCAATCAAATCTTTCCCTCACCACAAAACTTACCCACCTACCTGTTCCCCTTCTATAAAACACTGTATGATCCGAATAATTCAATAAAGCTGAAGAAGCAAAGTTCAAAACTCCAGCGAAATATACTACACATTTTTGTCTGAGTTTTGTTCTTTCATTGCTTATATTTTACCTCATTCTGTGGATTCATTCCACCCGCTTTTCCTCATATATATATATATATATATATATATATATATATATATATATATATATATTATAACCTCCCTTTCATGGATTTTTATAAAGAACAACTGATCCTATTTGTCTGATTATGCTGTCTGATTATGCGTGCGTTTGTGTGTACGCTTAGGTGATGGAGCAAATTATACACACACGCACACACGCACACACACCACGCACACACACACGCACATACACATATTAATTTACAATACAGTACACACATTCTAAAATGCCTATAACCCTTTCTCACCAATTCTTCTCCTTCCAGCCTCCACATTGATATAATTTTTTTTTAAAACTGGAATACATCACCCTGATGATGGCACTTCAAAGTGCGAAAGTACTCGGGAATGGTGAATTTATCCACCAATTCCACCCAAACATTAAAAAGTTGGCCAGAAAATTAGAAAAGATAAAATAAAATTGTTAAACAGGAGATGTGCCTTTTGTTTAATTCTACATGTATAAATGAAAGAATGCTGCCAATACACACACACACACACACACACAACATATATATATATATATATATATATATATATATATATATATATATATATAATTATTCTGGATTTTTTAATACCCTATACCTATAGAAAAGTACAAATACACAGTAGGTTAAGCATGTATCTATCTGTCCATCTGTACAGCACATAATTATAAGCATTAATATAATTTTTTGTTTTTGCTTTTTATTGATGTTTTAATTTCCACAGATGACAATGTAGGTTATGTACATACGTATTGAGTAGACAATACTGATAAATGATCTGAAATTGTATTCCATTTTACTTTAATAGGATATAAAAATCCATTGAAATTCGTATTTTTTTTTCTTTTGTTTTCGCAGTCTTTTTTCATTACATGGCTTACATTGTCTATCGTCCATTTTGTTTTTCAGTACATGTCCTACATTGTCTATCGTTTATCGTCTACGTTATTGAATGCGGACCTCTACCGTAATTATTCTGAATTATTTCTAAAATATCTGATTGCTCATGAGTTTTATAAATTACAATTTCGGTTTTGGTCCTTCATTTCTGATTAAAAATCACCACTTACTGTGTAAACGCATGCGCACTGATGTTGTGATGTAAATCACCACTTATTGGTCACTAGCCCCACCCACCCTTACATGGATTATTTTACTTTTTCATTTTATTTAGGACGATTTTTAATACTTTTTTCCGTCATAAAAACCTATTTCGTTTCTATCTTTTTCATTCGTTAATCATATTTAAAGCATTTGGGAATTCGACTTGAAATGTCCCAGTTTTCATTCCTGTCCCCCATCCCTCCAGCCACCACACCCCCGCATAAACTATATCTGCTTATTTTCACAAATTGGCTTTGATGTTAGCATCATATAATTATTTCAAAATCAATTTTTTTCTTTTATTTCCTTTATGTGTTTTTATTTATATAAGGTCATCTTTCATTATATGTACTGAGTACACCAAAAAAACAGAAAGAAAAATAACATACACATGCTTATTAACAGCAGTAACATTTGTTACTTGAAAACTAATTAATAAATATGTAATGACTATATATATATATATATATATATATATATATATATATATATATGCAAACTACTACTAATTTCTACAACCTACCAATTGTTAATACCTCCCATTCAATTCCTAAGCTACTACACGCTTCTCCTTAAAAACAAGACACGGAGTTCCTTACCTGATAATGGTAAACTGTATTGCGAAAGCGGTCGTAATGAAACCTTTGGTAGACTGTAACACCAGTTCGACCAAAAAGATGGCCAGAAAGTAGGAAAGGATCGAACAAAAACTCGTCCGACAAGAATTGTCTGTACAGTTTACGCAATATGTTTAAAAGAAAATGCTGCAAATACATTATTTTAATACACCACACACACACACCACACACACAACCATATATATATTTATATATAGTTGGGATGCTCTAAAGTCGGTATAAACAAGACAGCAAGGGAGTCTATCCCATTTTCATTAGTGCTCAAACAAGGAGATTGTTTGGCGTCTGAGGTGGATTGCTACACTTATCATCAATTCCTCACTTTACTCAACAGATCCCTGTGCTATATATATATATATATATATATATATATATATATAGCAGGGATCTGTGGGGTAAAGTGAGGAACTGATGATAGTGTGGCAATCCCTCAGTATGGCAATCCATAATATATATGTGTGTGTGTGTGTGTGTGTGTGTGAAAATGGAAAAGGAATTGAATCCGACAATATGAGGAAAAAATGAGTAAAGAAAAGAAATTTAAATGGATAAAATGAATTTAATCGATATCACATTAATCTATATCACTTACACATGTGTTTCGGTCAGTTTATGTGTGTGAAAATATTTCGCACACATAGAAGATTCGATCTTCATCGGAGTGAAAATTTATTTTGAATGAAAAATTCGTTAGAGAAAACAACAGAGAAATTTTTGGAATGTGCGAAAATCGAATTTTTAAAAAGACATTTGGAACGCTGAAATAGACCGTTAGAATTTGGATATTTGATTTTTCTAGGGGTTATGGTAGAAAAATGTTTTGTATTACAAAAAAATAAAGTGTTATTATTTATCTTTAACATGTTGAACATTTTTCTCGGAGCCTAGTTTATGTTTTGAAAAAATCGGTGAAGTATAAAAAAGTAATCGATTATAAAAAGAACCAAACTTTGATAGTAGATCATTTTTATATGAGTTATTTATTTTATTAAGATGTTTTCGTAAGATGGTTCTGTTTTGGTTGTGTATATATTTGTATTTACAGATTATGTTAAGTTAAAAGTTACAGTGTATATAATGAAGAATGTGATTTATTATTGCAGGAAATTTTGAAGCCAGATAATATGGTAAGAAAGAGGGTTTTAGGTATATTATTATATAATATTACGTATATTAAATGTGGAATTATTTAATAAGTTAAAAATATTTGTGGAATGGTAATTTATGGTAAATAAATGTTAGGAAAAAGTTTGGTTGATGATCTAAATTTGAATAAATATTTGTGGTATGGTAATTTATGGAAACTTAGTGTTAGGAAGAGTTTGCATGAAGATCTAAATTTAAAAAAAAGTAAAATAGATTCAGGATGTGATAATTTATGATAATAAGAGTTTATGGTGTTTAATTCAAGAGAATGAAGTAGATAAAAGTAAATGACATTAGTGGTTAAAGTAGATATATTGAGAGAAATATATAAATATATTGATGTTCTCTAACATTTTAAATAGTCACTTTGATTTGACTCAAACAACATTTTTTAAATATCACCACAATGACTTTATTAACAAAATCAATAAAACTAACTATCAACTATCCATACTCACATATAAATTACCATTTTAAATCAATAAATAACTAAATAAACTAATAAATAATCAAATAATGAATTCAATAATTCAATAATTAAATAAATAAACAATTATATAATCTATTTTAAACAAATAAATAATTAAATAATTAATTCAATAAATAAATAAATAATATTATAATAATAAATAAATATAATCTATATATATAATATAATTCTATAAATATATAAATTTAATATAATTAAAAAATTATAAATATAAACAAATATAATTACAATATATATATATATATATATTATATATATATATATAATAAATATATTATATAATTATATATAAATAATATAATCTATTCTAAACAAATAAATAATTCAATAAATAATAATTCAATAAATAAACAAATTAAACATTATATAATCTATTTTAATAATATTATAACTATCAACTATCCTTACTCACATATATTTCCATTATAATTCAAATATTAAATAAATAAATAAATAAATAATCAATATTCAATAAATAATTCAATAAATAATAAATAACAATTATATAATCTACTTTAACAAGATCACGTTCATTATTGAAATTGTCTCTCTCACTCTCTCTCTCTTCTCTCTCTCTCTATCTCTCTTCTCTCTCATATATTATATATATATATATATAATAATATATATATATATATATATATATATATATAAACTACGGGTACATAAGGGACTACGATAAAAAGCAAGTTAAACTTTGGTCACTGCTGATCTCCAGCTATTTTTCCTATATAAAATTACGTGCGCTCGTTCGTTGTACAAACAAACATACGACTACTGATCGACAGAATCTTTCTTTTCAATCTATATATAGAGAGAAAAGATTACGTCGTCTGTGTTTCTTTCTGTCTGTATATATGCATGTATATTTGTACAACGACGAGCGTTGGGGACCAGCAAAGACCCAATTTCAATTTCAGTTGTTTTTTTATCACAATTACTTACATACTCGTAATTCTTATATACCACCAGATTAATGTATTAAAAATTTCTTTAATTTAAAGATAGGATCATCGCAAAATGAATACCGGATGTTCTGAGACAAATATCTTCATTTATTACTCGACCCAAGATTCGAGGACACTCATACTGTTATATAATTATTAGATTCTTATATCTATGTACAGTAGTGTAGAAATCAAAATGGTGTTATAAGTTGCAGCCCACGGCTTCAGGATTGAATGACAGGCTTGACCTGTCCTGATCCTTCTTCCGGTGGATACCGTGAGAATCGGAGAAGACCCTCTTTCGGTTTAGATTAAATAGATTTTAGTCAGTCGGCCAAAAACACGACGGTGGTAAGACGTGTTATACACGCTCCGATCAATCTGCGCAGGTAGTCTGGTGGGGATTTCGAGAATATATAATCTAAGTAAATCGAAGTATTGTGTTTATTATCTAAAAACTACCAATGAACAGGGCTTCTGATAAGGAGAAATCCCCAATGGAAGACCATACACGAATCCAAGACGAAGTCCAGACGCTGGAAGAGAGGCTAGAGAAGACGTAAGGTAGAAAGAGTCAGAAGAAGAATAGAAGTAAGTAAGTAAGAAGGGTATGCAACAATACCTGGCAAGAATATCCCAGATATATTTCTTGATACACGATCAAAAGCTTTGAAGTGATCGATAAGGCTATGTAGTGTGGTTGGTGATGTTCCCATCTTTCTCTTGCAGTTCTTGCAGAGAAGTCCATTGTGCATCTCGATGGTCTGAAATCGGTAGACTGTGAATTCAGGGGCGTAATTTTATCATAGTCTACTGGAGTTGGCGAATATGAAATTACGTCCAATGTATATATTTTTATTTCTGAACTGGGATTAATACATTAATAAAATGAAACTAGCGAAAACATAACTTATACGTTAATTCATTTGTATAAATTATCTATTTAATATAATAAATATATATATATATTAAAATATACCCAACCCCCTCCGCAGAGCAGATGCGACAAGGTCAATATCTTAACGGTTTTTAACAGGTTTGAATTTCAGAGTTTTCCTTCTCTAATAGGTTGCTACGCAAAGTTAAAGAGCCCAGTCTGCCCTCTTTATCCATAGCGGAGAGTAGGGGATATAATGAATATGTAAATACCTGGTACCTTCACATATTATCATTGGCAGTTTCATGTATAAATAGAAGACACTGTGTCTGGTTCTAAACCTGCAACGTACACTTACCGATATTCGACGACCTTATGCCTTCAAGCTAACTTACTCGCTAAACGAGACGAACGGACGGCTGTTTAACATTACTACTCGGCGATAATCTACCCAATAACGAACTCAGAAATATATCCTTAACCAGGATATAAGTAGGATTCATCTTTCCCAAGAATATTAGCGCTATGTGAATGCAAACAGTTTCGTCTAGATTTGGCTCGGGTCGTGGACGATTCCATTTCCTACGCTCAAACCATTTGCAAGTGCCTCGCATTCGTTAATTCATTTATAGTTTGTTTTTTGTTTGTTTGTTTCTTAATTAATGGATTAGATTTTTTATACAAACAATAAATGTTGTCCTTTAATTTTTTGAAAAACATATAACGAATTAATGTATTAAGTTTATGTTTCTTATAGTTTTCATTTTTATTAAGAGACTAAGAATATATGCCATCCGGGTGCAAGTGTTTAAAGTATTAATTAATAAAATATCATATTCAATTTAGAAAGGGCTAATGAAACTGAATAAGAATGCGGATCAAAAGATTTGGAAAGAGGGGGTATGATTGAAAAATAGAACAACTGTGAAACTAATCTTCCATCATTTTCCATTATTGCTTCTTTTGATAGGGTAAATTTTCCGCTAATTTAGCTATTAGTTAAAATAGGAAGTAAATAATAATATTAGCGGTTATTTTTCTTGTTAATAGATTTCTAAGATTTATCCCGGGATGTGCTTATATTCATTAAAGTAAAACCAAACAATTAAAATCAATATACTAAGCATATATTTATTAAATCAATTTTAAGCACTCAATATGCAAATTAAAGCTTCATTCACATTATCTGCTATTTGGTTGTATATATAAATACAATTGCATGTTATTATATGTAGATATGGTCAACAGTCTTTATGATGTAAAACAATTTTTATACTTGGATTTAAATAAAATAAAATCATGGGAACGTGATGTTAATAACAAGGGAATTGTGACTTTTGAGTAGTGATCATGTTTCGGTTACAGCCATAAAACACACATTCTCCATTATGAATAAGATTAATCCCAGTTCAAATTTAAAAAATAATATTAGTGGCTTCATTCTACAAGAGGAAGCTTTTCGGCTGTAACGAAACTATATCACTAATCAAGTCAGAAAAAAAAACATTCCCTTTGGTATTTACATCACGTTCTCATGATTTTATTTTTTATTTAAATCTCAAGTATTATAAAATTGTTTTACATCATTAAGATGTTACCATATCTACATATAATAAATGCAATTGTATTTAATTAACAAAATAGCAGATTACAGTGTGAATGGGAAATTAATTTGCATATTGACTAAAATTTGATTTAATAATATATGCTTAGTATTATTGATTTCTAATTGTTTGTTTTATCTTAATGAATATAAGCAACAATCCGGGGATAAATTTAGAATCTATTAACAAGAAGAATAACGTAATATTATTATTTATTCTATTTTAACTAAGTTAAATTAGGAATAATTTCCATATAAAGAAGCGAATAATGGAAAATGACGGAAGAGTTAGTTTCACAGTTTTCTATTTTTCAATCATACCCCTCTGTTCCATCTTTTTCATCCGCATTCTTATTCAGTTTCATTAGCATTTCTAATTTAATATGATTATTTTATTATATTAATACGTTTAACACTTGCACCGGAATGTGCATATATTTTTCTAGTACTCTATAAAAATGAAACTATAAGGAACATAACTTAATAAATTAATTCATTTATAATGTTTTTCAAAAATTAAAGGACAACATTAATTGATGTTGTATAAATTTTAAATCTATTTAATTAAAAAAAAAACAAACAAACAAACAAACTTATAAATGAATAACGATGGAGGCACTTGGCATAATGGTTTTGAGTCGTAGGGAAAATGGAATGTCCGACCGAGTTCAAATCTAGAGCGAAACTGTTGCATTTCACATACGCTAATATTCTTGGAAAGGTATGAATCCTACTGCTATATCCTGGTTAGGCTATTTCTGAAGTTCGTATTTGGTATATTATCGCAGTGTAATGGTACATCGTCCGTCGTCTCGTTTAGCGAGTAGTTAGCTTGAAGGCATAAGGTGTCGATATCGAGTAAGTGTACGTTCAGGTTTAGAACCAACACAGTGTCGATATTTATACATAATGTCCAATGTATAATATAGTGAAGGGGTACCAGGTATTTACATATTCATTATCCTATCTTCCTCCAGCTATGGATAAATATAGGGAGACTGGGCTCTTTAACGTTGGTTAGGCAACCTATCTAGGAGAGGAACTCTGATTCAAACTGTTAAACACCGCTTTAAGATTTGAACCTTGTGTGCATCTGCTCGTGCGGAGGTTTGGTTTATATATATCTATATACTTTATATATATTATATATATATATATATATATACAATGAATTAACGTAATTAAGTTATGTTTTCGCTAGTTTTTTATAAATGTATTAATTCCAGTTTCAGAAATTAAAATATCTACATTGGACTTAATTTCATATTCGCCTAACATCGTCCAGTAGACTATGATAAGATTTACGCCCTGAATTCACAGTCTACCGATTTCAGACCATCGAGATGCACAATGGACTTCCCTCTGCAAGAACTGCAAGAGAAATATTGGGAACATCACCAACCCACTACATAGCCTACATCGATATCTTAAAGCTTTTGATCGTGTATCAAGAGAATATATCTGGATATTCTTGCCTGGTATTGTTGCATACCCTTCTTTACTTACTTCTTCTATTCTTCTTCTGAGTCTTTTCTACCTTACGTCTTCTTCTAGCCTCTCTTCCAGCGTCTGGACTTCGTCTGGGGACTTCGTGTATGGTCTTCCATTGGGATTCTCCTTATCAGAAGCCCTGTGTCATGGTAGTTTTTAGATAATAACACAAGACTTCGATTTACTTAGATTATATTTTATTCTCGAATCCCCACCAGACTACCTGCGCAGATTGAGTCGGAGCGTGTATAACACGTCTTCACCGTCGTGGTTTTTGGCCGACTGACTAAAATCTATTTCTATCTAACCGAAGAGGGTCTCTCCACCGATTCTCACGGTATCCACCGGAGGAAGGATAGGACAGGTCAAGCTTGTCATTCAAACCTTGAGGCCGTGGGCGCAACTTATAACAGCCATTTTGATTTCTACACTACTGTACATAGATATTAAGAATCTAATAATTATATAACAGTATGAGTGTCCTCGAATCTTGGGTCGAGTAAATAAATGAAGATATTTGTCTCAGAACATCCGGTATTCATTTTGGCGATGATCTCTCTTTAAATTAAAGAAAATTTTAATACATTTATCTGGTGGTATATAAGAATTACGAGTATGTAAGTAATTGTGATAAAAAAACAACTGAAATTGAAATTGGGTCTTTGCTGGTCCCCAACGCTCGGTCGTTGTACAAATATACATGCATATATACAGACAGAAAGAACACAGACCGACGTAATCTTTTCTCTCTATATATAGATTGAAGGAAAGATTCCTGTCGATCAGTATGTCCGTATGTTTGTTTGTACAACGAACGAGCGCACGTAATTTTATATAGGAAAATAGCTGGAGTCAGCAGTGACCAAAGTTTTAACTTGCTTTTTATCGTAGTCCCTTATGTACCCGTAGTTTATATATATATTATATATATATATATATATATATATATATATATATATATGGAGAGAGAGAGAGAGATAGAGAGAGAGAGGAGAGAGAGAGAGAGTGAGAGAGACATTTTCAATAATGAACGTGATCTTGTTTAAAGTAGATTATATAATTGTTATTTATTATTTATTGAATTATTTATTGATTATTTGATTATTTATTTATTTATTTATTTATATTTGAATTATAATGGAAATATATGTGAGTAAGGATAGTTGATAGTTTAATATTATTATAAAATAGATTATATAATTGTTTATTTGTTTATTTATTGAATTATTTATTATTGAATTATTTTTTGTTTAGATAGATTATATTATTTTATTATATTATATATTATATTATATTATATATATATATATATATAATTATATTTAATTATATTGTGTTTTATATTTATAATTTTTATTATATTAAATTTATATATTATAGATTATATTATATATATAGATTATATTTATTTATTATTATAATATATTTTATTTATTTATTGAATTAATTTTTAATTATTTATTTGTTTAAAATAGATTATATAATTGTTTATTTATTTAATTATTGAATTATTGAATTCATTATTTGATTATTATTAGTTATTTTAGTTATTTTTGATTTAAATGGTAATTTATATGTGAGTATGGATAGTTGATAGTTAGTTTTATTGATTTTGTTAATAAAGTCATTGTGGTGATATTTAAAAAATGTTGTTTGAGTCAAATCAAAGTGACTATTTAAAATGTTAGAGAACATCAATATATTTATATATTTCTCTCAATATATCTACTTTAACCACTAATGTCATTTACTTTTATCTACTTCATTCTCTTGAATTAAACACCATAAACTCTTATTATCATAAATTATCACATCCTGAATCTATTTTACTTTTTAAATTTAGATCTTCATGCAAACTCTTCCTAACACTAAGTTTCCATAAATTACCATACCACAAATATTTTATTCAAATTTAGATCATCAACCAAACTTTTCCTAACATTTATTTACCATAAATTACCATTCCACAAATATTTTTAACTTATTAAATAATTCCACATTTATTATATAACGTAATATTATATAATAAATATACCTAAAACCCTCTTTCTTACCATATTATCTGGCTTCAAAATTTCCTGCAATAATAAAATCACATTCTTCATTATATACACTGTAACTTTTAACTTAACATAACCTGTAAATACAAATATATACACAACCAAAACAGAACCATCTTACGAAAACATCTTAATAAAATAAATAACTTATATAAAAATGATCTACTATCAAAGTTTGGTTCTTTTTTATAATCGATTACTTTTTTAATACTTCACCGATTTTTTCAAAACATAAACTAGGCTCCGAGAAAAATGTTCAACATGTTAAAGATAAATAATAACACTTTATTTTTTTGTAATACAAAACATTTTTCTACCATAACCCCTAGAAAAATCAAATATCCAAATTCTAACGGTCTATTTCAGCGTTCCAAATGTCTTTTTAAAAATTCGATTTTCGCACATTCCAAAAATTTCTCTGTTGTTTTCTCTAACGAATTTTTCATTCAAAATAAATTTTCACTCCGATGAAGATCGAATCTTCTATGTGTGCGAAATATTTTCACACACATAAACTGACCGAAACACATGTGTAAGTGATATAGATTAATGTGATATCGATTAAATTCATTTTATCCATTTAAATTTCTTTTCTTTACTCATTTTTTCCTCATATTGTCGGATTCAATTCCTTTTCCATTTTCACACACACACACACACACACACACATATATATATATGGATTGCCATACTGAGGTGATTGCCACACTTATCATCAGTTCCTCACTTTACCCCACAGATCCCTGTGCTATATATATATATATATATATATATATATATATAATAGCACAGGGATCTGTTGAGTAAAGTGAGGAATTGATGATAAGTGTAGCAATCCACCTCAGACGCCAAACAATCTCCTTGTTGAGCACTAATGAAAATGGGATAGACTCCTTGCTGTCTTGTTTATACCGACTTTAGAGCATCCCAACTATATATATATATATATATATGTGTGTGTGTGTGTGTGTGTGTGTGTGTGTGTGTATTAAAATAAGTGTATTTTGGCAGCATTTTTTCTTTTAAACATATTGCGTTAAACTGTACAGACAATTCTTGTCGGACGAGTTTTTGTTCGATCCTTTCCTACTTTCTGGCCATCTTTTTGGTGTCAGGGTGGAACTGGTGTTACAGTCTACCAAAGGTTTCATTACGACCGCTTTCGGCAATACAGTTTACCATTATCAGGTAAGGAACTAATGGTATGTTCCGTGTCTTGTTTTTAAGGAGAGCGTGTAGTAGCTTAGGAATTGGAAGTGGGAGGTATTAACAATTGGTAGGGGGTGGTTGTAGAAATTAGTAGTAGTTCGAACGATGCAGTAGTGATATATATATATATATATTATTATTATATATATATATATATATATATATAGTCATTACATATTATTTTTAATTAGTTTTCAAGTAACAAATGTTACTGCTGTTAATAAGCATGTGTATGTTATTTTTTCTTTCTGTTTTTTTGGTGTACTCAGTACATATAATGAAAGATGACCTTATATAAATAAAACACATAAAGGAAATAAAAGAAAAAAATTGATTTTGAAATAATTATATGATGCTAACATCAAAGCCAATTTGTGAAAATAAGCAGATATAGTTTATGCGGGTGGTGTGGGGTGGCTGGAGGGATGGGGGACAGGAATGAAAACTGGGACTATTTCAAGTCGAATTCCCAAATGCTTTAAATATGATTAACGAATGAAAAAAGATAGAAACGAAATAGGTTTTTATGACGGAAAAAGTTATTAAAAATCGTCCTAAAATAAAATGAAATAAAGTAAAATAATCCATGTAAGGGGTGGGGTGGGGCTAGTGACCAATAAGTGGTGATTTACATCACAACATCAGTGCGCATGCGTTTACACAGTAAGTGGTGATTTTTAATCAGAATGTGAAGGACCAAAACCGAAATTGTAATTTATAAAACTCATGAGCAATCAAGATATTTTAGAAATAATTCAGAATAATTACGGTAGAGGTCCGCATTCAATAACGTAGACGATAAACGATAGACAATGTAGGACATGTACTGAAAAACAAAATGGACGATAGACAATGTAAGGCCATGTAATGAAAAAAGACTGCGAAAACAAAAGAAAAAAATACGAATTTCAATGGATTTTTATATCCTATTAAAGTAAAATGGAATACAATTTCAGATCATTTATCAGTATTGTCTACTCACATACGTATGTACATAACCTACATTGGTCATCTGTGGAAATTAAAACATCAATAAAAAGCAAAAACAAAAATTTATATTAATGCTTATAATTATGTGCCTGTACAGATGGACAGATAGATACATGCTTAACCTACTGTGTATTTGTACTTTTCTATAGGTATAGGGTATTAAAAAATCCAGAATATATTATATATATATATATATATATATATATATATATATATATATATATATATGTGTGTGTGTGTGTGTGTGTGTGTGTGTATTTGGGCAGCATTCTTTCATTTATACATGTAGAATTAAACAAAAGGCACATCTCCTGTTTAACAATTTTATTTTTATCTTTTCTAATTTTCTGGCCAACTTTTTAATGTTTGGGTGGAATTGGTGGATAAATTCACCAGTTCCCGAGTACTTTCGGCACTTTGAAGTGCCATCATCAGGGGTGATGTATTCCAGTTTTTAAAAAAAAATTATATCAATGTGGAGGCTGGAAGGAGAAGAATTGGTGAGAAAGGTGTTATAGGCATTTTAGAATGTGTGTACTGTATTGTAAATTAATATGTGTATGTGCGTGTGTGTGTGCGTGCGTGTGTGTGTGCGTGTGTGCGTGTGTGTATAATTTGCTCCATCACCTAAGCGTACACACAAACGCACGCATAATCAGACAGCATAATCAGACAAATAGGATCAGTTGTTCTTTATAAAAATCATGAAAGGGAGGGTTATATATATAATATATATATATATATATATATATATATATATATATATATATATGAGGAAAAGGCGGGTGGAATGAATCCGACAGAATGAGGTAAAATATAAGCAATGAAAGAACAAAACTCAGACAAAAATGTGTAGTATATTTCGCTGGAGTTTTGAACTTTGCTTCTTCAGCTTTATTGAATTATTCGGATCATACATGTGTTTTATAGAAGGGGGAACAGGTAGGTGGGTAAGTTTTGTGGTGAGGGAAAGATTTGATTGGTTATAGTGGACATCTTTGGGGAGGATGAGAAGGAAATTCTTATATTTTACCTCATATATATATATATATATATATATATATATATATATATATATATACCAGACACGTGTTTCGAAGTTTACTTCTCATCAGTGCCGCTCGACTTTTTAACCGCTACCTCTAGCCGGGATCGAAACCCGACAGAGTTTTCGTCTGCCAAGTCCCTTACCCTTGGAGCAGCTATCAGCGGCTGTCAGTCTGCAGTGACCAATTAATCTATACATCCCTACGCGGAATGTTTTTACAATCACCAAAGAACTCAAGACTGTAAACAGCGGACAGACGAGTAACTTTACGCCAAACGGTGAAATTTCAATCAATGTCCCTCCTACAATGCTCAACCATGGGGGGTGGGAGCATATATATATATATATATATATATATATATATATATATATATATACCTCAGTCATCCACAGACACGTGTTTCGAAGTTTACTTTTCATCAGCGCGGCTCGACTTTTTAACAGCTACCTCTAGCCGGGTCGAAACCCGACAGACTTTTCGTCTGCCAAGTCTCTTACCCTTGCGGCTATCAGCGATCATGGAAAACGGAAAATAATTGCTGAATTACCGAAAAGTCTGCAAAGTACACTGCCGAGTTTGGAAGAAACTGTGACATAGTAGCGCACGATTCTTCTATTACCACACGCGCATGCGCACACACACACGAATGCGTACACACACGCAGACAAACACAGATACATATATAGCATAACACATAACGCTAATACCCTTGGGAAAGGTATGAATCCATATATAGCATAACGGGTATAGATTGGACTCTTTACCATTGTATAGCTCAACTGGTCAGGAGAAGAAAAAAAAAAAATATATATTCAAGACTTGAGAATTTCTGTTGTTCAGGTGAATTTGTGGCACATTAGTGCACTATTCTTCTGTTCTAATGTCTGGTTCGATACAAGCCTTCACCGCTATTATCATGTCACCTATGTAAGTAGTTAGGGGATTCACATCTATAAAAAAATGATTAAAGAAATAAAATAAAAATATAATTGTACTCCAGATATTCAACTTAAGCATTCGTCAGTAGGATACACTTGTGTTTGTTGGTCTCCGCTAAAGAACCAGCAGTAATCACTCATCATGTTTGGGTTGACGAGGCCTTGGTATCTTGTTTTCATCAAGGAAATATCTTGGTGGAAACTTTCTTAATGCTCATCAAATTATATATATATATATATATATATATATATATATATATATGTATATATGGTGGAAACTTTCTTAATGCTCATCAATTATATATATATATATATATATATATATATATGTATATATATATATATATATATATATATATATATATATAATTGATGAGCATTAAGAAAGTTTCCACCAAGATATGTTGGCATTTCACTTAGCGCTAATACCCTTGGAAAGGTATGAATCCATATATTCTCCCTCCAGCTATGGGTTAAATAGTAGGGCAGACTGGGCCATTCAGCCTTGGGTAGGTAAATAGTCTAGGAGAGGGATAACTCTGAATTCAAAATTCCTGAGGTCGGTCGTTGATTGGGTTTGTGGCATTCCTTGATGCACCAATTCTTTCCTATCGACTGTGCCAAAAAGTGTGGATGGTCCAACACAAGCCTTCACCACTATAAACAAATCACTGTGTGGGTGTTCATTGTATGAACCCTCATGCGTCGAAATCGATGAGAGAGTCCATAATATATATATATGCTCCCCATTCCCCCGCGGTTGAGCACTTCGGAGGGGATTTCTCTAACGACCTCCAACAAAAGCGTAAACGCTACGCTCTCTTATAAAATGGATGGAGAACTCTATGGCGGCCTTTACATACATACAGATGTGTGTATTAAAACATTTAAAAATCCCCTTCGCATTCTGTGGGTGACGATAGCCGAGCGGTTAAGCTGTCCGCCTGATGCTGAATCGATCAGGGTTTCTATCCCGGCTGTAGGTAGCTCACAAAATGTTTAGCCAAACTGAGGAGACTTGATAAGTCGAAATACGTGTCTGTGGATGACTACACACACACACACACACACACACAACACACATATATATATATATATATATATATATATATATATGTTATATGAACTGCAGGGTTTGGTAATAAATAATATCTAATAACATATCTTACGCATAAATAGTATGATCCTGGTATGTTTGTGGTTTAGCTCTGCTGGTAGAGCATACGCATAGTAAGCCACAAGGTTATGGCTTCAATACCGGCCCTCGCCAACTCAGTTTATGAGTGCAACACCTTGAATAATCTGATACATTTAATAGAGTGCAGAGCTGGCGGTAAGTGTGGCGCTCCATCTCAGCAAAAATAATCTCCGTAGTCTTGAGCTCGCGAACGCGGTATAGACTCCCTCGCTGTCCGGCTGATACCGACAATAGGCCAAATTTACTTACTCTACTTTTATGTTTGATGTAGAAGAGAATTAACTGACTTAACTTTTTGTCTACTTTAAACCGCTCACAGCGGTTCTACCTCCACTGTGATCTTACTGTAAGCAAAGTACAAAAACTGATGATTAACTCATTATAAGTGAGCAGAAGGACTTAGATTACATTAATAATGGGACTTTATTCGAATAGAATGGATTCTGAGGTGAACAGATAGGGACCTTTGAAATATCCCATTATGCAGGTAAAAAAAATACCAAGAAAATTTGATAGAGATGTGGGGTAATATTTGGTAGGCAAAGAGTTAATCTGTAAATTATTATTTCTTATACAAAATACAAAACTACCAATCTCGTCATTCGTAACAATTTTTCTCCCCAGACAAATCGGCTTAATGAGACCAATGTAGTATATAGATTTAAATGTCCCCTAGGAGATTGCAATCTCCCGGTAAATGATAATACATACATTGCATTCACCTCAACCACATTGTCAAGGCGTCTAACCCACAG
Source organism: Doryteuthis pealeii (assembly GCA_023376005.1). Classification (NCBI taxonomy): domain Eukaryota; kingdom Metazoa; phylum Mollusca; class Cephalopoda; order Myopsida; family Loliginidae; genus Doryteuthis; species Doryteuthis pealeii. The sequence continues at coordinate 17,099,817 of CM042144.1, forward strand.
ACAATAGCTCTATTTCACAACACCTAAAATTACATTCATGCCCCCACTCTAATTACCAAAATATTCTAACGGAAAATACACACATTCTGCACAAAGAAAAAAAATAAACAAAAACTCCAAATACTGGAAGCTTTATACATAAAACAATACAAACCATCCTTAAACAAAATTAATTTCCAATACAGTACACACATTCTAAAATGCCTATAACACCTTTCTCACCAATTCTTCTCCTTCCAGCCCCCACATTAATATAATAAAAAAAAACCTAAAAAAAAAAACCTAAAAAAACTGGAATACATCACCCCTGATGATGGCACTTCGAAGTGCCGAAAGTACTCGGGAACTAAACTTTGGTGGACTTATCAACCAATTCCACCCAAACATTAAAAAGTTGGCCAGAAAATTAGAAAAGATAAAAAATAAAATTGTTAAACAGGAGAGGTGCCTTTTGTTTAATTCTACATATATGAATGAAAGAATGCTGCCCAAATACACATATTTCAAAATTATTAGGAATATACTTATTCAGTTATTTACTAAGCTTACTATAGATATGGCACAAGGCCAGTAATATGGGGCACCCAGTGAGACACGAACTCATTAACAATGGTTTGCTAACCATTATACCACGTGAGGTGCCCAAACAACCCGTTCGCTACGAATAGGATTTGTTACACTGTCACAAGTATAGGGCATACAGCGAGGATCGAACTCGCTTTTCATTAGTAATCGATGTGTAAGACTAGCTTGCTAACCATTACACCACAACGGGATGTACTTATTTATGCGCAGTTTAGTATACGTGCATGTGATTGCGTTGGCGGAAGTGGGACCGTACATATAAACATGTGCCATGGTGTGCAAATATATACGGAGACATATATGTATATATTCTCGTTGAATATCTAATATATATATATATATATATATATATATATATATAATATATATATATATATATATATAATATATACTAATCGTATTAGTATATACTAATCGTATTAGTAAACCCTTGCGGTATGTAAAAAAACCCGGCAAATAATATGTTAGTAAAATATATATATATATATATATATATATATATATATATATATATATTGTTGTTGTTGTTTGCGCGTGAGTGTCTGCGTTCTCAGACACTTGCGTGTCCACACACACGTGCCTAAGTGAACTAATCTATGTGCGCAGGCGGAAGTGTCGGTACAGGCGCATGCGCCAACGTCTGTATAAACGCATGCGCACTGGTGTTGTGATGTAAATCTTTTGGGAGATTTTTCCCATTAATCTCTTTTCCAAAAATATTTTCCTGTGGAAAAGAAACTAAATTGGCGTTTACTTCCTTTCTACATATCCAAAGCATATTTTTCTCTTCTGAAAAAAAAAAAAAAAAAAAAAAAAAAAAAAAGAAAGAAAAGAAAAAAGAAAAAAATGAAAAAGAAGAAAGAAGGAGTAAAATAATCCAAAGAAAAAAAACAAACAAATGAATGAATAAATAACTGAAAGCAGCACTCGTACTTTTCTAAAACTAGCTAACAGATGGATTGGATTTAAAATCTTAACTCGTCTCTAGAGAAACATGTAAGCATGCCACACACGAGAAAGATTGGAGCATTTGTTTGAGAGAAAGAGAATTTAAAAAAGCTCAACAACAAAAAAACAATAATAATAATAATAATAATAATAATAATAATAATAATAAAACCATATACTATGCGAATGTAGCAAACTAGCACAACGAAAATACAAAACTAGACACGACTGGGTTGGGAAGGTGATCCACTGGGAATTATGCAAGAAATTAAATTTTGACCACACAACAAAATGGTATATGCATAAACCAGAATAAATGAAACGCACAAAATTCTCTGGGACTTTGAAATTAAAACGGATCACCTTATCCCAGCAAGAAGACCAGACCTAGTGTTGATTAACAAAAAAGAAAGAACTTGTCAACTGGTGGATTTTGCCAGCAGATCACAGGGTGAAGTTAAAGGAAAATGAAAAAATAGACAAATATCTGGACCTTGCCAGAGAACTGAAAAAGTTATGGAATATGAAAGTGAAAGTGATACCAATTGTTGTTGGTGCACTTGGAACAGTCCCAAAAGGATTAGAAAAGGGCTTGGAAAGTTTGGATATCAGAGGAAGGATTGAAACCATTCAGAACACTGCACTGCTGCAATCTGGCTGCAATCTGGCAGAATACTCAGAAGAGTCCTGGAGACCTGAGGAGACTTGCTGTCACTCAGACTCCAGTGAAAGACCATCAGCTAACACTGATGTGAAAACTCAAAAGGAGTAAATAATAATAATACTACTACTAATAATAATAATGATAATAATAATAAACTAGCACAAAGGAGTTTAAGACTAGGCACGACTGGGTGGAAAAGGTAATCCATTGGGAATTGTGCAAGAGATTAAAATTAGCCAATAATACCAAATAATGTGGTGATAGAAATGTAACTATTAACCATATATATATTTACCAACCCCTTCGCACGAGCAGGATGTGACACAAGGTCAATGTCTTAAGCGGAGTTCAACAGGTTTGAATTCAGAGTTTTCCTTCTCTTATACCGGTTGCCTAACCAAGGTTAAAGAGCCCAGTCTGCCCTGCTATTTATCCATAGCAGGGGGGAGAGTAAGATTCATACCTTTCCCAAGGGTATTAGCGCTAAGTGAAATGCAATTACCACATCCAGGATTTGAACTCGGGGCGACGAGTCCATTTCCCATGAATTTAACCATTACACCACGCGCTTCCTACTATGAACTATATAAGCAATTGTAGTAAACTAGCCAAAAGGAACACAAGCGTATGCATTGCTGTATATTCAAGGCAATCCACTGGTAATTGTGCAAGCGATTACAATTTGGCCATATAAACAAATGGTATATGCCCAAACCAGAATATGTCCTTGAGACTGAGAAACTTAAAATTTATTTGGATTTTGAGTTATGGATGACCTAATCCGATCCAATTGACTAAGCCTAGTGTTAATTTAAAAAAAAACCAAAAAAAAAACAACCAAACTTGTCATCTAGTGCATGTTGCCGTTCCAGCTAACCACATAATGAAAATGAAAAAAAGTGAAACTATAGACAAATAATCAGATCTTGCAAGAGAACTGAAAAAATAAAAAATAAACGTGGAACAGTAGGGTGACGGTCATACCAATTGTATTTGGTGTTCTCGGAACAGTCTCCAATGGTTTGGAAAAAAAGATTGGATGAATTGAAATCAGAGGAAATTAGAGACCACCAGACAACGGCTAGAATGCTCAGAAAAGTCCTGAAGACCTAAGGGAACTTGCTGTCACACATACTCCACTGAAATACTAATAAGTAAACCCCGAATACTTTAATAAAATATTAATTACATTTTAAACGAAATATATCAGCATACTATTATTATTTTCACTCCTTTTGAGTTTTTCACATCAGCGTTAGCTGATGGTATTTCACTGGAGTCTGTGTGACAACAAGTCTCTTCAGGTCTCCAGGACTCTTCTGAGTATTCTAGCCGATTGCAGCAGTGCAGTAGTCTAGATGGTCTCAATTCTTCGTCTGATTTCTAGATCCTCCAGTCTTTTTTCCAAGTTTATTGGTACCGTTCCAAGTGCACCAACTACAATTGGTATCACTTTCACTCTCATCATATTCCACAGCTTTTTCAATTCTCTGGCTAGGTCCAGGTATTTATCCATCTTTTAATTTTCCTTCAGCTTCACCCTGTGATCTGCTGGGACCGCAAAGTCCACCAATTGAAACGTTTCTGGTT
>CM042144.1:17106103-17125725 GCA_023376005.1 Doryteuthis pealeii
ATAAAACAAAACAATTAGAAATCGATAATTCTAAGCACATATTTATTTAAATCAAATTTTTAATATCAATATGCAAATTAGCCTTCCCGTTCACACTGTAAACCGCTATTTTGTTGTATATGTAAATACAATTGCATGTTATTAGTATGTAGATAAGGTCAACAGTATTAATAATATAAATACATTTTATTAATAATTGAGGTTTAAATAAAAATAAAATCTTAGTGAATGTGACGTAAATAACTAAGGGAATTGTGACTTGAGTAGTAATATAGTTTCGGTTACAGACGAAAAAACACAAAAATATCCATTATAATAAGATGATACAAATCATTATTTTCAATTATTTTAGCTTTGAAACTCGGGTATAAAGTCGTTGAAAATGTAACAATTATTTTATATCTGTCAGTAAAAGACTGAAGCGCGTCCCGTGTAGAAACTAACTTGGTTGTTTTGAACCTGTTTCTAGCTTATTTTGTTGCGTGTGGCATGAAATTAGCCGAAAATAAATTAGACCCTGAAATGAGTTAAGTCAATAAGTTGAAGTAATTACGTCACTTGATGAGTTCGGCAGATGCAGGAGAAACTGTGGATCTTCAAACGACGTTTTCATCATTTGGCTGCAGCTTTGAATTTGGGAAAACCAGCTCCCAAGGTGGATAATTCTATTTTAGATTTGTTTAAACATTCTTTTTATGCATCGGTGATTTAGCGACGGTTATCTGGGACAAAATTCGCTAAAAAAACAAAACAAATCCAAAATGAAATATAAATAAATGGAATAACGCATTTTCATACAAGTTTACAGGTATTTCTCTGAATTGAGACAAGGCTTGATAATTTTTATTATTTGGAGTATTCGGATTATTGTCCTCATCTTTATTGTTCTCAGTAAAACGTTTCGGCCGATGTGCTCTCTGTTCTTCTTCAAGTAAAACAAGACATTAGGTTTATAAGTTCCCTAAATTCACCCTGAGTTATTCAATTGGACACATAGCGTAGTGGATATAGGCGTAGGGTTAAGACAGTTCAAAGTGACAGTTATCTCTAGGCTGCAGGTTTAAACCTGGTCAGGGGCAGCAGTAACATAGAATAATAATTAACACAGCTTAACACTGGTACCCCAAGTGGTTAGCGGAATGAGAACAGGATTGGGTTCAAAATTCCTAGAGGGCTCCCGATTACGACAAGAATGTTCCCGAGTTCGACAAGAAATACCTGAAAAACACCGGAGGGCACATCGACCGAAACGTTGTACAGATAACAATAAATATAAGGACAATAGTCCGAATAATCCAAATAATACAGTTTACAGGTAATTCATGTATAGAAAAGTTCTAACAAAGAAACATCCATAGCACATGATTACACAATTGGTGCTCAGTCGTTTTGGAAAGAGGATAGTCTGCCTCACTGTGCAGCTGATACTAAGAATATGCCACTCCGCCGAATTTACTTAATAGTAACGTTTTTATGGGACAAGCTCGAAAATTCGGTAGTAATATTTCATCTACGGAAATAGATGTCAACATTCGCACGGATTCCAATCTCCCTCTCTCTCTCTCTCTCTCCCTCTCTCTCTCTCTCTCTCTCAGAAACCGTCTCTCTAGGTCCTCACCCCTGACAAGTTTTCCACATAGCATCTGATTTTTATTTGCTTTCCGCCTACACGTGTGAGTGCATGTTAGGTGCCAACAGAATAACGTCACTTATGAGTTCGTCTTTTCTTCTCCAGCAGTGTCCAGCATGTCTTTTTCGTCTTACTTGGATTTTTTGTGAGATAGGAAGAAGAATAGTTGTATTCATACCTTTCCCATGGATATTATGAATATATAAAATGCAAACAGTTTCGTCTATGATTTGAACTTGGACGCCGAGTCAATTTCCTCCAACAATAAACATTAAACGACCTGTCTTATCATGGGCTTTATTCTCAACAAAATTCGATTGAAGGACCCAGAAGTACGTGAATGTTAATCCAAATTAAGTTAGGAGTTCGAAAACTAGTTTCATAGAAACAGGAGTTCGCCTTTTCAATCTTCTTGATCGATTTTAAACAAGGCTTTATGAAATTGAAGAAAACCTTAAAACAATAATTTTGTTAGATTTGTTTTCGCCATAAATTTAGCATTGTTGTGTTGTGCTGTCTTCAAAAATTCTCGAATAAATTTGAGGAGACGAATAAACGAAGAGATTTTCATTTGTTCTCCTTATCAGGAAAGAAAAGTCGGTCACATGGTTACAAAAAAATACAACCCCCCCACCCCCAGAACTTAACGGAACTTCACGATCTCTGCTGAATTTGAAATCTTAACGGAACTTTACGATCTCTTCCGAACTTGAAATCTCCATCAAACTCAACGGAATTAGAACCCAGTTGACTTTAACAAACACAGATGGAATATTTTCAACTCTATAATAAACTCTCTGAAGATGGATTTAATCCGAAAATTAAGAGCACAAAAAAAAAGAAAATTTAAATAAATATGTTTTTCAACATAAATCTGCATTATTTTGCCTTCAAAAAAAAAATCATATATATATATATATATATATATATATATATATATATATATATAGTTAATTGGTCAATCGAGGATTGAAACAAATGTAGGAATAGAAAAGCCCGGCTTCTTGGCCAATAAAATGTAAATAACAAGAAATAAAGAATAAATGAAATAAATAAATAAAAGTTTGGTTTGTTGTAGTTATTTTAATGTTTTTTTTAATGCTAATTTTTCTGTTTCCTAGTGAGGATTTTTGGAAATAAAATGTAATTTTATAGACCCCTAGCAGTCAGAATTTTCCTGGTAATCCGTTAGGAGAACCTAGGTAGTTATCCTTAATTTCTTAAGCGAAGTTTAACATTGTTTGAATTCAGAGCTTTCCTTCTCCTAGACTGGTTACCTAGCCAAGGTTAAAGAGCCCCGTCTGCCCTACTATTTACCCATAGCTGGAAGGAGAGTAGCTAGGGGTATTAGAGCAATGTGAAAGGCAAACAGTCTCATCCAGGATTTGAACTCTTGTTGACGAGTCCATTTTCTACGACTCTACTCATTACACCACGCGCCTCGGTTGATGTGTCTTGCATTTTTATTCAAGCAAGTTTATTGTAAGACAACATACCTTAATTTAGCCTGCAACAGGCAAAGACTAATTCTCCTTCCAGCGAAAAAATCTTTAAGTAAAAGGATTTTGACCGGAAGTCTTCTTCTTGTTTATTCACTAATAAGACCAGCGTCTGACCGCAAAAAGGCCAAAGTGATTACTGACACCAAATGTAATGGCCAGTGATCACCAGTAGGCTGGTCAAATTTAGGACAGCGACTAGCTTGTCTTTCGTAATAACTACGCATTAGCGTTGAGTGATAAATTTCATTCCCTTGAGTCCAGAGCCGGGAAGCAGGAGAAGAGACTTCGTTATCTGATCAATAATAGACTCGTGTTTCGCTCTGATCTACAAGCAATAGTTGCTGTTCTTCTCCCACGCGCTCGCCTTTAATAGAAATGGGCTTGTTTCTCTACTGGAGTCGTTGGATGTCGTCTCATTTTGAGAGAAGTAAATGAACCCCGCGGAAAACGGCCTTAGTTATGAGTTAGCTAGATTGACTTCTGCCAAACTGCTAACCTTATTGATAATCGAATGAAGAAAAGCCGAGAAAGAGAAGTGAGGTGGGTAGGGCCGGAGCATCGGAGGGGAAAATAAACAAACGAAGAAACAAACGAATAACAATTTGTAACGTGTCACAAACAAATGAAGGGTAGATAATGACATTTCTGACATTGAGGGTCCTTTATTAAAACGTGGTAACTAGTTTTCGCAGTCCTTGTTTGTGATTATTAAGTTTTCAAAAACAACCACATCAGTAAACATTGACACAAAAACAAAAACGATCATTTAGCCAGGAATGGGAAGAAGAATCTGTCTGTGTGTCATTATAGATTTAGGCATTATTATGAATATATAAATTGAGACACGTATCCATGAAGGAAGCCATTTAAGTGAGGAAATCGTCAAGATTTGAGCTCCTTCTCATATATATATTATATATATATATATATATATATATATATATATATATATATATATGTGTGTGTGTTGTGTGTGTATGTATGTATATGTATATATATGTGTATATATATGTATATGTATATATATATATATATATATATATATATATATATATATATGTTGATAGGATAAATAAATAAAGGAAAGCAAATGTTGAACCAACTACTGGCCGAAACACGTGTTGGTAATTAATTAAATTAATTTATCCATTCAACATTTTCTTTCCTTTATTTATTCATCCTTTCAACATATTGTCGGATTCATTTTCATTTTTCAACTTACACACACACACACACACACACATATATATATATATATATATATATATATATATATATATATATATATATATATAGTCATCCACAGACACGTGTTTCAACTTATCAAGTCTCTTCACATTTGTAAGCTACCTACAACCGGGATTGAAATCCGATCGGTTCAGTGTCAGTCCGTCACCTTAACCATCAGGCCTCATCACCCACAAAATGCGAAGGGGATTTTAATACACACATCGCTTTGTATGTAAAGGTCGTCACAGAGTATATATATTTATTATTATTATTATTATTATTATTATATTTTGAAGGCAATTACAAAGCGTATAAAATAAAATAGTGTCCAATGTCTAATCAATTTCGAAGTATTTTCATCTTCAGAGACTGTTTTTGAAATGGATGCGGTCTTGTGTGTTTTAAACACACAAGATCGCGTCCATTACTTCGAAATTAATTAGACATTGAATACTATTTTATACGCATTGTAATTGCCTTTAAAATATAAATAACAATATACTTTATTAACAATACTTCAAGCAAATTATCAAATACTATATATAATATATATATATATATATATATATATATATTATATATATATATATATATATCCAAAGATCAAATGAAGAAATCTTTCTTGCGCCATAGTAGATTTTCAAATGTCGATATTTGCAGAGCTCAGTATATTCCCTTATTGTCAGAATCACAGAGCAAAATCATGACAGAAATAAAAGAGATTTAGATTTTTAGTAATTATAGACTATTTCAGGGAGTTCATGGAAGTTATCCAAAATTGAAAACTCAACGTATAAAGATTGCGTATTATTTACATATATGAAATATTATAAATAAATGAATATATATATATATATATATATATATATATATATATATATATATATATATATATATATATGGTAGCTCCATCTAGCCAATGTTGTGCTATTTGTTCAGATCTGATCAGATAACATCATGACTTTGACCGGTGAGAACTGTACATTTCCATATCATACTTTTTTTTTTAACGACAAATGAATTTGTAATTTCGACGAATAGAGCTTTTCGTGCTAATTTCATGTCCGTCCAGGTGACTGATGCATTTTTAACTGACTTTCCTAATTGGTGGATTGTCGGGTGAAATGGGGTTATTAATTAGCTTCAATTGTTTTGCAGTGGTTGTAGAAGAATTTTTTCGTCGAACATGATTTTACAAAGCATGTTCTAAAATGTAACATGTTCTAAAATGTAACGTACTAAAATGTAACATGTTCTAGAATGTATCATGTTCTAAAAATGTATCATTCTAAAATGTATCATGTTATAAAATGTAAGACGTTCTAGAACGTATCATGTTCTAAAATGTAACATGTTCTAGAATGTATGATGTTCTAAAATGTTTCATGTTCTAGAATGTAACATGTTCTAAAATATAAATCATATTCTAAAATGTATGATGTTCTAAAATGTTCATGTTCTAAAATGTATCATATTCTAAAATGTAAGTAGTAAAGTCGTCTAAATGGTATCAGCCTATCAGCGAGGGAGCTATCCCCTTTTCACTTGCGAATTATTTTAGCGTCTGGGGTGGAAGACCTACGTCAGCTCATGTTTACCGCAAGATCATGTGCTACTCATAACGCTGAGTTCGAGGAAATGACTAGGAACCTTGTGGTTTTAGCTGAACGCTCTACCGACTGAGCTAAATTTTTTTTTTACTCGGCGTTCTAAATATCGTACTGACTGTTTCAACTTTATTAAGTCTCATCAGCGTATATACTAACGATTTCCTCCGACAGAAATCGAAACCGGGACTTCAGCAGGATAGTTTAGACACTATACTGTTTCAGCCACGATGTTCTAAAATGTATCATGTTCTAAAATGTATCATGTTCTAAAATATAAGTTCCGCCATTTTATAAACGAAAAAGTACACACAAACTCATAAAAGGAGTAAATGCAACAAGAAACATTAATATCTCGTAGAATAAACTGAAGTTTTAAAATACAGCATCACATCTACGGAGCATCTACGGAGCATCGATTAGATTTCTTAATGTTTCCAATGGGATTTTCCCCTTTATCCTATCATTTATTGTGTAGATAATTCGCGGTTTATTATTCTGAAATTTGTTTCGACATTTGACCATAAGTTAATGGGGTTGAAGTGCGGCGATTTGGACGACAATCACAGAATTACATATTTGTCTTCAATCTTAGCAAAGTCGAGCGAAGCGCCTCGGGTCATTATTCTGTTGAAATTATCCACAACAAAATCCTATGATTTGTGGCGTGTGGTAGCTTGATATTATCTGATATTTCTAGATATGATTCATTATCTCTGAATACGGATGCTTAGTACCTTCTGTATTATTTATTATCATTACCATATAAAAAGCTATTGCGCAAATGTATTTGTACATGCATCAAATATGTGTTTTATTGCCTAAGATTGCAAGGGCCATTAATGATTCTTCTATGCTGGGGGATAATTATATAGTTATATTTGTTTGTTATGCCTACTTGGGAATCTTGCTTTTTGCAATCTTCTTCTATCAACCTTTAAAAATCTTTGCACAGAACATTTAAAAATATTAGGTTTGTTTGTTTTACGGCATATCAACCTCAGTGGGTCATTTAATGCCGAATAAAATTTGAAATAAATCAATTTTAATGGAATATACAATTTTTTTATTAATACATTTTTCTATTTAACCCATAGATGGGGCCCTAACAGGTACTACCTCCGAGTCAGAATGGACCAGGGAGCAATGGTGATGAAAGGGTGCTCCACATTCCCCAAACCTCCAAAACTGGAACCTCACCATCAGATAGAGTTTAACGTCATTCCCAGGACATGTAGACCCACAGCCACCGCTTTCTAGCACCCATATGATAAAAAGGGGTTGGGGCTTGTCATAAGGGCAATAGGGTTGGGGAAAATCATATAGGTGCTAGGGCTTGACCTGAACAGCCGATTTTACAATATTAATACAACTAACAAAAACATACACCCTCCAGACGAAAGTATTCACGATTTCACATAATGAAACAGGTTAAATTCTAAGTACATACAACTGGTTTGAATTCAGAATTTTTCTTCTATTAAACCGGTGGTTATACCAAAGTTAAAGGCTCCAGTCTGCCCAGGTATTTACGCATAGTTGAAGGGAATATTAGTTGGATTCGCCTCTTTCCCAACTTTCCCTTTCCTTTTCCTATTTACATGCCTTCTTCTTCTTCTTCTTCTTCTTCTTCTTCTTCTTCTTCTTCTTCTTTACGTTTACTTATTATCTTTTTTATATACTTGTTGTTATTATTATTTTTATTCTTATTCTTATTCATATGTTTCGTATTAATAGTACTGCTGTTGTTACGATTATTATTGCTTATTATCACTATTCCAGCACTCTCCACAGTATTTTTTGTTGATCTTAGTTATAGTTTTCCTGTATGATTTCAGCTATAATCATGGATTACAATTTTTATAAACTCTGTTATTATTTCCCTCCTTGTGAGTTTTTCATACCAGTCTTAACTGGTGGTTTCTCTCTGGAGTCTGAGTGACAACAAGTCTTCACAGTTATTTTTTGTGAGAAGGAGTTAGCAAATAAAAGGTGTATTAATAATTTCTGCATATTAGCATTAAAGAAAAAACGTTCATATTCTTCTACTTTCTCGTCCTCCCCTTTTTCTTACAAAGTCTTTTCTTTCTTCACAACTTCATTTCTTTTGTTCTTATTCTCCGTCCTTTAAATAAACAAAATAAAAAATAAAAAAAAACACAAACAAATGGCCTCGTCCAGGATTTGAACTCGGGTAGCCGTGTCCATTTCCTATATCAGTAACCGATATACACGAGCGGCTCCATGTGAAATTAGCTCTTTAACCATTGCTCTAATGTAGAAACTAAATTGTAGGTTGCCAGGAGAAGTATGTTCAATTCTCGTCATCAGTTTTTCCATTTTTTTTATTGACATCAATTGGGCACTTAATCGTGGCGAAAGCCTTAGCAAGCGAAGCCAATGAGAAATTAGTTCATAGTTGGATTCTCACTGAGTGGCAATTTTGTAAGTAAGCAAAGTCGTCGGAATCGCCTAAAGTCGGTATCAACCAGACAGTGAAGGAGTCTATCCCATTTGCACTAGCGCTAGACCAAGGAGATTGTGTTTGGCGTCAAAAGTGGAGCGCCACACCTACCATCAGCTCCTTACTTTACCGCACATATCCCGACAGTCCGGCTATTTGTCTCTTTTTTCCTATTTCTACACACACATACAGACACAGACACAGACGCACACACACACACACACACACACACACACACACACACACACATATATATATATGCATATATTTAAAAAAAAATGTTGTTTTTTAAGTTGGGCGTTATTTACGAAGCATTAAAAATATATTAATGAATGAACTCGATATTATGGAGTATTGGATTCACTTATTTTTTTATTATTTTTTGTCATAAATGTTCAGGTTCGTTAGATACCCTTTATCAATGAATGTTATTACCTGTTTAAACGGCTTCCTTGTCTCTGTTGTTATCGATCAGTGAAATATTTATAATAACGGAGAATTCCGATGTCTGCGTTTAATCCCTTCACGTGTGTTTGTAATTTTAGAATCCATTTAGTTTCTGATTGTTTTCTAGATTGCGTTGTTGGAAAATATATGTATATATGTATATATATATATGTGTGTGTTTGTGTGTGTGCGTGTGTGTGTGTGTGTTTGTGTGTGTGTGAGGGATGGATATTTACAAAAGACATAGTTTTAAAGAATCTATTAAAAATCTTTAAAAAAAATCAAAAGTGGAGCGCCACACCTACCATCAGCTCCTTACTTTACCGCACAGATCCCTGTGCTACTTGTACTAAAACTAAGTTAAATGCAATAAATAACTATTTTCTATTAAATAGAAAAATGTATTTATAAAAAAATTGTTTTATCCATTAAGAATTGATTTATTTCAAAACTTTATCGGCATTAAATGACCCACTGAGGTTGATATGCCGTAAAGCAAAACAAACCAAATAAATAACTATTTGACGTCGGTTTTCATTTCTATTCAGAATCTTCTTTTGATCGAAATGAGTTGCCTCACCCATGGAGCCAACATTCCCGACAGTCCGGCTTTTTCGGCTCTCACGAAACTAAATTTCTTCCCTGCTGTTGGATTTTGGGCAATATTCTGGGAATCAGCAATATGTTCCCATAGAGAAGGGAAAAGAAAGAACTGAAATAGATATGGTATGTCAAGCGTGAACTTCAGGGCGGGGTTTGATACCTTGACATTGGCGCTCAGTGGAGTTTTTAAAAAAAAAGTGATATTATATCAAAGAAAACCAAACTCTCCATTGATATCAATAAATTCAAAATTCAAGAAACAACAACAACAACAACAACAACAACAACAACACTATGGTAGATTTTACAGTCATGGCAGATCACAGGGTAAAGATGAAAGAAAACAAAAAGATAGACAAATACCTGGACCTTGCTAGAGAATTGAAAATACAGTAGCACAAGAGGGTGAAAGTGAATATTAGTTAGTGCCCTTGAACGGTCCCTAAAATTTTTGAAAACCGCCTATACTTACTGGAAATCAGAGGCAGAATTGAGACCATCCAGGCAATAGCATTGTTGAGATCGGCTAGAATACTCAGGAGAGTCCTGGAGAATTGAGGAGACTTGTTATAACTCAGACTCGTGTAAATGACCACCGGCCTACGCTGGTGTGAAAAACTCACAAGAAGTGAAATAATAATAATAATAATAATATGAGTTAAGAATGGTTAAGAAAAGGAAACCTCAAAAGAGAAATGGAATCACTTATAATTGCTGCACAAAATAATGCCATAAGGACAAACTACATCAAAGCAAAAATTGATAGGATCCAATAAAATAATAAATGTAGACTTTGTGGTAATAGAGATGAGACTGTAAACCATATACTCTGCGAATGTAGCAAACTAGCACAACGATAATACAAAACTAGACACGACTGGGTTGGGAAGGTGATCCACTGGGAGTTATGCCAAAAATTAAATTTTGACCATGCAAAAAAATGGTATATGCATAAACCAGAATCTGTTCTTGAGAACGAAACGCATACAATTCTCTGGGACTTTGAAATAAAAACGGATCACCTTATCCCAGCAAGAAGACCAGACATATTGTTGATAAACAAAAAAGAAAGAACTTGTCAACTGGTGGATTTCGCAGTGCCAGCAGATCACAGGGTGAAGCTAAAGGAAAATGAAAAAATAGACGAATATCTGGACCTTGCCAGAGAACTAAAAATGTTATGGAATATGAAAGTGAAGGTGATACCAATTGTAGTTGGTGCACTTGGAACAGTCCCAAAAGGATTGGAAAAGGGTCTGGAATGTTTGGAAATCAGAGGAAGGGTTGAACCCATTCAGAACACTGCACTGCTGCAATCTGCCAGAATACTCAGAAGACTCCTGGAAACCTGAGGAGACTTGCTGTCACTCAGGCTCCAGTGAAATACCATCAGCTAACACTGGTGTGAAAACTCAAAAGGAGTAAATAATAATAATAATAATAATAATAATAATAATATGAGATAAAATCAATTGGTAATTTGCTTGAAGCATTGTTAAGTATGTTATAATGTATTAATATTTTGAAGGCCAATACAATGCGTATGAAAAACAAAAACAAAACGATGTTATTTTTGTCTTATCGATTTCGAAGCATGAACTTCATCATCAGAGTTTATTTTCAGAAATGGACTTGATTATGTTTTTATTTGTGTGGTTATTTTATTTTTATTGTGTGGTTATTTTTATTTTTCATACGCATTGTATTGGCCTTCAAAATATTAATATATAATAATATGAGAATTTAAAACAAGAAGAAACTTCACGCAAAATGACCTGGACATAGCTAAGAAAGGAAAACTTAAAGAGAGAAACCGAATCTTAATATTTCTATAGATTCAGTTTCCCTCTTTACGAAATAATGCCATAACGACTAATTATATCAGAGCAAACATCGATCACACCCAAAAGAATAGGCAAGTGTAGGTTATTTGGGCACTGATATGAAACAGTTTATCATATGAGGTCTAATGACAGAAAATTATACAGGTCGTTCCGCAGCAATATACTGGTAATTCGTGTCATTTATTAAAAAACAAAAACATGTGGATCTACAGCAAGATAGTATTTATTTTGCTTGTCACATATGTGACAAAGCTTGCAAGGATGAATTGGTCTGAGGTGCTGCATGTGCCCCCACGTGTGTTTTTTGCGAAATTGAGGAGATGGCCTTCTTCTATAAAGAAGTGACACTCACTATATATATATATATATATATAATATATATATATATATATATATATAATACTAAAGCTGAATCAATCAATGATTGTTGGCTAATTTTTCCTATTTAGTTTACTGACACAAATTAAATGCTAAATAATTCATTACTTCTGGAAGTGAGTTATGTTTGAGAAAAATCCATTTTAATTGGTTCTAATAAGTTCTAATTTGTAATTAAGTCAAAAACTGACCGTCTCTTACTTCATATTTTGCCTGTCATTTTCCCCCTCTCTATGTATATCTTGATTAACTACTCTTTATACATGTTAGTGTCTCTGTAATTGTAAAGAGAGAGAGAGAGAGAGAGAGAGAGAGAGAGAGAGAGAGAGAGAGAGAGAGAGAGAGAGAGAGAGAGATTGGAGAGTGTGAAAGGGAGAGCTTCCCAATTTATTTGCAAGTTAATTTTTCTTAGCAACCAACACTTTTGCTATAAATAGAATTCCAAGAATCAGGTCCATTTAAATTTAAAAAATGTCAAACTTTGAATTACTTAGCAATCTTACAAAATGATTTCTCCGGTCGTATTTATATTTTTAATTTAATACGCTTTGCAAACTTACTTTTTACCTGATCACTTTAGTTTATCCAAGGCAATGTCGGATACTGTGCTAATCATGATGACAATTTTGCTGAGTACCTAGACCTTGCCAGAGAATTGAAAAAGCTGTGGAATATGAGAGTGAAAGTGATACCAATTGTAGTTGGTGCACTTGGAACGGTACCAATAAACTTGAAAAAAAGACTGGAGGATCTAGAAATCAGAAGAAGAATTGAGACCATCCAGACTACTGCACTGCTGCAATCGGCTAAAATACTCAGAAGAGTCCTGGAGACCTGAGGAGACTTGTTGTCACTCAGACTCCAGTGAAATACCATCAGCTAACGCTGATGTGAAAAACTCAAAAGGAGTGAAAATAATAATAATAATAATAATAATAATAATAATAATAATAAGAAGAAGAAGAAGAAGAAGAAGAAGAAGAAGAAGTAGAAGAATTTGCGCAGGGACGAAATGACTGTGGAACATGAAAGTGACAGTGCCTACCTATAGTAGTTGGTGCCCTTGAGGTTATTCCCAAAGCCCCAGAAAAGATACTGTTGCAGTTGAAGATCTGAGTATAAATCGTGACCCTCCAGACCACAGCACTGTTAAAATCGGCTAGAATACCCTGAGGAATCATGGGTACCTGTGGAAACTTGCTAACACTCAGACTCCAGTTAAAGACCACCAGTTAAAGCTAGCGTGAAAAAACCCCCCAAAAAACAACAAAAAAAACACGAAGAGTAACGGATCTATTCTTAATACAAATTTTTCTCACAGTTATATGGTTTCAAGTATTATTATTATCATTTACTAGAAGCGGCTACCCCGCTGTCGCTTTTTTTAAAAGTTAGTCCTGCAGATCCATTATTACTGAATCGTGAGTTGGATCCTCGTAGAATGCCTAATTAAAATCCCTACGATTTCTCTGAATGTTTAAGATGAGGCTTGAAGATTAGTATTATCTGCGTTATTCGGACTATTGACCCCATCTTCATTGTTATTTGTACAACGTTTCGGCCGATATACCCTCCGGCCTTCTTCAGGTAACACAATATGAGTCTAGATAAAAAATTCACACAACTGCCCTTTATATATGTATAGAATAAATAAGCAATTATTTAGTTTCAAATAACTCTTATTATTGAAGAATAATAATGATTTGTTTGTGCATTGTTTCAAGTACTCCAATCCAATAATAATAATTTTTAATCCGATCTGGTTAACACATAGTACTAGTACTTCAGCTCAGACAATCGTTGAAGCAGGGCTCGACATTAACGTCGTCCCGTAGTCCGGAGATGATAAAATTAATTACC
This sequence comes from Doryteuthis pealeii, assembly GCA_023376005.1. NCBI lineage: Eukaryota > Metazoa > Mollusca > Cephalopoda > Myopsida > Loliginidae > Doryteuthis > Doryteuthis pealeii. Next base: position 17,119,669 of record CM042144.1, read on the forward strand.
CCGGGACGATCAACGTCACGCGGACAGTTTGCCGGTGACGTAAAATTTTTTCCTAAAACTTAGTACTACATTCCTATAATGACCGTCCAGTATTGCCGAATGCTGACCCTCAAATGAGGCTACGGCACCGCAGGTCTTTTCTCAAGCCATGTAATGAATAATGGTGAGGGAGATAGTTGAAAACGACCGAATTATGTACTACTAACCCTACTCAGTAACTTAAGTAAAAAAGGTTTGTTGTTTTTTAGCTCAAAACACACTTGGAATTTTTTTTTTGTCCAAATATCCAGAATTATCACTGCTTCAGCTTTTCTTAATGTTTTATTACATGTTATTATGCTACTGATGACTGACAAGTATAGATGATGCTAATGAATTAAACAAAAATATTTTGATTTCGGGACGGTCCAAACCCCTTTCGGTATGGTTGATAATTTTTGTTCGGGAGGGTCATGAAAAAAGTTAGTGTCGGGGCCTGGTTGGAAGTAATGCTATTAAAGGAGTACTCTATACTCACCAGAACTCTAGAACTCCAGACCCACCACCGGATTTATCTTCGGTTCATACAGAGGAAATCAATTTCAAGAGGTCTTACCACTCTAAAAGGGGTTCAATTGGTGTTTTCTGCAGGGCATCGCTGAGTACTTTTGCTATAACATCTGAAAGTCCTCATACAGTAAAATAAAAGATTTAGTTTGAAAGAAACAGCTTTTATCTGAATTTAATCATTGAATTGGATTCGTTTCTGTATTGTTATATCGTGCTTACCATACCGAAGACATGTTAAGCAATAATTTATATCAAGCACCGCTAACACACACGGGCACACAAGCAGACACAGACACACACACACACACACACATAGAAAGATACACCACACACACGGACACACACATGAATATATATATATATATATATATATATATATATATATATGAATTTAACATTTTGAAAAAACAATTAGTAATTATAATCTGCTGACAGAATTCTGTTTCGACCGCTTAGTAGAAGGGTCTTCGTCACGAGCAAAACATATGATATTTACACCAAAACATATGATATTTACACCAAACTCTTTTTGAGTTTTATTTTTGGATTAAAAATGCTTCTGATTTTCAAAAATAAAATTATTTTATTTTTGATACAGAATGCGCATTTGAAAAAATTCAAGCATTCCAGCGTTTGTACCCCCTATTTCTTCCAACTGTTTTTTTTTATCCCTCTTTCCTTCATATGTTTTGCTCGTGACGAAGACCTTATCACTAAGCGGTCGAACAGATTTCTGTCAGCAATTATAATACTAATGTTTTTTTCAAATGTTAAATTCATTCTGTCGGATTAACTTCCATTTATATATATATATATATATATATATATTATAATATATTATATATAATATATATAATATGTCAATTGAATATACTACATATATGTGCTAGTCTCTAATATCTATCTATAATATGTTATAGTGTGTGTGTGTGTGGTCTGTGCAGGTATTTGATTTCTGTCACATTTTAAGTATATATATATATATATATATATATGTGTGTGTGTGTAATATATATGTATATATAGTTGTGTGTGTGTGTGGTGTGTGCGTGTGTGTGTGTGAGCAAGTGATCGGTGAGAGAGGGGTATTTGATACCTTCACATCGAGATATTCAGTAAAGGGCGTTTATGGGAGTATTATAAAAGCCTGACGTCCAAGATAGCAAGGCCATAGATTCAGAATATAATATATATATATATATATATATATATATATATATATATATATGTGTGTGTGTGTGTGTGTGTGTGTGTGTGTGTGCATAGAAGTAATATAAGACACGCATGTAATTATGTACATATCTGGCAGTGGCCCGAATACATACACACGCATACACGATATACACTTCCTTCCAAATACACGTTTTATGTATGTTGGATTAATTTACCCATCATCGGAATGGTGTGCTTGCAGGTATCGATTTCTGAGGGTCTAAAATACTGCATGTTTATACATTTTATATGCAAAATATTATGTGCGTGCACACACACCACACGCACACAACACAACGCTCACAAAGCACGCCTTTACGCATCCACATCACCGCCTTTCACAGACACCACATGTAGCTTACAATGTCTAGCCCACACTGAAGAGACTTGATAAGTCAAAACACGTGTCGCTGGTGTGATCTATACTCATCTATATTTATATATCTATCCCCTTATATATATTATATTTATATTTTTGTCTTGTAAGCAATTACAATGAGCATAATAATCGCATAAAAATTCCTGTTTTGTTACTGCTTAGTGATAATATAGAAGATAAATACCATATTGAACAAGGTGACATCTGCGCAAAGACTTACTCGCGTGTAAAGAACATCGTACAGCAAGCTGTTTTCGACTTTAATTAAGTCTCATCAGCGATGTATCACGCTAACAGATCTTCCTCGCGACAGCTCCGAACTCGGGTACTTCAGTAGGATAGTGCGTGAAAGCTATAACTGCCTCGGCCCGCGATACAGCACCGAGAAATTCCGGTGAAGGGTAATAAACTTGTCAATGATTAAGCGTTGGGACGTGGCTCTACCAATATGAGTGCACCAGGAATTGGCTAAGTGAGGAGAAAAGACACGAGTCTTTTGCTCGTGCGGCGAAGGACAGAGGGCTAAGATTTTGGATCGTTTGTTATTTATTTTGAGTAATGGCTTATTGGTTGAAATAATAGTTTATGGGCGATATGCGCATTGTAAAATTTGCCCTTTCAAGCATAACAATATAATTGGATTAATATATACGCTATTATTGCACTTAGCATACGCTTTCTAAAACACTAATATGACAAACATCCACTATAATATATATATAGTATTAGTTAATATTAAAATGGATACCGTATAGGGTAGGTAGGGACATTAATATTATAGGTACATATAGTGGAAATTATATAGTATATATTTTTATGTGATAGTATACGTGAGGCTTAAACTCTATACAGGTAGGAATATTGCTCATCATGCATTAATAGATATTATGGTAGAAACTTGGGGGTAGGGCAAATCGCATAGGCGACATATATATATAGTATAATATACCTAGTATATATAAGGTAGTATATATATATATAGTATATAGTATAGTAACATATATATGAGGTATATATAGGAGTTAAGAATATGGAATTTCTTGCGATAGGATCTCTTTATTTTTTTTTGGTTTTTATTTTTAATGTTTCAAACGCGTGCGAGTGTCAATGATGTGATTTGTTGCGGCGGTTCGTTGTTTTTGTTTTTTCACGGTTTTGAATTCCTTGCGGTTTTGTAATGTATAGGGGTACGCACAGTTTTCATGGGGCACGCTCGCTGCTGCAGGCGCCGAACTGTCTCATGGCACATGATTTCTATAACTTCATGTTTTCGTGGTTTGACTATGCTGATGACGCTTGTACGTTTCTGAGAGGAGCTTGAGTTTTCTGCTTTGTACTTGTGAAGTATTTATGATTTTAATTTGTCGATTATTTCTGATATTTTGTTTTTTATTGTCGGGGGTTGTATATAATAATACGTTTTTTTTTGGTTCCTTTTGCGATTTGTTTAGGGCCTTACAGTTTGACATATATGTTAACTCGGTCCTATAATTTATTAATTTTAATTAAACTAATTGAATTTTTTCAAAAATTTTAGGTATGACTTCCAATTAAATGCTCATTATCGGCTCTCAATATATATTGTACATACACTCAAATCAGGACCCGGAGCACACTACAGCACACACACACACAACACACAGACCCGGGTTACATATTGAGTGGGACTTGAAAGATTTTGGTTTGTAGTTTGTTTTCTTTGGGCTTTAGATCATCAACACACATCATATATTATTTATTATATATTTATAGGTAGCTATGTATGGATACATAATATACTTGCCTTGTATATGTTATCGGGTCTGTGCCTGGGCTGAAAAGGATTTTTATGGACACAAGTGGAGTCAGAGACATATTATTGATGGTATATATGATATATATATATTTATAACCATAATGTATAGGGTATATAGGTATTTGGTCATATGTAAGTATGTAAGGAATAGGCGCACACCGGTGCTGAGTGCTATGCATATACATAACGACGTGTGCACTGAGAAGGTCCCTATAAATATATAGTATTATATAATATTATCATAGTAGTATACTTACCATACAGTATATTTATATTGGTCATATTGATTATGATCATTGCAGGCTTTTGTTCGTGTCTAATGACAGTTAATGCATGAGGTTTATACTTATTGTTGAAGATTCGCACTATGCCATTTCTTAATTTAGTTACTTTCCGTTTTCCAGCGCATGAGACATGCTTGAACGCGCATTTCCGGTTAAATATCGATTTGTGCCTTTAAATAAGAAATAAAATCGATACTAAGTTAGACGCCGCATTGTCGCGCGTGCTTGTGTTTGTTATTTCCTTGCGACATGTTTGGCTCGAAGATTTTTTCGACTATTGGTGGTGGTGGTCCGGTGATTCCTTAGGCTGAAAACTTTGTCGCAGGGTCATGGAGCCGCGACACCGACCTCAATCGTTTAGGCGCTGAATGAAGTCTCAGGCATAAAAAGTCGCTCAACCAAGTTGGCAATTTTTTTCTTTGGTTTTTCTTCTAGTGGTTTTTTTTAAAAAAGCGTAAACCGCAAGCAAACAAGTGAACTTGTTTTCCGGTGATGAATTTAAAGACTGGATTTGGTAGTTAAAAAACAAATAAAAGTAAACGAACCGTGAGGGAATCAATATTTTCGATATTATATCATACTTTATATATAGTATATATTATATATAATTATATATTAGTAGTGTTTAGAAGTCTCACTTTGAATATAATTGTAACTGAAGTGGACGACAGATGGTATGCCATAATGCACGACTTACGGCCAGTATCAATGAGCACCATTATAGGCCTCGAGAGATTAAAAAGAAGTGGATATTGGGTGTTCATTCCGCTTCAACAAAATGAGGGTCTGAACAACACCAGCAGCACTACGACGGCCGGTTCAACTTATTTTTCGGGGCACACAAGTATCGGGTTTCACACTGCATTTCATTATATATTATATATGTGAATAGGTAGTATATTGCTTAATATATATATTATAAAGGTTCTGATTAAAGCTAAGGGCGGTGGTAGCCGGTGTGGCACAGCACAGGCCGCGCGTAGTAGGAGGGGCCCAATACGAGAATGGAAGGGTCACTTTAACCCTGGAATGCGCCTGCAATCACAAGCTTGCTAACCATTCCATACTATCCAACATGAGGTTTGCCCGATATTATAAATATCGTATCTATATACGATTATATATATACTATACGTACCTATTAGGGAGGAGAGGGGAGGAGGAGAAGAGAGTAGGGAGGTTATGCAGAGAGAAAGTTAGGAGAGAGGGGGGAGGGACGACAGAAAAACTTAGACAGCGGACATACCGAGATAGAGAGTTCATATCCCGGACGGGTTTTAGGCTACGGGGGCTGATTTTATTTCAGCTAGGGTCAATTCTCTTTTGGAAGGATAGGGTGGGTTTAATTAGGCAAACACATATTAGAGTACGACCGTGACAAACAAGGTCGGTATTCTGGGGGATCGTTGCGAGGATCAAGCTCGCGATTATTTTTTTGGACAGAACTATAATTGAGCATGCCTGAGCAATAGCTAACGAGAGCACGGAAGTTTCCTACAGCTGCTTCCCTATATATATCTTACTCTGAGGTTTCACTCGTATTGCTATGACGCCGCAATTACAAATGACAAGCAGAGTTGAAATTATCCCACTTTTTTCTGATCGATCATACTTCTAGCGCTTTGTAGTTCATTTTATTGGCATTTTTAATTCAACGTTATTAAGCCAAAATAGCCACAAAAGATCTTTCATTGAATAGATAAGTCAGCCTGCTATAGATTCTGCCTCGCCAGCTGCATCAGATGGTGAGGGGGTGTTTCCGTTTTTCTGGCGGCCGTTGGGGAGAATTGATGTGGACCAGGCGGATTGTCTAAGCTCGCACGAAATAGGGCTATTTT
>CM042144.1:17125825-17140825 GCA_023376005.1 Doryteuthis pealeii
TTGCCTCTACTACAATGTTGTGGTATCTACTTCACTTTCATTGTCATAACCTTTTCAGTTCTCTGCAAGGTCATATATTTGTCGCATTTTTTCATTTTCTTTAGCTGCACCCTGTGATCTGCTGCATGCAAAAATCTACCAGTTGACAAGTTTTTCTTTTTGTTTATCAACACTGAGGTCTGGTCTTCTTGCTTGGATAAGGTGAATCCGTTTTTATTTCAAAGTCCCAGAGAATTTATGCGTTTCCGTTCTCCCAGGAAAGATTCCTGGGTTGCTTACTGACATTATGTACTAATTGTCGTTGTTGCTGCGTCTGTGAAGTATTTAATTTTTTTTTTCCGCATAATTTTCAGTGGATTCAACCTCGTCCTATTTCGATGTCGTGTCTAGTTTTGTTTCATTCTTGTCGTGTGTGCCTAGTTTTGCTACCTTCGCAGAGTAAGTGTAATACAGTCACACTCGATTATATTCTGGGGACAATAGGTTTATGCATTTGAGCTTATGTTGTGTGTGGTCTCTGTGATCATTTTCTCGTCTTTGATATAGTGTCGTGTATGGCATTTGTATTTTGTGCAGTGTTTCTATATTTGTAGTTATTGATTCTGTTCATTTTTTGTGAGGTTTGCGTGTGCGAATCTCGATTCCGAAATCGCTTTTCCTATGGTTGGTTTGGCTACCTGTCGTTCTATTTGTTCGGTTGGGAAGTGTCCATATAAATTGTTTTCTTCCCATTTTTTTTTTTTCTAGGTTCTTTTGTGTGTTTTTCTGTTGTTTGTGTTCATTATGTTGGATTATATTATTATTTATTATTATTATTTTATATTATTATTATTATTATTTTGATCTCTTGTGAGTTGAGCTAACCAGCGTAGGCGGTCGGTCATTTACACGAGTCGAGGTTATAACAATCTCTACTCAATCTCCTAGGACTCTTCCTGGATAGTATTTTGTTTGTGCTAGCGCCGATCTCAAGCAAGTGGGTGCTATTGGGCTCGGTTTGGATGGTCTCACTAATTCTTTGCCTCTGATTTTCCAAGTAAGTGTGATATGGTCTGTTTTCGCAAATATTTTAGGGGTGACCGTGGTGTTCAAGGGCAGACTAAGTTATGTATTAGGTTTGCACTTTTGTCACATCGTTTCTTTATGGCTACTTTTTTGTGTATCTTTTCAATTCTGTCTTCTTGCCAAGGGGGTGTTCGTGGTTATTTCGTGTTCATCGCTTTTCGTTTGTCTGTCATCTTGTTGAGTCCCTGTGATCTGCAGTCGCGAGCTTTGTGTAAAATCCGTATGGTCATAGTTGTGGGTTGTGGTTGGTGTTGTGGGGCTTTGGTCGTGTTGTTTTCGGTATAGTATTTTTGTATATTTTTATCGGATATGGCTATTTTGTGGGGTAGAGTTTTGTGGGTTCTTTTCGTTTGTATTATAGATGGATCACTGTTGGTTTGGGTAATAATAATCTTTTCCCTACGGGACGTCTCGCAATGTCAAGGTATCATAGCCGTTTGGCGGGTCGTCTGAAGTTCATCTGTCTTTACTATATCCTTATATTTCTATTGTCAGGTTCTTCTTTTGCCCTTGTCTTTATTGGTGCCATTGAGGGCTCTTTGATTTCTTAGAATGTTGGCTGGGCTTAATAATTCCAACAGCGGTGAATGAAATTAGGTTTTCGTGAGGAGGCCGTATAAGTCCTCGTCACTGTGTACGGTGAATGTTGGCCTTCCTCTAGTTGGGATGATTGGTAACTCATTTCGTTCGTCATAATAGAAGGATTCTGGATAGAAATTTGAGAACCTTGGCTGTCCGTTGAAATTAGTTTATGTTAGTTTTGGTGCTTTGTTTTGTTTTGTTTTACTCGGCATTATCAGCCTCAAGGGTTCTATTTTTTCTGTGGATTAATGCCTGTGATTATAGAGGGTTTGTTGTGTAAATATTCTAAATTCTTTGATATGTGTTTGATTTTAAAGACGCAATGCTTTTTTTGTTTTATAAATTATCTTTTTGTGTCATTTTGTATACTCGCCTCATAGTATTGGATATTGTTATTTTATATGCATTTTAACTTAGTTTTTAGGTGACAAGTTATGCCAATGGGGAGTACTTTTTGTGTCGGTATTAAGTAAGTGTTAGCCTGTAATGTAGGTGTAGGTGTCTCTCGTCTATGCGTTTGGTGAGTTTCTTGTAAAGATTTTAATTTCAGATCTCGTTGTAATAACTATGTCTGTTTGGTAATATCTGCATGCCCCTGGCGCCACTGCACGGCACATCATCACACACGACATCTTGGACGTTCCGGTTTGCACAGTTTTGCACTTTTTACGTTCATACACGCACAATAGCACATTCCCTACACAGTATATTTACTAGCATATAGTATCTATATAGCTTTTTCCAACAATCAGTTCATTATATATATATATATATATATATAATATATTCAAATATTTACTATAATTCAACTGTTGGATATGGATGCATATCGCTATACGATTTTGGGGATATTTTGCTCCTCTTATTTATTAAATCATCTTTTGGTTTTTTTCATTCGCAGGTTGCGTCTCGTGGTACTGGGTTCGATGATCTGTACTGATGAATCTATGGAAGTTCCGTTAAAGTGGTTCTCAGGAAATTTATATGATTTTCATTCCGGATGTAAAGGGTATTTAAACGAATCCTGAAGAATTGCTGGAGCAATAAGTAATTAATAACACGTAAGTGGAATCCATACTTCGCATAATTATGGGAAGTTTCATTTGCATGTTTATTATTTATTCCTTATATGGTTTGTTGCTTCCATTAATGAACGTCGCGCAACTTAAAAAAACGAACATTTGTTTGTATAAAATATTTTAGTTTTTTTGGCTATTCACATAGTTATTATTATTATCTTATATTAGTAGGGGTGTGTGTGGTGTGTGTGTGTGCTGTGTGTTCGTGCTGTGTTGTGTGTTCTGTGAGTTGTGGTACGTTAGAAATTACGGGTTTTGTAAAGACAGAGTACAAAATAGGCCGACTGGGTGCGGTGGGTTATTTGGTCGGTTTTGTAATAGTTAAGGAGCTGATTGGGTAGGTTGTGGCGGAGAGTGGCCGACTTGTTGACAGCCAATAACTTTACAACTGTGTCTCGTGGGTCCCTACGGGATGCTGTGCTTATGTTTTGTGTGTTATTTGGGGTAGTAATTACTGCCTTTTCTAGCTGTTGTCTGGGTTGGATTACCGGTGCGTTGGTGCGGGGTGTTGTTTGTGGTTTTGGGTTTGGTACGTGGTTTGGTTGAGTTGGGCCTTTAGGTCGGAGTCGACGACTTTGCTTTGAGTTTACAAAGGGCCGTACTTTGGCAGGTGAATGTTATAGACTCTCTGGTGGAATGAATTTTCTGAATATTGGCTTTCGCTTTGCTGAGAGGCTTGCGCCACTATTAAGTCTTAATTTGATTGAGGTCATATTTTAAAAAAGATTGTGGGGAGAAACTGATTGACGATGAATGTGGAGACTTTACGCTTGTGGGGCAGACTTTTCTTTGACGCAATTTTAGGGTTTTTCTACATTTAGAGCTAAGGTTGATATGGAGAGCTAATTGTGCACAAGAAGCCGTCGTCGTTTATTACTCTGGTTTTCTGTACCAATGGTGAGAATTTGGTTCACTTGCGGGCTATCCGTTGTCTAGTATGTTTTCGTATAGAGGGGGCTTGCTGTGATTCGGTAGGCTTTTTTTTGTGTGCATTGTCTACATCGAGAGCCTTAGCTAAGAAAGCCTCGAAATGAAAAACAGGTACTCCAATTATACTCTTCTTGGATTCGTTTTTTATTTTTGTGTATATAATTTGATTTCTTGCTTTTTATTTTCTTGTTCTTTGTTGTTTGTTAATTTTGTTATTTATACAGTGAGCGGGAGAGAGTATGACAAAAATGAAGTTTGGTGAGAGAATAGATAAGACTTTGTTATATAAATAATGTTGGGTGGTGGTAGGTATCGAGAAAATGTATGGAGAATTATGAATGTATCGTGTGTCCGATTCTCTTTTGAATTGGGCTTAATTAATGCAGTTAATATATTTCCACTTGATTAGAGCTCTCTTTATGTTTGCTTATTACGTTTTTCCTTCTCACTAAGAGAATAAAACTGTGAAGGACTTGTCTCGTTCACATTGGGTCAGTGCTCCTAGTAGATGTAAAACCACGAGGGTAAAACTCTGGTTTATTAAAATATTACTCACAGACGGGGATGTGTTGAAAATGATAACGACAGTTTTTTATAAAACTCAATTTGTAATCCATGATAATATGCTGAAATTTGCATATCTCATTGGAAATCCTCATACTAAGGAATCGCAAAAAATAACTGTGGATGAGTGCTGTGAATATTGTGATAATAAAGCAATAATAATCGTAACACCAGCTAGTACTCTTGATTTAATAATTTGGCGAAACAATTGCAGTAGTTTTAGTAGAATAAGAATAAAGATAGTAATATATTAACTAACATAGTATGATAAAAAAGGATAATTCAGTAATAACGTAAAGAAAGAAGAAGAAGAAAAGAAGAAGAAGAAGAAGAAGAAGAGATATGATATGAAAAAGGTTGGGGCAAAGAAGGACTGAGCATTGTAATCTTGAGTAAGTAGTAGTAGATAGTAGTAGTAAGTTAAGAAGAAGAAGAAGAAGAAGAAAAGAATAAGAAGAAGAAGAAGAAGGCTCAATAAATATGAAAAGAAAAGGAAGGTTGGAAAGGGGCGAATCCAACGTAATATTCCTTCAACTATGCGTAAATATCTGGGTAGACTGGACTCTTTAACCTTGGTATAACCACCGGTTTAATAGAAGAAAAACTATGATTCAAACCAAGTTTGTATGTACTTAGAATTTATACTCTGTTTCCATTATTGAAAATCTTGAAATATGTTCGTCTGGAGGGTGTATGTTTTGTTTAGTTGTATTAATATTGTAAAATCGGCTGGTCACGTCAAGCCCTAAGCACCTATATGATTTTCCCCAACCCACTATTGCCCTTATGGCAAGCCCCAATCCCTTGTTATCATATGGGTGCTAAAGAAAGCGGTGGTTGTGGGTCTACTAGTCCTGGGGAATGACGTTTAAACTGCTATCTGATGGTGAGGTTCCAGTTTGGAAGGTTGGGAATTTGGGGAGCACCCTTCATTCACCATTGCTCCCTGCTCCACTATGATCCGGAGTGGTAGTAACTGTTAGGGCCCCATCTCTGGGTTAAAATAGAAAAATGTATTTATAAAAAATTTTGTATATTGCCATTAAAGAATTGATTTATTCAAAATTTTATTGCATAAATAGCCCAGCTGAGGTTGATATGCCGTAAAACAAAAAACAACCTAAATATTTTTAAATGTTCTGTGCAAAGACTTTTAAAGGTTGATAGAAGAAGATTGCAAAAAGCAAGATTCCCAAGTATGGCATAACAAACAATATACTGAATGACTATTTGATATCTCCTCAGCATAGAAGAATCATTAATGGCCCTTGCAATCTTAGGCAATAAAAACATATTTGATGCATGTGACAAATACATTTGCGCAATAGCTTTTATATGGTAAATGATAATTAAATAATACAGAAGGTACTGCATCCCGGTATTCAGAGATAATTGAAGTCATATCTCGTAATATGCAGATAATTCAAGCACCACTACGCCACGAAATCAGAGATTCCGGTTGTGGATAATTTCAACAGAATAATGCCCGAGGCCTCAGTTCGACTTTGCTAAAGATTGAAGACAATATATGTAATTCTTGATTGTCGTCCCAAATCTGCCGCACTTCAACCCCATTAACTTATGGTTCAAGATGTCGAAACAAATTTCAGATAATAAAACCGGCGAATTTGATCTACACAATAAATGATAGGATAAGATGGGGAAATCCTCATTGAAACATTAAGAAATCCATCGTATGCGTGGTCCGTAGATGCTCTCGTAGATGTGAGTGCTGTATTTTAAAACTTTCAGTTTATTCTACGAGAATATTAATGTTTTGTTGTTGGCCTTTACGACCTTTTATGAGTTTGTGTGTACTTTTTTCGTTTTATTAAAATGGCGGTAACCTCTCAATTTAGAACGTTACGATTTTAGAACAGTGGTTTACAATTTTAGAAATGATTTTATTATTTAGAATATGATACATTTAGAATATGATACATTTTAAATAATAACAGTGATACATTTAGACTGTGATTTTAATATTTTAGAACATGTTACATTCTAGAACATGATACATTTAGAACAATGATACCTTTTTAGAATATGATTTATATTTTAGAACATGATCACATTTAGAACATATTTAATCATTTTAGAACGTGAAACATTTGTAGAACGTGAAATCATTTTATGAATATGAAGTACATTTTAGACAGTGAAACATTTTAGAACAATCATACTTGTTAGAAACATGATGCATTCTATAACAACAGTGTGTTTACATTTTTAGAAACATATACATTTTAGAACTGATTTAATTTTAGAACAGTTCAATTCTAAACATAATACAGTTGTTAGAACGTATTACAGTTTTAGAATATGTACATTTTAGAACATGAATCACATTTTAGAATATGATACATCTCAGAATGTAAGTACATGTTCTAGAAGGCATCATATTCCAAATTATATCATGTTCTAAAATGTATGATGTTCTAAAATGTTTCATGTTCTAGAATGTATCATATTCTAAAATGTATCATGTTCTAAAATGTAACATATTCTAAAATGTAATACGTTCTAAAATGTATCATGTTCTAGAATGTAACATGTTCTAAAATATAAATCATGTTCTAAAATGTATCATGTTCTAAAATGTAACATGTTATAGAATGCATCATGTTCTAAAAGGTATGATGTTCTAAAATGTTTCATGTTCTAAAATGTATCATATTCTAAAATGTTTCACGTTCTAAAATGTTTCACGTTCTAAAATGTAATATGTTCTAAAATGTATCATGTTCTAAAATATAAATCATATTCTAAAATGTATCATGTTCTAAAATGTATCATGTTCTAGAATGTAACATGTTCTAAAATATAAATCACATTCTAAAATGTATCATGTTTTAAAATGTATCATATTCTAAAATGTATCATATTCTAAAATATAAATCATATTCTAAAATGTAACATGTTCTAAAATGTAACGTTCTAAATTGGAGGTTCCGCCATTTTATAAACGAAAAAGTACACACAAACTCATAAAAGGCGTAAATGCAACAACAAACATTAATATCTCGTAGAATAAACTGAAGTTTTAAAATACAGCATCCCATCTACGGAGCATCTACGGAGCATCGATTGGATTTCTTAATGTTTCCAATGGGATTTTCCCCTTTATCCTATCATTTATTGTGTAGATAATTCGCGGTTTATTATTCTGAAATTTGTTTCGACATTTGACCATAAGTTAATGGGGTTGAAGTGCGGCGATTTGGACGACAATCACAGAATTACATATTTGTCTTCAATCTTAGCAAAGTCGACTGAAGCGCCTCGGGTCATTATTCTGTTGAAATTATCCACAACCGAATCCTCTGATTTGTGGCGTGTGGTGGCTTGACATTATCTGATATTACTAGATATGATTCATTATCTCTGAATACTGATGCTTAGTACCTTCTGTATTATTTATTATCATTACCATATAAAAAGCTATTGCGCAAATGTATTTGTACATGCATCAAATATGTTTTTATTGCCTAAGATTGCAAGGGCCATTAATGATTCTTCTATGCTGGGAGATATCAATAGTATTAGTATTTGTTTGTTATGCCTACTTGGGAATCTTGCTTTTTGCAATCTTCTTCTATCAACCTTTAAAAGTCTTTGCACAGAACATTTAAAAATATTAGGTTTGTTTTGTTTTACGGCATATCAACCTCAGTGGGTCATTTAATGCCAATAAAATTTTGAAATAAATCAATTCTTAATGGAATATACAAATTTTTTTATAAATACATTTTTCTATTTAACCCATAGATGGGGCCCTAACAGGTACTACCACTCCGGATCATAGTGGACCAGGGAGCAATGGTGATGAAGGGGTGCTCCAAATTCCCCAAACCTCCAAAACTGGAACCTCACCATCAGATAGAGTTTAACGTCATTCCCAGGACATGTAGACCCACAACCACCGCTTTCTAGCACCCATATGATAAAAAGGGATTGGGGCTTGCCATAAGGGCAATAGGGTTGGGGAAAATCATATAGGTGCTAGGGCTTGACGTGACCAGCCGATTTTACAATATTAATACAACTAACAAAAACATACACCCTCCAGACGAAAGTATTCAAGATTTCACATAATGAAACAGGTTAAATTCTAAGTACATACAACTGGTTTGAATTCATAGTTTTTCTTCTATTAAACCGGTGGTTATACCAAGGTTAAAGAGTCCAGTCTACCCAGGTATTTACGCATAGTTGAAGGGAATATTAGTTGGATTCGCCCCTTTCCCAACCTTCCCTTTTCTTTTCATATTTATATGCCTTCTTCTTCTTCTTCTTCTTCTTCTTCTTCTTCTTCTTCTTCTTCTTCTTACTACTACTACTACTACTACTACTACTACGATTACATGCTCAGTCCTTCTTTGCCCCAACCTTTTTCATATCATTCTTCTTCTTCTTCTTCTTCTTCTTCTTCTTCTTCTTCTTCTTCTTTACGTTTACTTATTATCTTTTTTATATACTTGTTGTTATTATTATTTTTATTCTTATTCTTATTCATATGTTTCGTATTAATAGTACTGCTGTTGTTACGATTATTATTGCTTATTATCACAATTCCAGCACTCTCCACAGTATTTTTTGCTGATCTTAGTTATAGTTTCCTGTATGATTTCAGCTATATCATGGATTACAATTTTTATAAACTGTGTTATCATTTCCCTCCTTGTGAGTTTTTCATACCAGTTTTAACTGGTGGTTTCTCTCTGGAGTCTGAGTGACAACAAGTCTTCACAGTTTATTTTTTGTGAGAAGGAGTTAGCAAATAAAAGGTGTATTAATAATTTTCTGCATATTAGCATTAAAGAATGACCGTTCATATTCTTCTACTTTCTCGTCCTACCCTTTTTCTTACAAAGTCTTTTCTTTCTTCACAACTTCATTTCTTTTGTTCTTATTCTCCGTCCTTTAAATAAACAAAATAAAACAAAAAAGAACAAAAATAAACAAATAATTAAAAAAAAAATAAAACGAATCAGTTTTGTTTGGTTTTCTTTGCTTTCTCTGCTCTGTGTGAAATGCAAATGGCCTCGTCCAGGATTTGAACTCGGGTAGCCGTGACCATTTCCTATGTCAGTAACCGATATACACGAGCGGCTTCTTGTGAAATTAGCTCTTTAACCATTGCTCTAATGTAGAAACTAAATTGTAGGTTGCCAGGAGAAGTAAGTTCAATTCTCGTCATCAGTTTTTCCATTTTTTTTATTGACATCAATTGAGCACTTAATCGTGGCGAAAGCCTTAGCAAGCGAAGCCAATCAGAAATTAGTTCTCGGTTTGATTCCCACTGAGTGGCACTTTTGTAAGTAAGCAAAGTCGTCGGAATCGCCTAAAGTCGGTATCAACCAGACAGTGAAGGAGTCTATCTCCTTTGCACTAGCGCTAGACCAAGGAGATTGTGTTTGGCGTCAAAAGTGGAGCGCCACACCTACCATCAGCTCCTTACTTTACCGCACATATCCCGACAGTCCGGCTATTTGTCTCTTTTTTCCTATTTCTACACACACATACAGACACAGACACAGACGCACACACACACACACACACACACACACACACATATATATATATATATATATGTGTGTATATATATTTTTTAAAAATGTTGTTTTTTTAAGTTGGGCGTTATTATGAAGCATTAGAAATATATAAATGAATGAACTCGATATTATGGAGTATTGGATTCACTTATTTTTTAATTATTTTTTGTCATAAATTTTCAGGTTCGTTAGATACCCTTTATCGAATGAATGTTATTCCTGTTTAACGGCTTCCTTGTCTCTGTTGTTATCGACAGTGGCAGCGTCTGTGAAATATTTATAATAACGGAGAATTCCGATGTCTGCGTTCAATCCCTTCACGTGTGTTTGTAATTTTAGAATCCATTTAGTTTCTGATTGTTTTCTAGATTGCGTTGTTGGAAGATATATGTATATATGTATATATATGTGTGTGTGTTTGTGTGTGTGTGCGTGTGTGTGTGTGTGTGCGTGTGTGGGGGGATGGATATTTACAAAAGACATAGTTTTAAAGAATCTATTAAAAATCTTTAAAAAAAATCAAAAGTGGAGCGCTACACCTACCATCAGCTCCTTACTTTACCGCACATATCCCTGTGCTACTTGTACTAAAACTAAGTTAAATGCAATAAATAACTATCCCATCTATGGGTTAAATAGAAAAATGTATTTATAAAAAAATTGTTTTATCCATTAAGAATTGATTTATTTCAAAACTTTATCGGCATTAAATGACCCACTGAGGTTGATATGCCGTAAAACAAAACAAAACAAATAAATAACTATTTGACGTCGGTTTTCATTTCTATTCAGAATCTTCTTTTGATCGAAATGAGTTGCCTCTCCCATGGAGCCAACATTCCCGACAGTCCGGCTTTTTCGGCTCTCACGAAACTAAATTTCTTCCCTGCTGTTGGATTTTGGGCAACATTCTGGGAATCAGCAATATGTTCCCATAAGAAAGGGAAAAGAAAGAACTGAAATAGGATATGGTATGTCAAGCGTGAACTTCAGGGCGGGGTTTGATACCTTGACATTGGCGCTCAGTGGAGTTTTTAAAAAAAAGTGATATTATATCAAAGAAAACCACAACTCTCCCATTGATATCAATAAATTCAAAATTTAAGAAACAACAACAGCAACAACAACAACAACAACACTATAGTAGATTTTACAGTCATGGCAGATCACAGGGTAAAGATGAAAGAAAACGAAAAGATAGACAAATACCTGGACCTTGCAAGAGAATTGAAAATACAGTAGCATAAGACGGTGAAAGTGAATATTAATTAGTGCCCTTGAACGGTCCCTAAAATTTTGGAAAACAGCCTATACTTACTGGAAATCAGAGGAAGAATTGAGACCATCCAGGCAATAGCATTGTTGAGATCGGCTAGAATACTCAGGAGAGTCCTGGAGAATTGAGGAGACTTGTTATAACTCAGACTCGTGTAAATGACCACCGGCCTACGCTGGTGTGAAAAACTCACAAGGAGTAAAATAATAATAATAATAATAATAATAATAATAATAATAATAATAATAATAATAATAATGACAAACAGAAAAACAACAAAGACTAGAAAACAAAAATGGGAAGAAAAACAATTATATGGACACTTCAAAAGACAAATTGAAGAGGTTGCACATGGAAAGACTTGGACATGGTTAAGAAAAGGAAACCTCAAAAAAGAAACAGAATCAATAATAATTGCTGCACAAAATAATGCCATAAGGACAAACTATATCAAAGCGAAAATTGATAAGACCCAACAAAATAGTAAATGTAGACTTTGTGGTAATAGAGATGTGACTGTAAACCATATACTCTGCGAATGTAGCAAACTAGCACAACGAGAATACAAAACTAGACACGACTGGGTTGGGAAGGTGATCCACTGAGAATTATGCAAAAAATTAAATTTTGACCACACAACAATAGTATATGCATAAACCAGAATCTGTTCTTGAGAACGAAACGCATAAAATTCTCTGGGACTTTGAAATAAAAACGGATCACCTTATCCCAGCAAGAAGACCAGACCTAGTGTTGATAAACAAAAAAGAAAGAACTTGTCAACTGGTAGATTTTGCAGTGCCAGCAGATCACAGGGTGAAGCTAAAGGAAAATGAAAAAATGGACAAATATATGGACCTTGCCAGAGAACTGAAAAAGTTATGGAACATGAAAGTGAAAGTGATACCAATTGTAGTTGGTGCACTTGGAACAGTCCCAAAAGGATTAGAAAAGGCTTTGGAAAGTTTGGATATCAAAGGAAGGATTGAAACCATTCAGAACACTGCACTGCTGCAATCTGCCAGAATACCCAGAAGAGTCCTGGAGACCTGAGGAGACTTGCTGTCACTCAGACTCCAGTGAAAGACCATCAGCTAATGCTGATGTGAAAACTCAAATGGAGTGAATAACTCCAGTGAAAGACCATCAGCTAACACTGATGTGAAAACTCAAAAGGAGTAAATAATAATAATAATAATAATAATAATAATAATAATAATAATAATAATAATATGAGAATTTAAAACAAGAGGAAACCAAGTGTAGGTTATTTGGGAACTGATATGAAACAGTTTATCATATAATTGGTAATCATATGAGGTCTAATGACAGAAAACAATTACACAGGTCGTTCCGCAGCAATATACTGGTAATTCGTGTCATTTATTTAAAAAAAGACATATGGATCTACAGCAAGATAGTATTTATTTTGCTTGTCACATATGTGACAAAGCTTGCAAGGATGAATTGGTCTGAGGTGCCGTATGTGCCCCCACGGGTGTTTTTTTGCGAAATTGAGGAGATGGCCTTCTTCTATAAAGAAGTGACACTCACTATATATATATATATATATATATATATATATATATATATATATATATATAATACTAAAGCCGAATCAATCAATTATTGTTGGCTAATTTTTTCCTATTTAGTTTACTGACACAAATTAAATGCTAAATAATTCATTAGTTCTGGAATTGAGTTATGTTTGAAAAAATCAATTTTAATTGGTTCTAATTAGTCGTAATTTATAATTAAGTCAAAAGCTGACCGTCTCTTACTTCATATTATGCCTGTCATTTCCCCCCTCTCTATGTATATCTTGATCAACTACTCTTTATACATGTTAGTGTCTCTGTAATTGTAAAGAGAGAGAGAGAGAGAGAGAGAGAGAGAGAGAGAGAGAGAGAGAGAGAGAGAGAGAGAGAGATTGGAGAGTGTGAAAGGGAGAGCTTCCCAATTTATTTGCATGTTAATTTTTCTTAGCAGGCAGCACTTTTGCTATAAATAGAATTCCAAGAATCAGGTCCATTTAAATTTAAATAATGTCAAACTTTCAATTACTTAGCAATCTTACAAAATGATTTTAATGCTTTTTTTTCAATTCTCCGGTCGTATTTATATTTTTAATTTGTTACGCTTTGCAAACTTACTTTTTACCTGATCACTTTAGTTTATCCAAGGCAATGTCGGATACTGTGCTAATCATGATGACAATTTTGTTGAGTACCTAGACCTTGCCAGAGAATTGAAAAAGCTGTGGAATATGAGAGTGAAAGTGATACCAATTATAGTTGGTGCACTTGGACCGGTACCAATAAACTTGGAAAAAAGACTGGAGGATCTAGAAATCAGACGAAGAATTGAGACCATCCAGACTACTGTACTGCTGCAATCGGCTAAAATACTCAGAAGAGTCCTGGAGACCTGAAGAGATTTGTTGTCACTCAGACTCCAGTGAAATACCATCAGCTAACGCTGATGTGAAAAACTCAAAAGGAGTAATAATAATAATAATAATAATAATAATAATAATAATAATAATAATAATAATAATAATAAGAAGAAGAAGAAGAAGAAGAAGAAGAAGAATTTGCACAGAGATGAAATGACTGTGGAACATGAAAGTGACGGTGCTTACCAATAGTAGTTGGTGCCCTTGAGGTTATTCCCAAAGACCCAGAAAAGATACTGTTGCAGTTGAAGATCTGAGTAGAAATCGTGACCCTCCAGACCAGAGCACTGTTAAAATCGGCTAGAATACCCTGAGGAATCATGGGTACCTGTGGAAACTTGCTAACACTCAGACTCCAGTTAAAGACCACCAGTTAGAGCTAGCGTGACCCCCCCCCCAAAAAAAAAACACGAAGAGTAACGGAACTATTCTTAATACAAATTTTTCTCACAGTTATATGATTTCAAGTATTATTATTATTATTTACTAGAAGCGGCTACTCGCCGTCGCCTGGGTAGAAGAAGGATCTTTTTAAGTTAGTCGTGCAGATCCATTATTACTGAATCGTGAGTTGGATTAATTAATTAAAATCCCTACGTAAAAAAAAGACCTTGCATTGATCCAGCCACTCTGAAAATAAACGTTAATGTCTACTATTCAAAATATTAAACGCAAAAAATTCCATGCTCTTATCAGTTAAATTTTATTTTCTAATTATCTTCACTAATATAAATAAAATCTTTATCATTTTTGCTCAAAAATCAAGCCCTGGTGATATTTAATGTGTATCGTGAGTTGAATCCTCGTGGGATGCCCCATTTAAATCCCTGGTGATATTTAATGTGTATATATATTTACTTTGTCGTTAATTGTTTTATTTTCGAAGTTTCCTCCGGACATACAGATACACACAACTACCCTTTATATATGTACTAGCAGTGGCTACCCGGCGTCGCTTGGGTAGAGGGGGATTTTTTAAAAGTTAGTCCAGCAGATCCATTATTACGGAATCGTGAGTGGAATCCTTGTGGAATGCCCCATTTAAATCCCAATGTAAAAAAATAGACTTTGCATTGATCCATCTACTAGGAAAAAAATCTTAATGTCTACTATCTAAAATATCAAATGAAAAAATCCATGCTGTTATCAGTTAAATTTTATTTTTTAATTATCTTCACTAACATAAATGAAATCTTTATTATTTTTGCTCAAAAACCAAGCCCTGGTGATATTTAATGTGTATATATATTTACTTTTTCGTTAATTGTTTTATTTTCGAAGTTTCCTCCGGACATATAGATTCAGACAACTGCCCTTTATATATGTATAGAATAAATAAGCAATTATTAAGTTTCAAATAACTCTTATTATTGAAGAATAATAATGATTTGTTTGTGCATTGTTTCAAGTACTCCAATCCAATAATAATAATTTTTAATCCGATCTGGTTAACACATAGTACTAGCACTTCAGCTCAGACAATCGTTGGAA
>CM042144.1:17145825-17168325 GCA_023376005.1 Doryteuthis pealeii
GGAGAATTAGACACTTTGTCTAAGCTCCACGAAATAGGCTATAACGTAAAATCTCTAAGTCTTTTGTTATTTCTTTACTTATAAATTTGCTTTGTGACACTAACAATAAGAGCACACATTGAGCTCTCAAACTGCGACAGGTTGTTTAAAAAAAACTCCTATGTTGTAAGGAAGATTTCTTCTGGACTTTTGGATTATATATATATATATATATATATATATATATATATATATATATATATATATATACGAGAGTGAGTCCAAACGTAATGCCATTTTGTTTAGAACAGGTATAATTACCAACACAAGAACATGTATCATACATTAAAATGAAGCTGGTCATCCGTGGATCAAATCCCTACCTCTACACACAGTCACAGTTTCTCTCAATAGCAATGTTCTTCCTTAGAATGAGACCATGTATCACTGTCCCGTAAAATCATGTTGACTGTTCTTTGGGCCACTTCTTCACTACAGATTTCACTTCCTCGTCACTGGAATAATGTTTTTCTCTCAAACTCTCTTTCATGGGGCCGAAGAGATGACAGTCTGAAGGCGCTACATCTGGTGAGTATGGAGGATGAGGTAAAGTTGTCCACCCGAGTGAGGCGATGCTTGTGTGTGGTCGAGCATTGTCATGCAGAGGAGGACATTGTCGATTGGCAAGTTGGGTCTTACTCGCCGGATTCTTGCTCTGAGCCTTGTTAGGGTCTCAATGTAGGTCTTAGTTTTATTTTTAAAAAACTTCACATGAATTAAAGAAAATGGCATTACTTTTTGACTAATTCTCGTACTATATATATATATATATATATATATATATATATATATATATATATATATATGCTAAGTCAATCATGTTTCTATTTAAACATTATTTATTAAGTAAATCTTCGGGTGAATTATGAATCGGCTCCTTTTGGTCTATTGATTGTGTGAAATTAACATGGGTCAAATCTGAAATGGCTCATTGAATGGAAAACCTATTAACTAAAATGGAACTTTGATTATGGGTCATTCCTCTTCCCGCCGAAATATTCTGAGCGTCGTGCTGCGTATACGGACGCCATGAGGTTGAATTTAAGAAGAGAAAAAAAAGGTACTTTAAGGGAAAGGGAATTATTCAAGACGGGGACATGAAGTCAACTAAGAAGTTTCTTCTATTGAAAATCTAAAACATTGCGTAAGCATGTGGAGATTTATTATGGGACTTTGTAGCCATTTGTTTGTTTTTAAAGAGCTGAAAAACCCACATCTAAATGTAGACATGAGCATTAAGATATAAACATTACATACATTTCCATACAGCCTCAGAATAAAATGAGAAAAATGTCTGAAAAGGAATTTAAAAAAGTATTTAGAATATGTAATTTAATGGAGATTGCATTTCAGATTCTTTAAGAGCATTTATACCCGTATATTTCTGCTGTCATATATATATATATATATATATATATATATATATATATATATATATATAATATTAATTTGAAAGCAATTACAATGCAAGTAAAAAATAAAAACAAAAAGATGTTATTTTTGTCTTATCGATTTCAATGTAAAACTTTATCTTCGGAGACGATTTTCGGAAATGGACACGTTAATATATTACTTTAATATATATACTTAAAATATTCTTATAGTATAAAAGAATTCATATTTTAAGTTGAAACTGGATGTTAAGTTTGTGGAATCTACGAAGTTTTAAAATTAACTCTGTTATACGGAACATTTATCTATATATAAAAGGCAGTTGGTGGGTATGTATATATGTCCGGATGTAACAACAAAAATAAAACAATTAACGACAAAGTAAATATGTATACACATTAGATATCACCGGTTCTTTTTGTGCAAAAATTATGAAGATTTGATTTATATTCAAAGATATTAAGAATTCAAATATACATAGAAATAGCATTGAAATTCTACATAAAAACGTCCAGCGTTTTTCTGAGTCAGTCTTATGTCTTAAATCTCTTGGCCTGAACCTAGAGAGTTAAAGCGGAAATTCTAAAAAAAAACAAAAAAAAAAAAAGAAATCATTATGTTATAATTGAGTAAAATGTTACTTTCTCATTGGTTTCACTTGTTTAATTTATTGGACCATATGACCTTTAGTGGCACCCCTTTTTGATCTCGATTAAGAAAGGACATGTTTTTTATTTACACCGTCAATATCCGGTTGTTTGTTAGGGGATAGGGTTAAGGTTAGGGGCTAGAGTTAGTGTTTTTTTATAATTTAAAAAATCTAAAATCTACTGTTAAAACAACCGGTATTGACAGTGTAAATGAAAAACATGTCCTTTCTTAATTGAGATCAAAAAGGGGTGTCTAACGGTCATATGGTCCAATTTATTTAGTATGTTCTGTTACATCAACTAAAACATTAAATATATTATATTAAGCTATACTCCTTAGAGGTTGGTCCTAAGAGTAAACTTTAAAATTTCCATGAGTACAACTAGTATATTACAACAATAATAGTTGATCATTCAATAAAGAAAGAATTGGGCTAATTAGAGAAAAGTACTTTGGCAACGGTAATTGTAATTAATATCTAGAAATTTTCACACACACACACACACACACACACACACACACATATATATACACACACACACATATGAATATAGGAGGGTTGGAGAAAAATCCGGCAGTATGAGGTAAGGTAAAAAGAAAGTGAATAAAAATAATAACTCAAACAAGTCTGGGGGAGAAATATTTCGTCCTTACTTGACGCAAAGGACTTCCTCAGTCATCTGACTTTTATTCAAAGCAAAATTACGTATATTTGTGTGTTTAGACGAGTCTTTCTTTGAATAAAAGTCAGATGACTGAGGAAGTCCTTCGCGTCAAGTAAGGGCGAAATATTTCTCCCCAGACTTGTTTGAGTTATTTTTATTCACTTTCCTTTTACCTTACCTCACACACACATATACACTCACGCACAAGGGTGCTTAGTAAAAGAAAGTGTTTATACTAACAATCCAATAAGTTGTATATCGTTTCCATAATAATAGTTTTTATAATCATAGGTCGGTCTATTATAGAGTTATTTGGTTTGTTTGTTTTGTTTTACGGCATATCAACCTCAGTGGGTCATTTAATGCCGATAAAATTTTGAAATAAATCAATTCTTAATGGATAATACAATTTTTTTATAAATACATTTTTCTATTTAACCCATAGATGGGACCCTAACAGGTACTACCATTCCGGGTCTGAGTGGACCAGGGAGCAATGGTGATGAAGGTGTGCTCCAAATTCCCCAAACCTCCAAAACTGGAACCTCACCATTAGATAGAGTTTAACGTCATTCCCAGGACATGTAGACCCGCAGCCACCGCCTTCTAGCACCCATATGATAAAAAGGAGTGGGGGCTTGCCATAAGGGCAATAGGGTTGGGAAAATCATATAGGTGCTAGGGCTTGACGTGACCAGCCGATTGATCGTAGGGGTCTCTCCGACCGCCCGTCTAGCCCAAGATAGGGCCAAAGTGGAGTATTGCATGTCATGAACTGCTCATCCACCTGGGCTCTATCCTTAAGCATCACGGGTCGCCACCCACAGCCAACAGGTGGTCCCATTGGGGGAGTCTTACCCCTCTGCAGAGGTGCAGTCGGTGCATTCTAACGCCCCAGCCGACAGGGCGGTATTATAGAGTTAGTCCAAGAAGTAAAATACTTGTAGTCTATGGTGTCTGGGTAAATATTAGCCACCTAGCAGATATATTAATTTCATATATAAAACCATAGAACTATATTAGGGATTTTTGGGAGGAATTTTATATGGCTATACAGTAATTCGAACTAGGAACCTTGTGGTTTCTAGCCGAACTCTCTACCGACTGAGATAACCCGGTCCTCACCAACTCAGCGTATGAGTAGGACAGGGATCTGTGCGGTAAAGTAAGGAGCTGATGGTAGGTGTGGCGCTCCACCTCAGACGCAAAAACAATCTCCTTGGTCTAGCGCTAGTGAAAAGGGGATAGACTCCCTCGCTGATTGGCTGATAACGACATTAGTCCGTCCCGACGACTTTATACAGTAATTAATAAATTAAATAAAAAAAATATTATGTGCCATATATATTACGTATTCAGAGGATGATTTTATTATAGTTTGAAATATTTGCCAATCTTAAACTCTTCAGTGTGTGTGTGTGTGTGTGTGTGTGTGTGTGTGTGTGTGTGCGTGCCTCTACATGTCAACGTTCTTGTGCACGTCGCAAATCAAATTGACTTAGAAAAATCAAATGCATTTGTGTTTGAGGAATGAGAAATATTAAAATTAAATATATTCTCACTTACTTACTAAATATATCTTAAAGTATTATATGTATTAAATAGACCTTAATTCATACTGAGAAAGCAACGTAACAAGCTGAAATATGATATGTCTAATAATAATTAAATAATGAATCTATGTGTCAATATATATATATATATATATAGTGTGTGTGTGTGTGTGTGTGTGTGTGTGTGTTTTAACTTTTATAGACGTCTTTATATTTATAGCAAATATTTATGTATTATTTATGATATAATTATTAATCGGAGATTGTATATGAAATGTTATGCAATATGGGACGATGCAAGATAATATATATATATATATATGATGATATATATATATATATATATGATGGAAGATTTGTTATGTACGTGTCGGCTTATAACCCAGAAAAGAGATGTCATTCAGATTCGAAATTTTGCATACAGATTAATAAGCTTATAACTAAGAAACCGCAAAAGTTTTGATTTTTACAAATTAAGTGATATAATTCAATGATTAAAAAATTAAAAAATACCGTATACAGACTTTCACCTCCACTCCACTACCATCGGCACGAGTCGAGTTTTTAACTTTCCAGACAGAAAAATCAAAAACTACAGTTAACAGACCCTTCAACCACCAGCTCCCGTAACATTAGATTCTGCCAAACATTTGACGAAAACGGGCATTTTATGTTAAGTAAATTACGTATTAAATAAACACGTCAAGATTTTAAAACACTTATAACACTTTCATCTTAGAAAACAATAACAAAAAAATTCAATACATTAATGTACAAAAAAATACTAAACAGCAGAGGTGCAGTCGATGTATGTAAAATACACCGATGATGAAAGAGTTGAATAAATAAGGACACAAGTTTAATACTTAGCTCTTTTTAATTGTTACTTTTTAGGGGTAAAAAAGAAAATGAATTAAATTAATATTTTTATCACTTTAACGCAATATGCAATTAGGAATTGAGTTTTTGTCATATGTACAAAATAGTTTTTAGAAAAATAAGTTAAGGATTACATTTTTATAATAATTTAAATGTAAAGAAAAAAAAATCTAAAAATAAATACTGTAATATACAAATTCTCGGTGATGATTTTAATTCTATAAATTATTTTCCTCTTATTCTCTCTCTTACCCAATCACTGCCTTGTGTTCTTAAATTTTTTTAGTCCGGTCGTGGACCGGTACTTTTTCTAGTATATATATATATATATATATATATATATATATATATATATAAGATATTTTTTGAAGGCAAAATAATGTATTTATACATTTATATTGAAAAACATTTATTTAATTTTTTTTTTTTTTGAAAAAATTCAAAATTTCAAAAATTCCCGCAAAACACAAAAGCAACACGGGATTTAACGGAATTTGTCGATCTTTGCCGAAATTTTAAATTTCCATTAGAAGATTCAACGCAATAATACCACAGTTGATTTTAACAAACACAGATGGAAACTTTTCAACTCTCTGAAGATGGACGTTCGTCCGAAAATATTAAGAGAAAAAAAATGAAAAAAAAATTTAAATAAATATGTTTTTCAACATAAATTGCATTATTTTGCCTTCAAAAAAATATCTTATTACATTTTATGATTAATGCTTCAAACACACTATAAAAAAATCTTTATATATATATATATGTATATATATATATATATATATATATATATATATATATATATATGTGTGTGTGTGTGTGTGTCTGTGTGTGTGTTTATGTATGTGTGTATATGTGTATTTGGGCAGCATTTTGTCATTTATACATGTTGAATTAAACAAAAGACAAATCTCCTGTTTAACAATTTTATTAACGATCTTTTCAAGCTTTCTTGCCAACATTTTTACATTTGGATGGAATCCGTGGAATAGTCCAAAGTTTTTATCCCAAGTACTCCAAATGCTAGAAGCTTTATACATCAAACAATACAAACCATCCTCAAATAAGATTAATTTTGAATGCAATAGTCACTTTTAAAATGCCTATAAAACTTTTCCTACCAATTCTCCACCTTCCAGCCTCCCCACTCCTTAATATAATTCCCATCCTAGTTACTCTCACAACTACTAACTTGAAAAACAAACTGTAACACAAACACATCACCGCTGATGATGGCACTTTGAAGTGCCGAAAACACTTGGGATAAAAACTTTGTTGGACTAATCCACGGATTCCATCTAAATGTAAAAAAGTTGGCCAGAAAGCTCGAAAAGTTCGTTAATACAATTGTTAAACAGGAGACGTGTCTTTTGTTTGATTATACATACGTATGTATATATATATATATGTGTGTGTGTGTGTATATGTGTGTGTATGTGCGCATGTGTGTGTATGTGCGTATGTGTGTGTGTGTATGTGTGTGTGTGTGTTTATGTGCGTGTGCGTCAGCTTCTGCAGATGTTTTTATAGATATGGGTATATGTGCCATATTCTATAGATGTGTTTATAAATAGGTATGTATATATATATATATATATATATATATATATATATATATATATATATATATGTGTGTGTGTGTGTGTGTGTGTGTGTGTGTGTGTGTGTGTGTATAAGTTTGTTTCCAATACACGCACAAAGGGTCTAATATCCACAAAAAATAAAACATTCTTCTTTAAACATTTTATGTTTTGTAAGCAATAGAGTATTATAAGCCACTTAAGCCAACTTCATGAATATGAAGTGAGATAGAATAAAAACAAGATAAACTTTTAGATACGACTGATAGCTTTATGAAAGAAGAAAACAATTCATTCTGTTATTTATCTCTCGTTTTAACGCGATTCATAGATGAATAGTCGAGATTTCCACGGCTTTTTTTTCAATTGGGCGTGTGGACAATGCCTATTCAAAAAAGACGCTTCTTTCAAACCCAATCAAAACTGCTTCCGGTTCTCTTAAGGGGTTTGAACTCCCCTGGCCTTCACGTGTATTACTATAGTGTAGATAGTTTCAAAGATTTTCTTTTTTTACCCTTCTTATTATCAACTAAAGGCGGTCGATACATTCGCAGACTTCGTTGTATTTTCTCCAAATTCTTTTTACTGGTGAGATTGAACTCTCCTAACCTTCCGTGTTTGTTCGGAACAACTGCGAAACAGATGTCCTTTCAGATACAATTAGAATTCTTAAATGTATATAAACGTGTCTTTACTTACCAATATATCAGCGACCAGATTATGAATAAGTAAAAGAATCAGGATGGATATATATATATATATATATATATATATATATATATGTATACATATACATACATACATACATATATATATATATATATATATATATATATATATATATACATATATATATATATATATACATACACATATATATATACACATATACATATATATATATATATATATATAAATATACACACAAACATATATATATATATATACATATATGTATACGTATACATATATATATACATATATATATATATATATATATATATATAAATATACATATATACAAACACACACACACACACACACACACAATACATATATATATATATATATATATATATATATATATGCTTCCTTCTGAAACTTGTTGGGTTTTCTTTCTCCTTGAATAAAACATGTCTTGGGAGAGTGCAATGATATTTAGCACGAGCACATGCGGCAAATATTAATAAGAATTTAAAAATGTGAATAGATGTCAACGCCATTGAATACTGACAGGTATGGGCGTCTTTCATTATATCGCTACCCAGCCGTGGTGGTTGGTGAAACTGTTCGATACGGACCGGCGAAGCGGATAAATGATTGACACCTAGTGTGCTTTTTAAATAGGAACGCTTTCAGACAAAGGGACAGATTTTTTACGAAATCAACCATCATTAAAAATATTGAAGCTAGACAATCTTCCAAACATAACTTTAAAAAAAATGTTGAATCATTCTGCTACAAATTTTTATTCAAGTAAATATAGAGTTGACGTTCTAAATAGAAATATAATCTATCTATACATATATAAAGGGCAGTTGTGTGTATCTGTATGTCCGGAGGAAACTTCGAAAATAATTCGAAAATTAAAACTATTTCAACTTCAACGATAATTATTCGAAAATAAAACAATTAACGACAAAATAAATATATATACACATTAAATATCACCAGGTCTTGTTTTATTTTCAGCAAAAATAATGATATTTAAAAATTCAAATTTGAAAAGTAACTGAAGGGAAAGTCATTTGCATGTTATTTTGTTTATCTGTTCTTTTTTTTGTATGTTTTTTTTTTTCGCTTTGAAATATAATATTGATTGATTGAATTAATTGCATCATTTATATCTTTTTTTTTAAATGTAAATCATTGAATGTTTGGTTTGGTTTGGTTTGTTTTGTTTTACGGCATATCAACCTCAGTGGGTCATTTAATGCCGATAAAGTTTTGAAATAAATCAATTCTTAATGGATAATACAATTTTGTTTATAAACTCATGTTTTTCTATTCAACCCATAGATGGGACCCCAACAGGCACCACCACTCCGGGTCAGAGTGGACCAGGGAGCAATGGTGATGAAGGGGTGCTCCACATTCCCCAAACCTCCAAAACTGGAACCTCACCATCAGATAGAGTTTAACGTCATTCCCAGGACATGTAGACCCGCAGCCACCGCCTTCTAGCACCCATATGATAAAAAGGGGTTGGGGCTTGCCATAAGGGCAATAGGGTTGGAAAAATCAATCATTGAATGTACATTTCTTACTATATTGTTATATATTTCCATGGGGATTTTTATGAGGCAACCAGCAAGGATCTCACTCGCGATAAGTAATAATGGATCTGCGAGACTAACTTAAAAAAATCACCCCTCTACCCAGGCGACGCCAGATAGCCACTTCTAGTACGGTTATAAATCAGTGACATATTAAAAACATTAGTTTAAAAAAGTGATAAGAAGAAATCAGATTAATAGAAGATGAAACATAATAAATGACAAATAAAAGAAAAATACAAACAAGAAGAATTGTTACATAATCTATGCAGTTGCATAAGATTATTGTTAATCCCCTGTAATTCTGAGGGGATGACCCTTTTCATACCATGGCCGGGTGCTTCCATGGAAAATTACAGAAGCCCGCGAAAATACGTGAAGTCACGTGGGAGCTTTTGAGTCCCCAGTTTTGCAGTTAGACGTCAGGCAGAGCGGTCGGCCATTTTATGCTCTTTCTAAACTGGAACTCACGCGCGCTATGTTAGTTAGCAGATGTCTGGATTGGGGATTGAAAATAAAGTAACATCAAAATAAATCGAAGTCTTGTGTTTATTATCTAAAAACTAACAATGACACAGGGCTTCTGATAGAGAGAGATATCCCTAACAGAAAACCAGACCCGAAGTCCCCAAGAAAGTCCAGACCTCAGTAGATGCCAGACCAAATCAAGATGAATATATACCAAAGACGATCAGAAGCATACCAAGACGGCCAGCAGAAGAATAGATGTCTCAAGTAAGTGAAGAAGAAGAGGTATGCAACATTATAATTATTTAGTGCCAGTGAAGAAGGCGCTATGCAACAGAATGATGAAATAAACAACTTAAAAACTTGAATATATAAAGAATTAAAGAGATAATCAAACAAATATACAGGAAAATGTTTTTTTTTAATTAATTTATATATAAATAAAGATAAGAGATTTCATTTTAACTTTTTAAATCACGCAGTGTATCTTTGTTACATGATTAGTGAGTAGCCTACGAATTATGTCTGTAAGTGTAGTAAAATTCAAATAACGGTACATTAAATGGAAAGCTTAAGACTTCTGTATGAAGGAAGAAATAATTTTAAAAATACTTTTTGAAATTGTTTAATCATGATAATATTGAATTGATACCTGAATTCAATAGCCACGAATTTCAATGATATTATAAATTTGGATATAGAATATTGTATTATTTGCAATTCCTTTTTATAAAATATTAATTCTAATGACGCAAATTCAAAATATGTCAATTCTGAAACCCAGAAATTACGATTTATTTATTCTTTATTTTCTTGAAATTACTTATTAATCAATCGGATTATTTTGATTGGGTGTTTTCGGTTACACGTCTAATTGTATATTCATATAAGTATTTATTGCCACACCTTAAATAACTCCACTTCCACCAGGATATGAAATATTATACGTTTCGGGTAATATTTAAGGAAACAATAATGCTAGTAATAAAAAAGGGGGGAAAGAAAATTAATAGACGGAATACAACTACTAAATCAGGACACTATAAAATCACTTGAAGAAAAAAAAAACTTATAAATACTTATGAATTTTAGAAGCAGACAATATCAAACAAACAGATATGAAAGAAAAAGTTTAAAAAAAATATCTCAGAAGAACAAGAAAGCTCTAAGAAACCAAGCTCAACAGCATAACTCTTATCAAATGAATATATACTTGGGCCGTCCCCGTTATAAGATACTCAATTCTTAAAATGGACAAAAGAAGAACTCACACAGATAGACCAAAAGACTAGGACACCAATGACGATGTACAAGGCTCTACACCCTAGAGATGATAAAGATATGCTATATGCAACAAAAAAAAAAGGTGGAATAGGTCTTGCCAACATAGAGTACTGTGTAGAGGCCCCAATCCAAAGACTCGAAGAATACACAAAAAAGAGCAAAGAAAGATTACTTATGGCAGCCAACAACAGCAGATGTAATATATGGACAAACAGAAAAACAACGAAAACTAGAAAACAAAGATGGGAAGAAAAACAATTATATGGGCACATCCAACGACAAATCGGAGAGGTTGCACAGAAAAAGACCTGGACATGGTTAAGAAGAGGAAACCTCAAGAGGGAAACTGAATCTCTATTAATTGCTGCACAAAACAATCCTATAAGAACAAATTATATCAAAGCAATAATAGATAAGACACAACTAAATTGTAAATATAGACTGTGTAGAGATGAGACAGTAAACCATTTATTAAGCGAAAGTAGCACACTAGCAGAACGGGAATACAAAGCTAGGTACAACTGGGCTGGGAAGGTAATCCACTGGGAAGTACAACAAAATGGTATATGCATAAACCAGAATCTGTTATTGAGAATGCAACGCATAAAATTCTCTGGTACTTCGAGATAAAGACGGATTACCGTAGATTTTGCAGTTCCAGCAGATCACAGGGTAACGATGAAGGAAAACGAAAAGACGGACAAATACCTGGACCTTGCCAGAGAATTGAAAAAACAGTGGAATATGAGGGTGAAAGTGATGCCAATTGTAGTTGATGCACTTGGAACGGTCCCAAAAAGCTTGGAAAAAAGACTGGAGAATCTGGAAATCAAAGGAAGAATTGAGACCATCCAGACAACTGCATTTCTGAAATTGGCTAGAGTACTCACAAGAGTCCTTGGGACATGAGGAGACTTGTTGTCACTCAAACTCCAGTGAAAGACCATCAACTAACGCTGGTGTGAAAAACTAAACATTGGCACGAACCGGAATATGTCATAGAGAATGAGACGCATGATATTCTCTTGGGACTTTGAGATACAGACGGATCACCAAATCACGGCTAGGAGACCAGACCTAATATTAATTAACAAGAAGAAAACATGTCATCTCGTGGATTTCGCCGTCTCGGCGGATCACAGAGTGAAGGTGAAACAAAAAAGATTTTGAAAAGAGTCTGGAAAATTGGAAACCCGAAAAAGAGTTGAGACCATCCAAGCAACAGCAATGTTAAGATCAGCTAGAATACTCAAAAGAGTTCTGGAGACCTGACGAGACTTGCTGTCACTAAGCCTCCAGTGAACCACCACCTTACGCGAATGTGAAGAACCTATAATAATAATAATAATAATAATAATAATAATAATAAATAATAAACGGGAATACAAAACTAGGCACGACTGGGTTAGGAAGGTGATCCACTGGGAATTATGCAAAAAAATAAATTTTGACCATACAACAAAATGGTATATGCATAAACCAGAATCTGATCTTGAGAATGAAACGCATACAATTCTCTGGGACTTCGAGATAAAGACGGATCACACTGACCCAGCCAAGTGACCGGACCTAGTGTTGATTAACAAAAAAAAAAAAAAAAAAAAAGAGAATTTGCCAACTGGTGGACTTTGCGGTTCCAGCAGCTCACATGGTGAAGCTGAAAGAAAACGAAAAGATTGACAAATACCTGGACCTTGCCAAAGAATTAAAAAAACTGTGGAATATGAGAGTGAAAGTGATACCAATTGTAGTTGGTGCACTTGAAACGGTCCCAAAAAAACTTGGAAAAAAGACTGGAGGATCTAGAAATCAGAGGGAGACTACTGCACTGCTGCAATCGGCTAAAATACTCAGAAGAGTCCTGGAGATCCGAGAAGACTTGTTATCACTCAGACTCCCATGTAAAACCATCAGTTAACGCTGATGTGAAAAACTCAAAAGGAGTGAAAATAATAATAATAATAATAATAATAATAAGAAGAAGAAGAAGAAGAAGAAGAAGAACGAAACGCGTAAAATTCTCTGGGACTTTGAAATAAAAACGGATCACCTTATCCCTGCAAGAAGACCAGACCTAGTATTGATAAACAAAAAAGAAAGAACTTGTCAACTGGTGAATTTTGCAGTGCCAGCAGATCACAGGGTGAAGCTAAAGGAAAATGCAAAAATGGAAAAATATCTGGACCTTGCCAGAGAACTGAAAAAGTTATGGAATATGAAAGTGAAAGTTATACCAATTGTGGTTGGTGCACTTGGAACAGTCCCAAAAGGATTGGAAAAGGGTTTGGAAAGTTTGGATATCAAAGGAAGGATTGAAACCATTCAGAACACTGCACTGATGAATCTGCCAGAATAATCAGACGAGTCCTGGAGACCTGGGGAGACTTGCGGTCACTCAGACTCCAGTGAAATACCATCAGCTAACACTGGTGTGAAAACTCAAAAGAAGTGAATAATAATAATAATAATAATAATAATAATAATAATAATAATAATAATAAAAGTTGTATACATGACATCCACTTTGGAGTAATGATCTGTAAAATCGAAAATAGTTTCGCATCAGCAGCTTTATTAACATTGAAGACACGCTTCATGTAACTGTTAACCTAGTAGGTAACGAAATCGATGAGCCGAGTTCAAATCATGGACAAATCTTTTTGTATTTCATACCAAGCTATTGCCGTTGCGAAAGGCATGAACCCGTCAGTTTTCTCTTCAGCTATGAATGAAAAATAGGGCAGACTGGATCCTTTAGCACTTGTAGGTCATTCACTTAAAGAGAATGAAAACTTTGAATTCTTTGGAATTTTTGTAAAGGCAAGCAGCTATGTAAGCTTGACTTCCATTGGCACTTTTGAAATTGAACCGTTATCATCCTGGGGCAGTGTATTTAAGTCCCTTGGCACGTTTTTTTTCTTCAGTCAGAGGAAAATATTGGACAAGAGCAGACGTTGTACCTGGTTCCACCGACTGCATGGTGTGTTGTTTGAAATTTGTAAACTCTATGTGAGTTAATTTTTATTCCGTAAGAAGGGATTGTGGGATACTTCTTCATTCAGAGAAACCTGAAAAGTTCAGCTTACTCTTACCAAGAAAAAACTAAGATGAGGGAAAGGGTTCTTTCAGAAAGAATTCAGCAGATAGAAGTGATAAATTCGTCAATGTTAGAAGAATTTACTCGGTATATCATCCATCTGATTGTCAGATGCCCGACGGAAAAGAAGAATCCAATACGGAACAAGAAGATGAGTTTGTTTTTCAGAAACTGTCAGCATCTGAAGGACCAGTAAAAAACTAAAGAACCATGAGTTCAGAAACTATTATGTCCATTTTGAAGGTGCTTTTGAACTGTTGTAAATTGCTACTGTCTTTATAGAAAAAAGCAAGTCAATTTTCACTTTTTGTGAGTATTTCACACCAATTCTAACTGAAGTCTGAGTGACAACAAGTCTTCTCGGGTCTCCACGTCTCTTTTAAGTATTCTAGCAGATTTTAAATTTAGTGGTCTCAATGGTCTCGATTTTTCCACTGATCTGCAGTTCTCCCCAGTTTCTTGAGCTCTTTGGCGACCGTTTTAAGGGCACCAGTTACAATTATTATCCCCGTTATTTACATGTCGCACAGCCTTTTCAGCTCTCTGGCAAGGTCTTAGTATGTGTCAATCGTTTCGCTTTCTTTTATTTTCTTTTGACGACAAGTACTTCCTTCTTGTCAATCAGACCCTTATTGACAACGATCCCAATTGTTATCCCCGTTACAGAGCCTATTATGTCCATTTTGTAGGTGCTTTTTTAACTACTGTAAATTGCTACTGTCTTTATAGAAAAAAGCAAGTCAATTGGCTTTTCAAATCCCTCTCTTTTATTTTTGGAAAATGTTAATTGTTTTTTAAGACATGCATGACGAAGAAAATGCAATTGCCACATGTATGACGTATTTTTTTTATAGTTCTTTTAATAAATTGATGTGTTGTACTGGGATATTATCGTTTGTTCCGGTTTGAAGAAACGCCCAACTTCTTTCTTTGAAATTTTTAAATTTCATAATTCCTTTCTTTTACAGCAGTAAGGAGGCCATTTCCTTGTTGATAGCAACAATTAACTAATTATTGTTCAATGCTCTTCGGCGAAG
The DNA here is from genome assembly GCA_023376005.1 of Doryteuthis pealeii. Taxonomy (NCBI): domain Eukaryota; kingdom Metazoa; phylum Mollusca; class Cephalopoda; order Myopsida; family Loliginidae; genus Doryteuthis; species Doryteuthis pealeii. The sequence continues at coordinate 17,160,750 of CM042144.1, forward strand.
GAAATAAGATTTTGGGATGTTTGTTTATTTTTAGAAGCATTGTTGAATAAAGCACATATTAATATTTATATTTTTGCTTGAAGGCAATTACAATGCGCATATCGCATAAAATTCGATATTATAGAAGATAAATAATATTGACAAGTGAATCTCGCAAAGAATTACTCGGTGTGTAGAACATCGTACAGCAGCTGTTTCGACCTTATTAAGTCTCATCAGCGATGTATACTAACGATTTTCCTCCGACAGACATCGTTAGTATACATCGCTGATGAGACTTAATAAAGTCGAAACAACTGCTGTACGATGTTCTACACACCGAGTAATTCTTTGCGAGATTCACTTGTCAATCTTATTTATCTTCTATAATTATCGAATTGTATGCGATATGCGCATTGTAATTGCCTTCAAGCAAAAATATAAATATTAATATGTAATTATTGTTCATTTTAGTTTGATTTTCGAGTTACTATCTCGATGAAATCGAATAAATGGCTAAATACAAACTTTAACAAAATCAAGTATTAATTTGAATTATTCAGGAATCTTTCTTCTATTGTGGATTAAAAAGCTGTGATTAACGACCAAATTTTAAAAAAGGGTAATTGTTCAAACTTTCGCTTTTTGAGTTGAATTGTTTGTTTGTTTGTTTGGTTTGTTTTGTTTTACGGCATATCAACCTCAATGGGTCATTTAATGTTGATAAAGTTTTGAAATAAATCAATCCTTAATGGATAATACAAATTTTTATAAATACATTTGTTCTATTTAACCCATAGATGGGACCCTAACAGGTACTACCACTCCGGGTCAGAGTGGACCAGGGAGCAATGGTGATGAAGGGGTGCTCCACATTCCCCAAACCTCCAGAACTGGAACCTCACCATCAGATAGAGTTTAACGTCATTCCCAGGACATGTAGACCCGCAGCCACTGCCTTCTAGCACCCAGATGATAAAAAGGGGTTGGGGCTTGCCATAAGGGCAATAGGGTTGGGAAAATCATATAGGTGCTAGGGCTTGCCGTGACCAGCCGATTGATCGGACGGGGCCTCTCCGACCGCCCGTCTAGTTCAAGATAGGGTCAAAGTGGAGTATTGCATGTCATGAACTGCTCATCCACCTGGGCTCTATCCTTAAGCATCATGGGTCGCCACCCACGACCAACAGGTGGCCCCATTGGGGGAGTCTTAGCCCTCTGCAGAGGTGCAGTCGGTACATTCTAACGCCCCACCGACAGGCTGGGAGTTGAATTGTATTCACACAACTCTTAAATATTACTAATTAGGAAATTTAAAAAGAAACATTGAGACACTTAGCCTATTTTAAACGGTCTCTTAATTTGCTAATCAATCAAAATATATATTTGAACTGGGTGTTTTCTATTATGAAAGACCGTACGGCCATTCACATATTCGGGCGAGTATTTATGACACACCCTAATTGCTTGTACATGAATTTTTATACGAAATCTAATATTATATTTTTAATATCCTTAAGATTTGACTCCTTGCAAGTTTTTCACACCAGTCTTAACTAGTGGATTTTCACTGAATTTTGAGTGAGAGCAAGTCCCTTAGGTCTCCAGGACTCTACTAAGTATTCTAACTGATCTTAAAAGTGCTGAGTTTTGGATGGTCTCGATTCTTCCTCTGATCTCCAGTTCCCACAGTCTCGTTTCTGAGCCTTTGGGAATCGTACTAAGAGTATGAACTACAATTAGTGTCACATTCATGTTCCAATGTTCTACTCTCAGGCAAGATCCAAGTATTTGTCTAAAGAAGATAGATCTTGCCTTCTTTCATTTTCAGGTAAAAGGCCATAAAACTACTCGATTCTTCCTCTGATCTCCAGTTCCCACAGTCTCTTTTCTGAGCCTTTGGGAATCGTACTTAGAGTATGAACTACAATTACTGACACATTCATGTTCCACGGTCTTTTCTACTCTCAGGCAAGATCCAAGTATTTTTCTAAAGAAGATAGATCTTGCCTTCTTTCATTTTATGGTAAAAGACCATAAAACTACATGCTCAGAGTATGTATTATTATCATCTTCACTTTTTGCGAGTATTTCACATCAATTTTTAACTGAAGTCTGAGTGACAACAAGTCTACTCAGGTCTCCACGACTTTTCTAAGTATTCTGTTGATCTTAAATTTAGTGGTCCCAATGCTCACGATTTTTCCACCGATCTACAGTTCTCCCCAGTTTCCTGAGCTCTTTGGCGACCGTTTTAAGGGCACCAGTTACAATTGTTATCCTCGTTACTTACATGTCGCACAGCCTTTTAAGCTCTCTGGCAAGATCTTAGTATGTGTCAATCGTTTCGCTTTCTTTTATTTTCCTTTGACGACAAGTCCTTCCTTCTTGTCAATCAGACCCTTATTGACAACGATCCCAGCAAGTTCGTCAGGACTATAGCCAGGTACATGTAAGTGCCTGAGTTTCTTATCAGGTAGGTAGAACATGAAGACATTTGCTATTTCTCATACAAAATGAGAAAAAGAAATTGATCGGCCATCGCTCTTGGAAGGTCCTCTACACAACATCCAGTATCCTCGAAGAGGTGATCGATGTATATTCTTGCTGGCCGACCGACACTAGCGTGTCCATGTGTAGGTGCATACAGAAAAACGTCACTTATGTGCTCATCCTTGCCTCTCCAGTTTTTTCCAGCATGTTTTGTTCATCTTACTCTGATGGTTTATGTGTTAGAAACCAAATGAATGTACAGCTGCTCATTTTTGGGGTGTTGCTTCCAGGATTTTTCAAGACAGCACACAGCATCCTTGTGTGACATAATTCATGGGTAGCCTGAGTATTATGTAAGTAGTGTAGATATATGTGAATTGAATCGTCAAAGATTCAAATAGAGGGAGTGGATGGAAAAGTACCGTTACCTTTATGATTGGCATGTTTAAATCTTTAGTTGACCACCCGTAAAAAGGCGCCAATAGAAGGGGTGAACAAAAATTAGTTTCTGGAAGATATTTGTCCACAGAAAGTCAGTGTGAGTGGACGCAGAGGTCCGCTCGCTCTGAAATGCCCATTCTCACCGCGGGGTTTTGGGCTGGGGTTGTTTTTAGTAAAGAAAATAGAAAAAAGTCTTTCTTGATTAATCAATAATAAAGATTGTTGGGATTATGTTCCCTTTGCCTGGAAGAGTTATCTTCCCGCTGGGGTTTCCGTGCCGACCACCAGGAGGTCTGGTATTTAAGCGCGAGGTTCAAACTCTTCTGCCTCTTTTGGTGTTTCTTCTCATCGAACTCACACTATCTACCCGTTTCTCGGTGGGAGCTTCTGCCCCCACCGTCACTAGTAAGTGAATTATACGGCATGGACTATCCTTAGTCCTATATATTTTATATGTACATTTAGGTATCTCTTTTATACCTAAATATTGTATTTCCTTTCATGAATGTTTCCTTTTATTATTTATATTTTACTTATTATCTACTATGTATCATGTATTCCTGTTATATATTGTTCCATGTGCCAGTAATAAAGTCCTTCTTGTTATATGTTTAACACCCTTGTCGGAGTTTGTTTTGTTTCAACAAGTTATAACATTATTATAACCTTGAATCTTACAAGATGATCAGCCTGAACAGCCCGAAAAGAAAGAATAAATCAACCCACAGAAGAAACCCAAAGGAAAATGCCAGGAACAAGTAGGCGAAGAAAACAAGCAAAAACCAATTCATCATCCCCTCAAACTGTCTCTGTCTCTGTCTCTCTGTCGCTCTTTCTCTCTCCTCATTATATACCTGATATGTTAAGTGGCTATATAACACTTGTATAGTTTGTTGGATTGTTTTGGTATATAAGGTGTGCTATAATACACCACTTAAATGTATAGACTAAGTGAGGTCACGTTGTTTAAACCTCAGCCAATCCACATCCCGAATCCGTGGTTGGTTGACTAATTGATCACTGATGCTGAGAGACGACCATTTGCAATCATTGACGAAGGACTTGCAAGACTGAGGAGTACCAAGGAACAGCCAAAGGATTCTTTACCAAGGATCGCGCTCTGCTTAGCACAAAGGGTCTCCGCTGGACAAGAGCTCTTGCTTGAAGCCTAAAGAATGGCCACTAAATCGTAACATCTACCTATTTACTCGAGACGTTTTGTTAGTCTAAGTGGTGACGCCATACAGTAGCACTGACAATTTTCGCTTTATCTCATCAGATTTACATATGATGGATTATCAGTCTCTAATAGTCCATACAACCTATCAAATAGTAAAGTTGGCGAAGTGGCCTATTTACGGTATCAGCCGGAAAGCGAGGGAATCTATCCCCTTTTCACTAACGTTAGAAGAAGATTCCTTTTCCGTTTGCGGTGGAGTACCTTCATGATATAATTCCAAACAGTCTCCACATGTTCACCATCCCTGTCAACACATTCTTAGATTTAGGCAGGCGTGGCACTGCTGGAGAAGCAAGAACGAGCTCATAAGCGACGTTCTCCTGTGGAAGCCAACTCATGGGCATGCTAGTGTAGGCCGCCTAGCAAGGACCTACATTGACCAAGTATGCGAGGATGCTGGTTGCTGCGCAGAGGAGCTCCTAGAGGCGATGAGTGATAGGGCAGGTTGGCGAGAGATTGTCATGGATATCCGTGCTGCCTGTGCGATATGATGATGATCATGATATTAGAAAAGCAGAACTGACATTATAGAGACTACCTGGGGAAGATTCCAATAATGTGTTAACAGGGATGAACAGGTGGAGACTTTAAAATCATATAATAAAGAAACCCCATAGGAATGTTAACATTTTATAAAAACACCACTCCTTAATGGCAGCTGGTGATGGCTTAGGGGTTTACGGATCGGTTTGACAAAATATTAAGAAAGGGGGATGAAATGGAAAAGAAACAAGTTTTGTCTAATTCAGGGACGCCCCGGCCACTTCCTGGGCTCCCTAGCATATTTCACCCATTGGGGAATTCGTGGGTAGTACGCGCCGGTCCTGTCCTTAAATTTTAAAACAAAATTACAGTGCCTATTAATGAACTCAAAAAGCTTTCCCCTATAAATAAAAACCGTATGCTCTGGTTTAGATTATATTATTGTCCATCCCAGACAATCATCGGTTTTCATTCCATCCCAGACGATTAGTCGGGTTTCATTCCTAGTCTGAGGTAGTTGCCATGTCTAGCAACACTGATGAGACGTGAAATGTCGAAACACGGTGTCTGTGGATGACTTATTATGTGCTTCCTACTTTACCGCACAGATCCAAGTCGTATAACCCATGAATGCTAATGGAAGCAAAGAGGTTGCAATGGTGTAATGGTTATCGTCGAAGCAAATATGCTCCAGGACACGAGTTCAAATCCTGAACGAGGCTGCTTGCATTTCATATGGCACTAATACCCTTGGGAAAGGTATAAATCCAATTATTCTCCCTCCAGCTATGGGTAAATAGTTGGGCAGACTATGCCACTCAACCTTGGTACGGCAACTGATCTAGGAGAATGAAAACTCGGAATTCAAATTTCGTAAACTCTGCTTAAAAATTGATCATGTGTCACATCCAGCTCGTGCGGAGGAGTTGGTAAATATATTAATGGAAGCAAAGATAGTTTTTTTTATTTTTTAAAAGGGATTATTTTGGCTTAATTAAATAATGATAATGATGATGATGATGATGATGATGAAGATGCTGATTGTCTGGGATGGACAATAATATCATCTAAACAAGAGCAGACGGTTTTTATTTATAGGGTAAAGCTTTTTAGAGTTCATTAGCAGACAAGGCTCTCGCTAAACGTGTTTCTCTGTCGACTGATATTGCTTTGTTGTTGTTCTTCTTCTCTATTTTCTTCTTCTTCTTCTTCTTCTTCTTCTTCTTCTTCTTCTTCTTCTTCTTCTTCTTATAATTATTATTATTATTATTATTATTATTATTAGTCTTTTCACATGTGTGATGTAATCCATTTTTCACAACATTAGGTGTTATCATCATTGCAGAGTTTCAGAACGAATGAGAATTGCACTCAATGGTTGGCCCCTTGAAAATTGGGCCGCCTCCAATCTTATGCAGAATTCTCCATTGACATTTTGACGAAAGATAAAAGGAAGGAGGAAAAGAGCAGCCGTATAAAGTAGATGATGAGAAACAGAAAGAGAAGGAAGATTAGAAAGAGGAGGACATTGAATGTTCACTAGAAAAGGATGAGAAAGAAGGGGAGGGAAAGTAAAATGTGAAAATAAAGAGGAGGAGTGGGCAACGAGGAGAAGGAGGAGGAGGAAGAGCAGGATGTGAAAAAATAAATCAAAACAATAAATGCAGAAAAGAACGAATTAAGAAAAGAGTAGAGAATGGGACAGAGAAGATCCGAAAAGTGTAGAAAATGAAAGACCCCCCCCCAAAAAAAAAATAATAAATTAAGCGTTGAAAAGAATTTGAACAAAATATTAAGAAAGGGGGATGAAATGGTTTGGTTTGGTTCGTTTTGTTTTACGGCATATCAACCTCAGTGGGTCATTTAATGCCGATAAAGTTTCGAAATGAATCAATTCTTAATGGATAATACAATTTTGTTATAAATACATTTTTCTATCTAACCCATTGATGGGACCCTAACAGGTACTACTACTCCGGGTCAGAGTGGACCAGGGAGCAATGGTGACGAAGGGGTGCTCCAAATTCCCCAAACCTCCCAAACTGGAACCTCACCATCAGATAGAGTTTAACGTCATTCCCAGGACATGTAGACCCGCAGCCACCGCCTTCTAGCACCCATATGATAAAAAGGGTTTGAGGCTTGCCATAAGGGCAATAGTGTTGGGAAAATTATATAGGTGCTAGGGCTTGACGTGACCAGCCGATTGATCGGAGGGGGCCTCTCCGACCGCCTGTCTAGCCCAAGATAGGGCCAAAGTGGAGTATTGCATGTCATGAACTGCTCATCCACCTGAGCTTTATCCTTAAGCATCACGGGTCGCCACGCACGGCCAACAGGTGGCCCCATTGGGGGAGTCTTACCCCTCTGCAGAGGTGCAGTCGGTGCATTCTAACGCCCCAGCCGACAGGGCGGGAAAAATTGAAGCGTTGAAAATAAGTTGAACCAGATATTAAGAAAGGGCAATGAAATGGAAAAGAAACAAGTTTTGTCTAATTCAGGGACCCCCCGCCACTTCCTGGGCTCCCTAGCATATTTCACCCAGTGGGGAATTGGTGGGTAGTACGAGCCGGCCCTGTCCTTAAATTTTAAAACAAAATTACGGTGCCTATTAATACACCCATCAAAGAGTAAAGTAGAAATAAATAGTTTTCTTTCTTTTGTTGTGTTTAATGCCATATCAACTTTCGTAGGTTATTTAATGCCAAAGCCATTATTATAGAAGAATAGTAGTGGTACCATTTAACAAATAACTGGAAGGGGTGATGGGGTTCGTACCTTTCTTAGTGGTACTAGCAACAGAAAACACCATCCGGGCGTCGTAAAAATTAATTTTTGAAAGACATTTCCTGAGAGGGTGGGAGTTAAAATTTCAATGTCAGAGGGTTTGTATCATAAGTAAGACAAATCCTCATATTTATTAAAGGAGTAAAAAAATAA
>CM042144.1:17170825-17175825 GCA_023376005.1 Doryteuthis pealeii
CTTAACAATGCTGTTGTCTACTGCGAGAAACTTAAGTCGGTAGTTTTTTAAACCATTCTATTTTAAACGTATATATAATATATATATATATATATATATATATATATATATATATAATATATATATATATCACCAAGCGCATACAGTATACAGTTTTTGAAAAATAAAAATAATTCAAAGATTGACTTACAGAAAGCCGCTAAAGCGTTTCGGTTTTAATCAAACCATCAACGGGGCTCAACCTGGTTAATAATTATAAATCATGTGAAGAGAAATTGGTATAAAACAAGCAAAAGCTTGTGAGCCTTAGTTTACGATGCTCAAAAAAGGCTCAAAAATGCCAGAAAAATGCCAGAAAAATTTAAAAACAAAACGTCTCGCGATGTTAGCGTTCCTATTTTGCTAGTATATATAAACGAAAACTATAAGATTCAACGAGGAATACTAAGAAAAGTGGGTATTTTTTTTTTGTATTTGTATATTGTTTCAAAACTTTATAGTTTTCGAGAATAATGCATTTAAAAGTCTAAGAGAGATGAACAGAATAGAAAGAGAATTCTAGCTTTTGGCAAGAGATTTCTCTCCAGAGGTATTATAACGCCCCGAAACGTCGAGAATCAAATTGGTTATCATGCCGCTGAGCTATCAGCGGTGCCAAAGCACTGGAAAAACTGTGCCCAAGTTACTTTGATTTGCTTATATCGAGGCAGTGATCTCACAATCGATCCATTATGCAAGTTTCCAACTGGCAGGTGGATTATTTTCTCACCATGGTTCCTCGATCCGAAAATCTTCAGTCGGCCGCCCACGGCTTATTGCAGCTTCAGTTCTTAATATTGGAATAGACACACAGGTTTAAAGGTTAGATGAGTACATTAGCTATCGGTTATAAGTGCGACTTCAACTGCTGCTGCTGTTGTTGCTGCTGTTCATACCCTGCTGCTGATGATGATGAAAGCTGCTGCTACTATTGCTGCTCCTGTCCCCTTGCCACCTTCCTCTCCCCTCCCTTCTGTGTCAATGTTTATAAACACTAAGTAATATCTAAGTTTTGATCCGTGGGGAACACATGTAATTAGCGTCTGACACCTGCGCCTTCTACATTTTGAAAGCCACCCCACTGGAAAACTAGCCTCGCTTGGACACCGTCCGATTCGGCACACCGTTTTTGACGCCTGCTTTCGCGAGGCCCGGATGGAAAAGGTCAATGAGTGCAGACTGGAAATTCTGCATTGAAGTGCCACCGGCTTTCTTCACACATTCTCAGTCAAGGGCGCTGGACTCTAACGCAATTTCGGATAAGACTTTTAAGTTCAATTTGCCGAATCCGACCAAGTGTTGCCAACTTCTGACCAAGAAATCGTTTTTGGTCGCTTTACATCTGCTTGTTGTTTGTCAATTGGTTTTGTGTAAAACGATATGGGGTCAACTGAGTGCAAATATAAGCAGGTTAAAATAAACAGACAAAGAAAAGTCGTCGGATTGCCTAAAGTCGGTATCAGCCAAACACCGAGGGGTCTATCCACTTTTCACTAGTGCTAGACCCAGGAGATAGAGGTGGAGCGTCAACCTACCAAGAGCTCCTTACTTTACCGCACAGATCCCTGTGCTATTCATACACTGAGATGGCGAGGGCCGGTATCGAACAAGGAACCTTGTGCTTTCTGGTCAGACGCTCTACCGACTGAGCTAATGAATGAATATATAAAATAAGATGAATAAATAAAACAATGTGGAATGAACTGAATTATCAACATTCCAGGGGTGAGAATATATTCAAAGTAGGAAGTACCAAGAATTTGTATTATTTGGATTATCATGTTTATCATTCCAGTTCAAGATTAATCTTCTTTTGTTCTACGTATGTGTCTCTTTATGCAATAACACTTCTTTTCCCCGACCTGTCGGCTGGGGCGTTAGAATACACTGACTGCACCTCTGCAGAGGGGTAAGACTCCCCCAATGGGGCCACCTGTTGGCCGTGGGTGGCGACCCGTGATGCTTAAGGATAGAGCCCAGGTGGATGAGCAGTTCATGACATGCAATACTCCATCTTGCCCCTATCTTGGGCTAGACGGGCGGTCGGAGAGGCCCCCTCTGATCAATCGGCTGGTCACATCAAGCCCTAGCACCTATATAATTTTCCCAACCCTATTGCCCTTATGGCAAGCCCCAATCCTTTTTATCATATGGGTGCTAGAAGGCGGTGGCTGCGGGTCTACATGTCCTGGGAATGACGTTAAACTCTATCTGATGGTGAGGTTCCAGTTTTGGAGGTTTGGGGAATGTGGAGCACCCCTTCATCACCATTGCACCTGGTCCACTCTGACCCGGGTGGTAGTACCTGTTAGGGTCCCATCTATGGGTTAAATAGAAAAATGTATTTATAAAAAAATTGTATTATCCATTAAGAATTGATTTATTTCAAAACTTTATCGGCATTAAATGACCCACTGAGGTTGATATGCCGTAAAACAAACCAAACCAAACCTTCTTTTACGCTAATATCTTGGGATTGTCAATGAGTAAATCACATAACTCTCCATTATCATTTTTAACTGATAACATATCCCAACTTCCTGTAAATCAATCGACTACCTACAGATATATAAAGATACGTGACTTTGACCAGGAAACTTTTAATTTATGTATTTACATAACCTCTCCACACAGGCAGGATGTGACACAAGGTCGATTTTTAGCAGAGTTTGAATTCAGAGATTTTCCTTCTCCTAGACCGGTTGCCATATCAAATTTAGTGAGTCCAGTTTTTACTCAGAGCCAAAGGGTGAAATTTTATTCAATACACACTATATTTTATTTCTTGATTTTTTTTTAGACTTGATAATTTGGATTATTTGGATTATTCTGTCTATTGTCCTCATCGTTATTGTTATCTGTACAACGTTTAGGTTAATGTGCCTTTCGGCCTTCTTCAGTTATTTCTCGGGAACCTTCTTTTCAAACCAGGAACATTCTTGTCGTAATCGGGAGCCATCACGGAACTTTAAACCGAGCCCTTTATTCAATACAAAGGAGTATCCTGTTCTCATATCTCTAACCATACCTGGGTACAAGTGTTAAGCTGCGGTAATTATTATTCTATGTTACTGTCACCGAGAGATCACGGTCACTTAGAACTGTCATAATTTCAACGCCTATATCCACTACCCATGTCTAATTGGAAAGTTCCCGAGTTTGAGAAGGTTCCTGAGTCCGACAAGAAACACCTAAATAAGGCCCGAGTACACATCGATCGAAAAATTGCATAGATAACAATAAAGATGAGACAATAGTCCGAATAATCCAAATAATCCAAATTATCAAGTCTCATCTCAAAGATTCAGATAAATAGCATCAATAGTTGTTTATTTTATTCTATTTATTTTGTAAATAGATAATTTAGGTAGATGTCGTTAGATTATAGGTGTTCATGGTGTAATGGATACCGTAAGAAAATAACACAGTGAGTTCAAATCCTGGAAAAGGCTGTTTTCATTTCACTGAGCGCTGATAACCGCAGTAAAAGTATACATTCAACTATAGAAAAAAGCAGAGGTTTTGAATTTTAACCTTGGTAACCGGTCTAAAAGGAAAAAATAACGTTCCATACATTAATCTTTTTCCAAAATACATGACATAAGATTAAGAGGAAGTCCAGCCCAAAGAAAAAAAATAACGTTTGAGCTGGACTCCCTCTTCATATAATGTCAATTATATATATATATATATATATATATATGTTTTTTTGAAAAAACAATTAGCATTATTCTGCTGACAGAATTTCTGTTTCTTAGTCATCAAACGAGCAAAAAAAATATATGAAAGTAAAATTAAGAGAATAGGACAAACACACGCTGGAATGCTTAATTTTTTAAATGCGCATACTGTTTCAAAAAATAAAATTAATTTTTATTTTTTAAAAAATCGAATTTCTAATCAAAAATAAACTCTTTGGTTAAATATATAAAAAAATGTAAGAATTATCAAAATTTTCAAATATGAAGCATTAAGTTGTTTACATATCCAAGCACACTTGAAAGGAGATGTTAAGTTTCAAAAAGTTCTTTTTTTTAGTGTTCAGAATAATCTTCGGAGGTTAAAAAATCCGTATATTTTGTTTTTCATGAGACAAATGTGTAAAAATTTATAAATATATTATTATTATATATATATATATATATAATATTATATATATATATATATATATAGGATGGAGCATTTATTGGTGGCCTTTACGTACACACAGATGTATGTATTAAAACAGTTAAAGTCCCTTTGCATTCGGTGGTGACGATAGCCGAGCGGTTAAGCTATCCGACTGATGCTGAATCGGTCGGAGTTCTATCCCAGGTGTATCTCACAAAATGTCTAGCCACACTGAAGAAACTTGATAAGTCGAAACACGTTTCTATGGATGACTATATATATATATATGTGGAGATTATGTACTTAATTAAAGTCATACCTAATTTTGTTAATTAATTAATTATAAGTCCGATAAACATACCAGTTTAAAATGAACGAGAAATTCAGGGGAAGCCAGCTAGTGTAGTGGTTAGAATGTCCGCCTGACAGGTAGGGTTCGAATCGCGCACAAAGCATTGCCCTGTCTATAGCTCTGCTGATGAGGCCTAATGGGCTGAAATGTACATACAGAGATGACTTTTTCTCGATTTGTTTACGCTTTAAATTTAAACCGATATGCACGCCTAATTCATTTAGTTATAATTAATTAATTAACAAAATTAGGTATGACTTTAATTAAGCACATAATCTCCCACAAATTGGCGGCATTCGCCATTTTCAAACACAGTTTGACTACTTCATATATATATATATATATATATATATATATATACAGGGTGTTCGAGATAAATTTGACATATATATATATATATATATATATATTGTTATGTTTCTCCGTAGGTTGGAGGTATTGGCACACACTGCGCATCATTTAAAAGCTTGGACCTTTCTTCGTTCAGATGCATGATTAC
>CM042144.1:17185825-17207862 GCA_023376005.1 Doryteuthis pealeii
CTATTACACTCATTCTTAGTTTTGTTCATCGTCAAATCTTTAATAAACGAACAATTTACATTCCCACCCTGTCTGCTGGGGCGTTAGAATGCACCGACTGCACCTCTGCAGAGTGGTAAGACTCCCCCAATGGGGCCACCTGTTGGCCGTGGGTGGCGACCCGTGATGTTTAAGGATAGAGCCCAGGTGGATGAGCAATTCATGATATGCAATACTCCACTTTGGCGTTATCTTGGGCTAGACGGGCGGTCGGAGAGGCCCCCTCCGATCAATCGGCTGGTCACATCAAGCCCTAGCACCTATATGATTTTCCCAACCCTATTGCCCTTATGGCAAGCCCCAAGCCCTTTTTATCATATGAGTGCTAGAAGGTGGTGGGTGCGGGTCTACATGTCCTGGGAATGACGTTAAACTCTATCTGATGGTGAGGTTCTAGTTTTGGAGGTTTGGGGAATGTGGAGCACCCCATTCATCACCATTGTTCCCTGGTCCACTCTGACCCGGAGTGGTAGTACCTGTTAGGGTCCCATCTATGGGTTAAATAGAAAAATGTATTTATAAAAAAATTGTATTAACCCTGAAGAATTTATTTATTTCAAAACTTTATCGGCATTAAATGACCCACTGAGGTTGATATGCCGTAAAACAAAACAAACAAACAAACAAAAAAATTACATTCGAATGAATCAATATGTTACAATATTTTTTTTCCTACAAATAAAGACATGGATTTTACAACATGTTAACCCTTGGCTAATTTAATGCCGAAGTCATGTTTGTCTTATTCATTATTATTGGGTATTGGTGTTTCTTTTATTCATTATTATTGTTTTTTAACTCATTTTTAAAATTCATTTACCCCATAGATGGGACTCTAACAGGTACTACCACTCCTGGTCAAAGTGGACCTGGGAGTAATAGTAATATAGGATAATCCATACTTCCAAAAACTCCAGAATGGGAACCTCACCACCAGAGGCAGTTTAACATCATACCCAAGACACTAAGACCCTCAGCAACCGCCTTTTAGCACATCTATGATAAAAAGGGATGGTCTTTTGCCTGAGCAATATGGTCGGTATAATCATATAAGTTCTAGGGCTTGACGGACCAGCCGTTTGATCGGGATAGGGGTCTTTCCGACCGACCATTTAGCCCAAGCAAGCGTCAAAGAGGAGTGTAGCATGTCATAGATTGCTCAGCCACCAGGATTCCGTCCATAAGCATCACGGGTCGCCACTCAAGGCTTACAGGTGGCCCAATTGGAAGGAGGTCTTACTGCTCAACAGAGGTGCAGTCGACTTATTATACAGTCCCAGCCGACAGAATTGTTGCTATTTTAGGGGTAAAGAAGGAAATAAACTAAACAAATTTATTTTTATTACTTTAACGCAACAAGCAACTAGAAATTGAATTTAAGTTTTTGTCATATATACAAAAAAAAAAAAAGTTCTTGAAAAAAAATGTTTCATAACACTCAAGTTTGGGAATATCATTAAAAAAATGATATTTCAAATGTAAACAAAAATAAAAATATTTCTCTAAAATAAACATAGTACTATGCGTATTATTAGCGATTCTTTAAATTTGATTAATCATTTTCCTCTCTTTTTAAAAAAATTGATAAATCATATTCTCTCTCTTACTCCAGTTTTCTCTTTCGCACTTCCTCTCTGGTGTTCCTATTTGTTTTTATAGTCCGGTCATGGACCGGATACTTTTGCTAGTATATATATATAGTTGGGACATAATGCGGCAACAAGAAGAACCTCTCGCCATCGAGTAAAGGTAAGCAAAATGGTGAGGCATGTTATGGTTTTTGGAGTGAGTTCGAGCCTCAGTCGCAAGTATCCATACAAAAATCGATTAAACAAACAATTAGAATTTATACCGTATTTAGGTATAAGACGCACCATTTTTACTCCTCACAAAACCAGTGAACTTGGTGTCCGGTTGTGTCACCAACAACAATGAGTCAATCAAAATAACTCTTGCTGTAAGTTCGTGAAAGGATCGCACAGGGGACTTGGGTATTTTTTAAAATTTTGCGGGATGTCTCTGTGACGTAGTTTCTAATATGCTGGACTGTGACATCGTAGTAAACGAGTCGCGATTGCACGTTCACTTTCGTTCACTTTAGGATTAAGAATGACCCCCAGTCCCACAAGCTACGGGTTTAATAGCACCACTACTGTTATTCTACAAGGATGGCTTTGTCATTAGATAACCTATGAATGTGGATACGTCTTTTGAAAGGTCCAAAAATTCAAGATAATATCAATCCTTTGCATGTCTCTCCAGCAAACGAAATGCAATTCCTTTCCCAACCGAACACGCCACTCTCACTTCAAATAGCAGTCGTTAGATTTCACTTGCCGTCCAAACACTTTCTGCCTCACTCCCTGTGTCAGCGACAGTCCGTCTTATTTCTGCTCGTTCGGCTGCGCTTATGCAAATTCCGATATACTTCATACGGGTCTCTACTAACAGCATTTCAGCTACGAGGAGGTAGCGAGTTCGAATATCCGTAGCCACTCGCCACACTCTTCCCCCTCGCACAGGCCAAACATATCCTGACGCGCTTTGTTTGTGGGGGCTGGGAATCCGCTTGTTCATAGGGCTGCATTTCAATTTCGTCATAATACGACATTAAAGAAAGATAGAAACCAAAGCAAACCAAACGGGGCAGTCAATTAGAGAACTACTGGCAGAGTATAAGATAATAAGTTTATATAAGAGTATAAGTTTAAAAAAAAAATCAAACGACAGCATTAATTGATGTTGTATAGATTTAAAGTTGTTGCATAGTGATTCAGTAATACACTCTTTTTCACCAGTAAGCTGCAAAAGTAGATTGTTTTAATTTTTTTTCAACATTATTTTATTGCTAATCTGAAATATAAATATCGTTAAACATTCGGCAAAATTAGCAGTGAATAGTAATTTTCAGTTTATTTCAGTATAGGACTTCAAGTTTAATCTCAATTCCCTTAAAACAACAGTGGTCAAAATTGTATTGAAAATTTTTTTTCAACAAATTGGGTATACCTAATTAATGCTGTCCTTTAATTAAAAAAAAAACAAAAAAGGACTTATAAATAAATCGACGTATTTATAAGTTTAGGTATACCCAATTGATAAAAATCAATAAAACTCCGTGATTTTACAAAACAAATTTAATCCCTGATTATATAACTTATAGAGAACTACGAGCCGAGAATACCACTTCACGTCTTCCTGTTATTGATACCGGTACAGAGGGACACTTCAACATCGATAAGGAGTGGTATTTTCTGTGACCATTGTCTGACTTTCTTCTTTTCCTGATTTGAATTCGTCGTCATATCTTCAACTCGTCTTCGTCCCCACCAAATTTTTTTTTTCGTGACGAAGCAACGCCACTCATTCCTAAGTCAGTGCAACATCTTCATGTTATCTAAACTGAGAATGTATTACAATGTTAAGCGGTTTTGTTTCTTTGTTTAATGCCACATCAACCTTCGTGGGTTATTTAATACCAAAATTAATGCCATCCTTATTGAATAACAATAGATACTATTTAACTCATAGTGTTGGATATTGTACAAACGGAAATATGAATTTCCAGTTAAATTAAACAAAGCGAACAAAAGAAGGATGAGAAACAATAAGTTCGGAGATAGTTATCAGATCAAGGGTAGAGATGCGTAGGCGTATTGTCAATACAAAAGCCAGAGGTCAGTAGTGAACAGACCCCAGTCAGGAGAGAGACGGCGGACCGAGGCGGTCACGCACCGCCACGGCCAAGGGCGGTGAGACGCCACCAGCCACCCCTTTACCTGAACATCGCCAGATCCCAGCAGCAGTAGTGCCCATTGTCAACGCTCGCCACTCACACGGACCACGAGAGAATGTAAAGAAATGAACTAAAGTTGTTACAATGCCCATGTGTTGAGTCTCTACGCTGACTACTAACATACCCGCAGTATACCAGCAATGTATACGATTCAGAGTAGCGAAGAAGGGATATGCAACAATAGTAGGGAGATGGGGGGGGGGTCATAACTCCAATTGTATTGGCCCATAAGTGAACGTAATAGTACGACTGGAGTTCGAACTCGCTTACTATGATGTTAGGGTCCTGCATATAAGCCAATACACCACGATCGCTCCTTCTGTTCTAGAATGTCACTAAACTGCATACTTGTAATTTACAAACTTTATATGACTTTGAATAATAATTCCTATGTTATACCATCCTGTCGGCTGGGGCGTTAGAATGCACCGACAGCACCTCTGCAGAGGGGTAACCCCCCCAATGGGGCCACCTGTTGGCCGTGGATGGCGACCCGTGATGCTTAAGGGTAGAGCCCAGGTGGCTGAGCAGTTCATGACATGCAATACTTCACTTTGGCCCTATCTTGGGCTAGACGGTCGGTCGGAGAAGCCCCCTCCGATCAATCGGCTGGTCACGTCAAGCCCTAGCACCTATATGATTTTCCCAACCCTATGGCTCCTATGGCAAGCCCTAACCCCTTTTTATCATATGGGTGCTAGAAGGCGGTGGCTGCGGGTCTACATGTCCTGAGAATGGCGTTAAACTCTATCTGATGGTGAGGTTACAGTTTTGAAGGTTTGGGGAATGTGGAGCACCCCTTTATCACCATTGCCCCCTGGTTCACTCTGACCCAGAGTGGTAGTACCTGTTAGGGTCCCATCTATGAGTTAAATAGAAAAATGTATTCATAAAAGAATTGTATCATCCATTAAGAATGGATTTATTTCAAAACTTTATCGGCATTAAATGACCCACTGAGGTTGATATGTCGTAAAACAAAACAAACCAAACCATCATATGTTATATAAATAATTTGCACAGAATTATATATGATTTCAAGATTCACATTCTAATCTTCTATCTATTAATAATGGAGATTCGCTTCCAGTTTTTGTCTGTAACAAAAACTACGTCACTGCTTACGTCACTCTACCTTAAAGCGTCATAACATAGAATAAATACACTCAAAATTTGAGCATGCAACATTAAACAGTCCTCATTGTTTTTTAAAACAAGTTTTTATAGATACATCCCTAGTATCATATATTTATATATAGTTTGTTTTATTTTAATAGATATTCAAAGTTAGTAGAACTTAGTTTCAATTTCAAATTGTTTTATTTTTTTACTCCTTTGATAAATTTGATGATTTCATGATTTATGTTTCAAACTCTCCGACATTTAATTTTTAACTTCCACCTCCTCAAGCAATATCTTTCAAAAAATTATTTTTACATCGCCTGGATGGTGTTTTTTTTATTTTGCTTGTACTAATGATTTTGAATCCAATGTAGTGAACGTTATCTATTAAACCTGGCTTTGTCAAAACCAGTATGCAAATTAACCATACCATATATTATGTAAACCTTTATTTCTTAGGGATATATAAGGCACATTTTGGGATTTTAACTATGTTTTAAGGCAAAAGCAACTCAGATTTTCATAGCGACATCGTTAATAAATAAGATTTATTCTATGTATTAATGATTTTGACTATAAATTAAATTCACATAGATAAACTTACGCAGTTTCTGAGGTATTGTGACGTAAGCATTTACAGAGTTTCTGTTACAGACACCGATTCGCCATTATGATAAGATAGAAGACGACTACTAAATCCTTTAAACAAATCTAAATAATCTTGAACCATGAGATGTAAATAACACTATCACCAAACAAGGAATCGTCCAGTCGGTGGGACTAAACATGCGCTAACTATTCCCTGTATTTATTTACCAACCCCTCCACACGAGTAGGATGAGATACAAGGTCAATTTCTTAAGCGATATGTAAGGCGACGGAGTGGCCTATTGTCGGTATCAGCCAGATAGCGAGGGAGTCTATCCTCTTTTCACTAGCCCTAGACAAGGGAGATTGTTTTTGCGTTTGAGGTGGAACGCAACACCTACCATCAGCTCCTTACTTTACCGCACAGATTCCTGTGCTACTCATACGCTGAGTTGGCGAGGACCGGTATCGAACCAGGAACTTTGTGGTTTCTAGTCTGACACTCTACCGACTGAGTTAAACCGACGGTATGTAACAGGTTTGAATTCAGAGTTTTCCTTCTCCTGGACTGATTATCTAACTACGATTAAAGAGACCAATACTCCATGCTATTTACCTATTGCCGAAGAGAGAATAGTTGGATGTATAGCTTTACTAAGTGTATAGGTGCAATGTGAAATGTGAACAGCCTCGCCCAGGATTTGAACTCGTCTCGCTGTATTCATTTCATACAACTATACCCTTATCATTCCCTGTAGGGGGCGGTAATAACCCTAACCCAAAATGTGGTGTTCTAGGTATGACACCAAACTGCATCTGTTAATGAGGCTCCAGTTCTGGAATTCTGGGGAGTGTGGAGTAACCTTTTATTAACATTACTCCCAGGTCCACTCTGACCCACAGCATGGTCCCATCGATTCTTCAAATAGATCTGTTCATGAAATATTCGTATTCGACTAGAATACTTGATGCCATATAACAGTAGATTATTTTTATTTAGAATAGTTTGATTTGGTTTGCTTGTTTAATGGCATATCAACTCCTTCTGGGTTATTCAACGCTGAAATTATATTCATTAGTAAATCTTTGATTACAACCAGAGTTAAATTTTTCGATATTCCATGCTATTAATTTCTTTACAATTGCACTTTATATAATGCCATGTATTCCCATCTGATACAAATAATTTGCACATAGTTGGTTTCAAGTATTACTATCTCATACTAATAATTATATGGTTTCAAATAATTATTTCTATTCAATAATAAACATTTGTTTTCACACAATTATATGGTTTCAATTAACTGATTATAATCCTTGGAAAACAATTATAACTTCAAGTAACTATTATTAATACAAATGATATGTAGTTTTGCTCCTGGTGTAATAATTATCGCCGTAGAAAATTAACATGACGATCCGATTTCAAATAATGGACGAGGCTATTTTTATTTCACATATCGCTAATACACTTGGGAAGAAATGAATCTGACTAATACCCCTCGAAATATGCGTAAATAGTAAAGCAGTGTGGGATCTTTAAGCTTTGTATGGCAACCAACCTTGGTGAAGAAAAACTCTGAATTCAAACCTGTTAAACTCCGCTTAATTTGACCTTGTGTCACATCATACTCTTGCTGAGGAGTTGGGTGAATATATATATATATATATATATATATATATATATATATAGGATACAGTCATAACGTCACAACCAACACGCATTTTCATGGACACGCGCATGACAACATACGCGCAAGTAAAAAAAAAACCGCATTCACGTAAACATACAACACGAGAATACAGTTATATAAAAATACCATCATTTTCAAAAAAGAAAAAAAAATCATTTAAAAAGAAATGTCATAACTAGACTGCTTCAGTCCCAGTGATCTTTTGAAAAAGAGATATTATCTCGAAAATTCAAGAATTAAATACAGGTTAACACACAAAAGCATTGTTACCATATTATTATTTTTTCTTTACACCTGCATTGTGATAGCCTTCTAAATCAACCTCCTAACCAATATATACACAATGCTTCAAGCAAATTATAAAACTCTCTTATATATATATATATATATATATATATATATATATATATATATATATATATATATATATATATATATATATATTTTACAAACCCCTCTAAACGAGCGGGATGCTACACAATGTCAATTTCTTAAGTGGAGTTTAACAGGTTTGAATTCAGAGCTTTCCTTCTCTTAGACTGGTTACGTAGCCATAGTTAAAGAACCCAGTCTGTCCTGCTATTTACCTATAGCTGGAAGGAGAATTGGATTCATACCTTTCTCAAGGGTATTAGCACCATGTGAAATGCAAACAGCTTCGTCCAGGAATTGAACTCGGGTCGATTAGTGCATTACCTGCGACTCTAACCATTACACCACGCGTCTCCATGGTTGAATGCTTATATGGTTTCAAATAGTTTTATCAAGAAATAATAATTTTAACTAAATGAAGGGGTACTACATTCCCCAGATCTCCAGAACTGAAACCTCATCATCAGATGCACTTTGGTATCATACCCAGGGCTCCCCATATTTTTGGTGAGGTCTTACTTCTCTTAAGATGAGCCCTGTCGTCTGGGGCGTTAGAATGCACCGACTGCACCTCTGCAGAGGGGTAAGACTCCCCAAATGGGGCCACCTGTTGGCCGTGGGTGGCGACCCGTGATACTTAAGGATTGAGTCCAGGTGGATGAGCAGTTCATGACATGCAATACTCCACTTTGGCCCTATCTTGGGCTAGACGGGCGGTCGGAGAGGCCCCCTCCGATCAATCGGCTGGTCACGTCAAGCCCTAGCAACTATATGATTTTCCCAACCCTATTGCCCTTATGGCAAGCCCCAACCCCTTTTTATCATATGGGTGCTAGAAGGCGGTGGCTGCAGGTCTACATGTCCTGGGAATGACGTTAAACTCTATCTGATGGTGAGGTTCCAGTTTTGGAGGTTTGGGGAATGTGGAGCACCCGTTCATCACCATTGCTCCCTGGTCCACTCTGACCCGGAGTGGTAGTACCTGTTAGGGTCCCATCTATGGGTTAAATAGAAAAATGTATTTATAAAAAATTGTATTAACCATTAAGAATTGATTTATTTCAAAACTTTATCAGCATTAAATGACCCACTGAGGTTGATATGCCGTAAAACAAAACAAACAAACAACAAACAAAAAAAATTACATTCGATACAGTCAGTGTATTTGAAGCCATGTCAACAGTGTGGAACAAATGAAGAGAAACAGAAAAGTAAGAAAAAAGTCTTCAGGCAGAATGTAAAAGACAAAAAAACAAAAACAGAGAATATTATGAACGAGGAAACATGCAAATAGCATGTAAAAATAAAGCGGATTTCTTATGATCACAGCGCAAAACATATGTTCAAGAACTGATTATGTCTACGTAAAAATTGACAAAACAGAAGAAAACAGCAACTAGCGTCTTTGTCAAGATAAAGCCACCTATGAAGTAAATGCATCACATCAAATTGTCCCAAGAGGAATATCACCCCCCCCAAAAAAAACAAAAACAGGTGCAACAGAGACAGTGACACACTGGTTATTGTGCGAATTCATTTTACAAATGCTATGAGCACAAACCAGAAACTGTTAAAAAAAAAAATGTTTATTCACTAAACCTCGAAATGTTAATGTTTAATAGTACAACTGGTTTGAATTCAGTGTTTTCCTACTCCTAGATTGGTTGCCTTACCAAGGTTGAAGATCTCGGTCTGTACTTCTATTCATCAACAGAAATGTGGGGGCAGACAGATTGATGGCTTTCCCAAAGGTATTAGCGTCAAGTGAAACTCAAACAGACTCGTTCACAATTTGAACTTGGCTTACATTCATTAGTTACTTGAAAACATATTGCTTGAAAATGTGTAACTTCGGCATTAAATAACCCAGCAAGTATTGACATGTCCTAAAACCAACCAACTAACCAACCAAACAACATTTATTTATGTATGGATACGTGGCATATATATGTATTGGCAGGATATGACACCTGGTCAAATTTTAAGCAGATTGCCCTTAATTAGCGTTCAGAGTTTTCATTCTTTTAGACCAGTTGCCTACCAAGGCTAGATAGCCTTGTCTGACCTACTAGTCACCCATAGCCAAACGAAGAACAGAAGTATTCATGCCTTTCTCAAGGGCATTAGCACAAAGTCAAACCCAAACAACATCGTCCAGGATTTGAACTCTGATCACCGATTCCATTTCCTGTTAAGTTAAGTGCGGCTTGATACTACTACTACTACTACTACTACTACTACTACTACTAATAATAATAATAATAATAATAATAATGGTGATGATAATCATAATATAGGTTGGGAAGGTGATCCACTGGGAATTATGCAAAAAATTTAATTTTGGCCATACAACAAAATGGTATATGCATAAACCAGAATCTGTTCTTGAGAACAAAACGCATAAAATTCTATGGGACTTTGAAATAAAAACGGATCACCTTATCCCATCAAGAAGGCCAGACCTAGTGTTGATAAACAAAAAAGAAAGAACTAGTCAACTGGTGGAGTTTGCAGTTCCAGCAGATCACAGGGTGAAGCTAAAGGAAAATGAAAAAAATGGACAAATATCTGGACCTTGCCAGAGAACTGAAAAGGTTATGGAGCATAAAAGTGAAAGTGATACCAATTGTAGTTGGTGCACTTGGAAAAGTCCCAAAAGGATTACAAAAGGGTTTGGAAAGTTTGGATATCAAAGGAAGGATTGAAACCATTCAGAACACTGCAGTGCTGCAATCTGCCAGAATACTCAGAAGAGTCCTGGAGACCTGAGGAGACTTGCTGTCACTCAGACTCCAGTGAAATACCATCAGCTAACACTGGTGTGAAAACCCAAAAGGAGTGAATAATAAAAAAATAATAATAATCATTACACTTGAGAGACGACAGAGACAGATTATACGTATCAAGAAAAGATAATAAACTAATCCCGTCCAGGAGACCACACCTAGTGTTAATTAATAAGAAAAAGAGAACGTGTCATCTCGACCGATCACCGAATGAAAATAAAAGAAAGCGAAATACCTAGACAAATACCTAGATCTTGCCGGAGAACTGAGAAAACTGGGGAACATGAAGGTAAATGTCGTGCCAATTTTAATTGGTGCCCTTGGAACGACCCCGAAGGGTCTGGAAAGGACTCTGGGTGAATTGAAAATCAGAGGTAGAATCAGGACCATCCAAACTATAGCATTATTAAGATCAGCTAGAATACTCAGAAGAGCCCAGGAAACTTGAGGCGACTTGCTGTCATTCAACCTTCAGTGAACCATCGGTTAAGGCGGGTGTGGAAAACTTGAATGGAGTCAAATAATAATAATAATAATAATAATAATAATAATAATAATAAACTTGTCAAATGGCAGATTCTGCAGTTCCAGCAGATCACAGGGTTAAGATGAAGGAAAACGATAAGATAGACTAATACCTGGACCTTGCCAGAGAATTAAAAAAGCTGTCGAATATGAGAGTTAAAGTGATATAAATTGTAGTGGTGCATTTCGAACGGTCCCAAAACAATGGAAAAAAGACTGAATGGACTGGAAATTAGAGAAAGGATTGAGACCATCCAGGTTATTACATTGCTGCAATCGGCTAGAATACCCAGAAGAGTCCTGGAGACCTGAGGAGACTTGTCCGGGGAAATACCACCAGCTATCGCTGGTGTGAAAAACTCACAAGGAGTGAAATAATAATAATAATAATAATAATAATAATAATAATAATAATAATAATAATAATAATAATAATAATAATAATAATGTGAAAGAAGGGAAAAAGATAGATTAGTACCTGGACATTGCCAGATAATCAAAAAAGATGTGGAACATAAGGATTACAGTGATATCAATATCAACCATTCAGACCACAGCAGTACTAAAATCAATCAGGATACTTAGAAGAGTTAGGGAGAACAAAGGAGACTTGCTGTCACTTATCCAGTGAAACACTACCAGTATGATCCGATGTAGAATATTCTAAAGGTGTAGAATATTAAAGGAATAAAATGGTCTGTTTATTTTTTTGTTTGTTTGTTTTGTTTTGCGGCATATCAACCTCAGTGGGTCATTTAATGCCGATAAAGTTTTGAAATAAATCAATTCTTAATGGATAATACAGTTTTTTTATAAATACATTTTTCTATTTAACCCATAGATGGGACCCTAACAGGTACTACCACTTCGGGTCAGAGTGGACCAGGGATCAATTGTGATGAAGGGGTGCTCCACATTCCCCAAACCTCCAAAACTGGAACCTCACCATCAGATAGAGTTTAACGTCATTCCCAGGACATGTAGACACGCAGCCACCGCTTTCTAGCACCCATATTATAAAAAGGGTTGAGGCTTGCCATAAGGGCAATAGGGTTGGAAAAATCATATAGGTGCTAGGTCTTGACGTAAAATGGTCTGTGGTTTCGAGATCGATATAGACCACCCGGTTCGAGCAACCAGACGAAATATCCCCCTTTTTAAGCACAATGCAACGACCTTCCCTAAGATTGTTGACGTAGCTGTGCTTGCATGAAGGAAGGCGATAAACTAGAAAAACACTTGGACCTCCCCAGAAACGGAAAAGACTAGTATATGTAAACGAGGGCCGTACCCACAAGAAGTAATGTACAATGAACTATCCCAAAGGCTTGAGTAGTGAAAAGGGAGGGAGTGGAGATTCAAAAGGCTTTTTTTGAGACCACCCAGAATTTGGCAATTTTGGAATTGGTGAGAAGACTGTAATAATTGATGGATATGTAAAAGGTTTTACAAGCCCCTGATACTTAACAAAAACGGTAGAGGTCTCTGATGTGAACATGCATAGGCAAAAATAAAGTTAATAAAAATAAAGTTAATCTTATTATAATGGAGATTGTGGGTTTTTCTGTCTGTAACCAAAACTATATTATTAAACAAGTCACAATTCCGTTTGTTATTTACATAACATTCTCCATGATTTTAGTTTTATTTAAACCTCAATTATTAATAAAATTGTTTTACATTACTTACACTGTTGACCATATCTACATACTAATAACATGCAATTGTATTTATATATCCAACAAAATAGAGGTTTACAGTATGAATGGAAGGCTAATTTGCATATTGATCTTAAAAATTTGATTTTAATAAATATATGCATAGTATTATTGATTTCTAATTGTTTGGTTTTATCTTATTGAATCTCAGCAAAAATCTTGGGGATAAATCTTAAAACAAATCCATTAACAAGAAGAAATATCTGTAATTTTATTATTTACTTCCTATTTTAACTAAATAGTTAAATTAAAAAATTTACCAATGAAAGAAGGGAGTAATGGAAAATGATGGAAGAGTTAGTTTCAAAGTTGTTCTATTTTTCAATCATACCCCCTCTGTTCCAAATCTTCTTATCTGCATTCTTATTAAGTTTCATTAGCCTTTCTAATTTAATATAATATCATACTAAAACTTAAATACTTGCACCCGGAAGGTGCATATATCTGCTAGTAAAAATGAAGTTAATAAAAATTTTAGTCTTCAATTAATAGTATTAGCAAATATATGCACACTCCGAATGCAAGTATTTAAGTTTTAATGTAATTAAATATATTAACTTAGAAAGGCTAATGTAACTAAATATGAATACAGATAAAAAGATTTGAAAAAAAGGTAATCGGGTTATTTCCTATAACTCCAACATAAACAAAGGGGAATAACTCGTGACTAATAAATTATTTATTTATTTATTGATCTACTAGGAAAAAAGAAGACAGGATTAGGGTTAGGGTTAAGGATTAGTTTAATAGGAAAATAAATAAATAACTTATCAGTCAAGAGTGGTTCCCCTTTGTCTATGTTGGAGTTATAGGAAATAACCTATAATTGAAAAATAGGACAACTGAAACTCCCGTCTTTCATTGCTAAAGTTTCCTAATTTAACTATTTAGTTAAAATAGGAAGTAAAGATTAATCAGTCTGATATGATCAGATTGACACAATGTCCGCTTAATATGTGAAACTTCCCAGCAAGGAACATACTGATATGGAAGAAGATCCCTTGTCCAGTCAGCATTTCCACATTAGAGGGCACCTCAGGCGTCGGGCAATGGGGAGAAAAGTTCTTATTTTAAGATTTTAAAATTTAATCAAATAATTTTTCGAAAAAAGAAATTGCAAAATTTAAATTTCCAAGACTTGGGAAGAACAATTTAGAAAATAGATAAATAAATAAACTAGATTATGGGGCACTAATTCTCAATATATATATATATATATATATATATATATATATATATATATATATATAAGATTTTGGGATGTTTGTTTATTTTAGAAACATTGGTGATAAAGTATATATTAATATTTATATTTTTGCTTGAAGGCAATTACAATGCGTATATCGCATAAAATTCGATAATTAATTATCGAATTTTATGCGATATGCGCATTGTGATTGCCTTCAAGCAAAAATATAAATATTAATATATAATATATATATATATGTGTGTGTGTGTGTGTGTGTGTGTGTGTGTGAAGAGAGAGAGAGAGAGAGAGAGAGGGGGAGACAGACAGAGACAGAGACAGAAACAGAGAGAGAGAGAGAGAGAGAGAGAGAGAGATAGAGAGAGAGAGAGAGAGAGAGAATTAGATCAATACTCGTTACTTAATTGTACGTCAATTATCATCTTACAACACCCCCTGGTTAAAAATGAGACCGTCCAAATCGTCCAAGATGAAATTCAAAAAAGTAAATCCAGATTATCTGTTGTTGCTTATCCAACGAATTCTTATTTTCTCATGAAAGTCGTCACCCAGGTAAATAATGGACCAATCCGTTTTTATTATGAATAAAGAATGGTATAAAAAAAGCACATGTTACCTTGAAAAAATACAATAAGAAAGAAAGAGAGTATTGGAAAGATAGAGAGACGGTGTGAGCGCACGGAAGCGATAAGGCTAATCTGTTTCATATTGAACTATTTAGCCATAGCTCTTAAGTAAACATATCAATAATTAAATAATCATATCAACAGGTCCTGCTAGTAATATAGAATGTAAGTATATTTCAGTTATATATATATATATATATATATATATATATATATATATATATATATATGTGTGTGTGTGTGTGTGTGTGAAAATAAAATGGAAATTAATCCGACAGTATGAATAAGATATAATGAAAAAACAAACGATGTTTACAACTGAAATAGGCTCATCAGAAGAGAAAGTGTGCAATGGCCCCGAAACGGTTTGCACACGTTCTCTTCTGATGAGCCTATTTCAGTTGTAAACATCGTTTGTTTTTTCATTATATCTTATTCATATATATATATATATATATATATATATATATATATATATATATACAAACCACTCCGCACGAGCAGGATGTGACGCAAAGGAAATTTCTTTAACTGGAGTTTGACAGGTTTGAATTTACAGTTTTCCTTTTTCTAAACTGGTTACCTAGTCAAGGTTATCCATTACTACCCGACTATTTACCCATAGCTGGAGGAGGGAGTAATTTGATGCATATCTTTCCCAAGGGTATTAGTGCTATGTGAAATGCCTACAGCCTGGTCCAAGATTTGAACTCGGGTCGACGAGTCCATTTCCTACGACTCTAACCATTACAGCATTTATAAGTGGTAATATAATGATTTCAAAATTATAAAAAATTTTCCATGTTTATAATTACTTTATATTACGAGTGCAATTTACGGTTGCATTCTTATTTGATAATTCCCTAGCTGTTTTTTTTATTTTCATATTTTTATTTTTACATCACCATTAAACTCCATGGTCACTGCACCTCTGTTAAATCTATGATTTGTCATCGATTTAAAGAAAGATTAAACGTTTATTTTCAAAATCTAAAAATCAGAAAAATCCATCAGGAATTTCACGAACAGGAAGAACAATTTATAAATCCCACTACAAATCTGTAGTTATTTGTATATATATATATACATCGATTTAAAAAAAAATCCTTTTAGGCTCCCATTTCTGGTTATTTCATCCTTTATTTTCCTTTTCCATGTATTGTGGTATTAGAGATTTGCGACGACTACTCATGTTTATTGAGCACCGAAAAACTAAGGCAATAAATGGCTGTGGAAAAGTACAATAAAGAAATGTTAAATACAAAAAAAGTAAGAAAAAAATGGCGATACGCGGAAGAAAAAAGAAACCATAAAAATCAAAGGTAACGATGAAAACTTTTCTAAGTGACTTTTGGATTTAGAAAGCCAAGATGGTGGTGAGTGGATTATTGCAGGAATTATATTTTCAAATCTAAAGCGGCTTTTATCAGTTTTCCATTATGGCCAAAAAAAAGTCTATTAAGGACATTTCAATCTCCAAAGCTTTTTAAAAAACTTCTTTTGTTTCTTGATTTTATAGTTACGGTTGAATTATCCGAATTAACAGTCTTAAGACATTAAGTCACTAATTCACATTAAAGCTTTCTTCCTCAACAAGAGAAAAACGCGGTAAATGTTTCCATAAGAGAAAAAGAAATCAACTATTATTATTATTATTATTATTATTATTATTATTATTATTATTATTATTACTAGCAAATATATGCACCCTCCGGGTGCAAGTATTAAGTTTTAATGTAATAAAATATTGTATCAAATTAGAAATGCTTATGAAACTAAATAAGAAAGCAGATAAAAATATTTGAAACAGAGGAGGGTATGATAAAAAAATAGAACAACTGAAACTTACTCTTCCCATGCCCCCGTCTTTCATTGCTAAATTTTCCTAATTTAACTATTTAGTTAAAATAGGAAGTAAAGAATAATATTACAGTTATTTCTTCTTGTTAATGGATTTTTTAAAAGATTTATCCCTGAGATTTTTGCTCATATTCATTAAGATAAAACCAAACAATTTGAAATCAATAATATTGAGCACATGTTTATCAAAATCAAATTTTTAATATCAATATGCAAATTAGCCTTCCTATTCACACTGTAATCCGCTATTTTGTTGTATATATAAATACAATTGCATGTTATTAGAATGTAGATATTGTCAACAGTCTTAATGATATAAAACAATTTTATTAATAATTGAGGTTTAAATAAAAATAAAATCATGGAGAATGTGATGTAAATAACAAAGGGAATTGTGACTTGTATAGTAATATAGTTTCGGTTACAGACAGACAAACCCACAATCTCCATTATAATAAGATTATCATTATTTTACTCCACGTGAGTTTTTCACACCAGCGTTAGCTGATGGTTTTTCACTGGTGTCTGATTGTTTGTTTGTTTGTTTGTTTATTGATTTTAACTGCATATCAACCCGTCTGGGGTTATGTCATGCCTAACGGTTAGGAAGTTATACATATCGTGTATTTATATTTATACTTTTTAGTAATTGGTTTTAAAAATGTGTTAGCATTATTGGGGATTATGGTGTATGGTATTGATTAGTTTCCTGTCTATATTCAACGGTATAATTTTACATCTATAGCATACATATTGGTTACATGGACGTGATCGTATTTTAACTTTTATCATCGAAGAAGATGGAATCGGTAACGCAACTTCAAATCTGACCCATTCTGTGTGCTTATGCTCTTGGGAAAGGCAAAAATGCGTAACAGTATGATAGACTTGGCTCCTAATCCTTATTAAGTTATCAAGAATCTAAAAGAGAATTCTTAATTCAAACCAGCTCTACTCCCCTTAAAAATTACCTCCTGTCGCATTTTGTGGAAGAGGGTTCTGGTAAATAAAACTTTAAAAAAAATTATTTTTAGGACAGTTTCTGGTTTGCGCTCATTGCATCTGTTAGATAAGTTTACACTATGGTTAAATAGTAGGTTAGCCTTGTATGGACCTCCCCCGACATATATATATATATATATATTATATATATATATATATATATATATATATATATATATATATATATATATAACAGTGAATTGCCAATCCCGAAGCAAATAATATATTTACTTCTGGATTAATTAAAATCGATTTAAAAAGTGCTCAATAAAAAGAGCTAAATCTATGTTTTAAAAAACGAATGGGTTAAAATCCTCCGACTATAGTTTCACGCAGTAGCGAATCTTTAGGGAAAAAAAAAAAAAAAAAACAACCAACTTTTCCCGAAAACCCAACCCCAACACCAATAATAATAATAATAATAATAATAATAATAATAATAATAATAATAATAATGTAGTTGATGCAATTGGAACGGTCCCAAAAAGCTTGGTAAAAAGACTGTCGGAACTGGAAATCAGGGGAAGAATTCAGACCATCCAAACAACTGTATTGCTATAATCGACTAGAATACTCAGAAGAGTCCTGGAGACCAGAGGAGACTTGTCGCCACTCAATCTCCACTGAAATACCATCAGCTAACGCTGGTGTAAAAAAACTCACACGGAGTCAAATAATAATAATAATAATAATAATAATAATAATAATAATAATAATAATAATGATAGAAGAGGAAACCTCAAAAGAGAAACTGAATCAGTAATAATTGCCGCAAAAAATAATGCTATAAGGACAAATTATATCAAAGCCAAAATTGATAAGACCCAACAAAACAATGAATGTAGATTGTGCGTTGACAGAGATGAGACAGTAAAACATTTATCAAGTGAATGTAGCAAATTAGCACAACGGGAATACACAACTAGGCACGACTGGGTTGGGAAGGTAATCCACTGGGAATTATGCAAAAAATTAAAGTTTGACCACACAACAAAATGGTATATGCATAAACCAGAATCTGTTCTTGAGAATGAAACACGTGAAATTCTCTGGGACTTCGAAAGATAGACGGAACATCTTATCCCAGCCTGGAGACAAGACTTAGTGTTGATTAACAAAAAAGAAAGAACTTGTCAACTGGTGAACCAGTTGCAGAATTAACAGATCACAGGGTTAAGATGAAGGAAAACGAAAAGATGGAAAAATACTTGGACCTTGCCAGAGAACTGAAAAAGCTATGGAATATGAAAGTCAAATTGATAACAATTGTAGTTGGTGCACTTGAAACGGTCCCAATAAACTTGGGAAAAATACTGGAGGATCTGGAAATCAGAGAAAGAACTGAGACCATCCAGACCACTGTACTGCTGCAATCGGCTAGAATACTCAGAAGAGTCCTGGAGACCTGAGAAGACTTGTGACTAAGCCTCCAGTGAAATACCCTCAGCTAACGCTGGTGTAAAAAACTCACACGGAGTCAAATAATAATAATAATAATAATAATAATAATAATAATAATAATAATATATACTCTGCGAATGTAGCAAACTAGCACAACGAGAATACAAAACTAGACACGACTGGGTTGGGAAGGTGATCCACTGGGAATTATACAAAAGATTAAATTTTGACCACACAACAAAATGGTATATGCATAAACCAGAATCTGTTCTTGAGAACAAAACGTATAAAATTCTCTGGGACTTTGAAATAAAAACGGATCACCTTATCCCAGCAAGAAGACCAGACCTAGTGTAGATAAACCAAAAAGAAAGAACTTGTCAACTGGTGGATTTTGCAGTGCCAACATATCACAGGGTGAAGCTAAAGGAAAATGAAAAAATGGACAAATATCTGGACCTTGCCAGAGAACTGAAAAAGTTATGGAACATGACAGTGAAAGTGATACCAATTGTAGTTGGTGCACTTGGAACAGTCCCAAAAGGATTATAAAAGGGTTTGGAAAGTTTGGATATCAAAGGAAGGATTGAAACCATTCAGAACATTGCACTGCTGCAATCTGCCAGAATACTCAGAAGAGTCCTGGAGACCTGAGGAGACTTGCTGTCACTCAGATTCAAGTGAAAGACCATCAGCTAATGCTGATGTGAAAACTCAAAAGGAGATAATAATAATAATAATAATAATAATAATAATAATAATAATAATAATTGTTTGTGTGGGGATAGAGATGAAACAGTCAATCACATAATGATGGAATAAAGTAAACTAGCTCAAATAGTAAACAATAACAGGTAGAAATATTTGGAAAGGTTGGTTAGTTGATTGGTTGTTTGGATTTCAGAGCATGACAATCTATTATGGTTATTTTATGCCAAAGATGTTTGTTTTATTCATTCTTTTTGCGTATATACATCTTTAAAAACTCATTTTTTTTAAACACATCTTTTTCGCCCTGTCGGCTGGGGCGTTAGAATGCACCGACTGCACCTCTGCAGAGGGGTAAGACTCCCCCATTGGGGCCACCCGTTGGCCGTGGGTGGCGACCCGTGATGCTTAAGGATAGAGCCCAGGTGGATGAGCAGTTCATGACATGCAATACTCCACTTTGGCCCTCTCTTGGGCTAGACGGGCGGTCGGGGAGGCGCCCTCCGATCAATTGGCTGGTCACGTCAAGCCCTAGCACCTATATGATTTTCCCAACACTATTGACCTTATGGCAAGCCCCAACCCCTTTTTATCATATGGGTGCCAGAAGGCGGTGGCTGCGGGTCTACATGTCCTGGGAATGACGTTAAACTCTATCTGATGGTGAGGTTCCAGTTTTGGAAGTTTGGGGAATGTGGAGCACCCCTTCATCATCATTGCTCCCTGGTCCACTCTGACCCGGAGGGGTAGTACCTGTTAGGATCCCATCTATGGGTTAAATAGAAAAATGTATTTATAAAAAAATTGTATTATCCATTAAGAATTGATTTATTTCAAAACTTTATCGGCATTAAATGACCCACTGAGGTTGATATGCCGTAAAACAAACCAAACCAAACCAAACTACCTGTTCCATGGTCAGTTTGCTGGCGACTAAGCTGGCACCCCATCAGGCATGCCTCGGCTCGTCTGGTAAGGTGGGTGGGTATACACCCAGCATCACTAAAAACAAGAGCTGTCAAAGAGCGGATGAGCTCCAGGGGCTCCAACGGCCATCCACATCGATATCAGTAAGATTTGGGTACTTACTACTCACATAAATCCCTAACACAACCAGGCGCTAGGGTGCAAGCGCTGGGGCTTCCGGGGAGGCTTGTCTCTTGTGAAGTGACTCAATACTACCTGTGAGAGCACCCTTGAGAAAATCTAGCATCAAACCAAAAAGAATGTCGCAAGACATGTTTCGCTAAATTAAAGAGCTTTGAAGAAAATAGACTGAAACACCGAGATCAGCTCCGTCTAACTTTAAAAAGAAAAACATCTGACTCCCGCTTTAGGAAATTCTATCTGTCAGTGCGGCTTCATAGCTTGCAGCAAGGCTGAGCTGCTATCACACTTAAGGAAACACAAAATGTCTTTTTGATAGCATGCACAACGTTGGAGGAAACAAGTCACTCACTGCTGACCCTCATCTATCGTTCACGATAGGCGAGTCCACCATATATATATACTAGCTAAATTACCCGGTCCATGACCGGACTAAAAAAAATAATTAGGAACACCAGAGAGTGTTTTCAGATATATTTACATCCAAGGGTAAATAGTTATTGAAATTTTCTTGAAAGTTGGACCATTAATTGATTTTTCATAGAATTTTAAAAAAAAATTCTTGTCGTAACTTGTTTTTGGCTACGTTAAAT
The DNA here is from genome assembly GCA_023376005.1 of Doryteuthis pealeii. Classification (NCBI taxonomy): domain Eukaryota; kingdom Metazoa; phylum Mollusca; class Cephalopoda; order Myopsida; family Loliginidae; genus Doryteuthis; species Doryteuthis pealeii. Next base: position 17,206,970 of record CM042144.1, read on the forward strand.
TTATAATTGATTTAAAAGTGCAAATACAAAAACTTTTTGTTTTCAGTCATAATTTTCCTTATTTCCGTAAGCTTATTTAAAAAAAAAAACATCAGGAGTTTGTTGAATGTTTCTTCTCTCGAATGGAAAAGTTTTTTCAAGATAAAATTAATTTTTATGAAATTTTCATTGTGTTGAATATGGGGCGGGGGGGGGGGGGGATAAACAACAAAAAACAAAAAAAAATTACTATACATTTAAATGTTGAAAAATATATTTTTAAAACTAAGTTTAATGAAATTATACATTGCAATACTACACAAAACAACTGTCTCAATGATAGATTCAATAATTAATTTCAATGGTTAATTAAATATAATTTGTTTTTTTTTTGTTTATTTTTTTAAACAATACGTAATTAAAAACAACCTTAATCCCCTAAAACCGTAACCCAATTCGCAAAATGTTAATTCATAGACTGCAGTTAAACTGTCATTGTGTACCACCAAAACAACTTTCCGTTTTAATTTTCCGACCTATATCAGAAGTCAGTCCTCTTTATTTATACTAAATTAATAAACTATAAACATAAAAATGTTACGCCCCAACATAAGGGAGGGGTAAAAATTAAGTGACCTGAAAAAATGAGAAAGTTTTGAAATAAAATAAGTAATGTATTATAAAAGATCGTTCATTTGATGAATAAACACTGAAAAATTAGTTAAATCCCGATAATTACTTGATTTTTGGTAAATTATTTTCTGAAGTCACTTTGTCAAAACGCATTTTAGACCCAATTTGAGTCTACTATGTTATGCTAACTGTATAAAAACTTTCGACAACTATATGTATGAATTTATTTAGATACTTCTTTATCATTCTTTTACTGTTGACAAAAAAACAGTGTTGCCGTT
>CM042144.1:17207962-17235462 GCA_023376005.1 Doryteuthis pealeii
TTGTTTGCGCCTTTGTTTGCTTTGAGTTTTTGAGGTCTTTTAACGGCAATCAACCCGTTGGTTGGTGTGATGTCAGTGGCTCTATAGCGATTTAATGGTTATAGTTTTTATACAAGTATCGTTGCTCGCTTTAATTTATTATTGCATGATCTTTTTAGTAATTGGTTATAAGAATGTGTTAGGGATTTATTTGGGTGTTGGTTGGGCTGGCGCGATTATGGTGTTTATCACTGTGATATAATTGATAGTCTTCCATGTCCTATCTTGCTATTGGGTTGGGTATATCCATTTTAGCATTCTATAGGGCATATCAATATTTGGTACATGGATCCGTGGATCGTTTTACATTTTATTTTTTCTATCATCGAGAGGATGGAATCGGTAACTCTGCAATCTTCTGAATCTGACCCATTCTTGTTGTGCTCTTATTTGTTATTTCTTGGAATTTTGATGCAAAATTTGCGTAGAGGATGTTATTGATTATGACTTGGCTCCTAATCCTTATTAATTATAATGAATTGGCCCTAAAGCATTATTCTTAAATTCAAATGACCAGCTCAACTCTCCCGTTAAAAATTACATCGGTCTGCGTCTGGCGTTGGGGTGGAGGAGGGGTTCTGGTATAATAAACTTAAAAAAATTTTTTTTAGGACAGTTTCTGGTTTGCGCTCATAGCATTAGTTAGATAAGTTTATACTATAGTTAAATAGTAGGTTAGCCTTGGTTGGCACCTAGTCTAGAGGGATGAAAAGAGTAGACCCCCCGATATATAATATATATATATATATATATATATTATATATATATATATATATATATATATAAACAGTGAATTGCCAATCCCCGAGCAAATAAACTATATTTAATTCTGGATTAATTAAAATCGATTTAAAAAGTGCTCATAAAAAGAGCTAAATCTATGTTTTAAAAACGAATGGGTTAAAATCCTCCGACTATAGTTTCACGCAGTAGCGAATCTTTAGGGAAAAAAACCCAAAAAAACAACCAACTTTTCCCGAAAACCCAACCCCAACCCCAATAATAATAATAATAATAATAATAATAATAATTGAAAACAGCTGTGTAATATATGGGTGAAAGTGATACCAATTGTAGTTGATGCAATTGGAACGGTCCCAAAAAGCTTGGGAAAAAGACTTTAGGAACTGGAAATCAGGGGAAGAATTCAGACCATCCAAACAACTGTATTGCTATATTCGACTAGAATACTCAGAAGAGTCCTGGAGACCAGAGGAGACTTGTTGCCACTCAATCTCCACTGAAATACCATCAGCTAACGCTGGTGTAAAACAACTCACACGGAGTCAAATAATAATAATATCAATAATAGAAGAGGAAACCTCAAAAGAGAAACTGAATCAGTAATAATTGCTGCAAAAAATAATGCTATAAGGACAAATTATATCAAAGCAAAAATTGATAAGACCCAACAAAACAATGAATGTAGACTGTGCGTTGACAGAGATGAGACAGTAAACATTTATCAAGTGAATGTAGCAAATTTAGCACAACGGGAATACACAACTAGGCACGACTGGGTTGAGAAGGTAATCCACTGGGAATTATGCAAAAAATTAAAGTTTGACCATACAACAAAATGGTATATGCATAAACCAGAATCTGTTCTTGAGAATTAAACACATGAAATTCTCTGGGACTTCGAAAGATAGACGGAACATCTTATCCCAGCCTGGAGACAAGACTTAGTGTTGATTAACAAAAAAGAAAGAACTTGTCAACTGGTGAACCAGTTGCAGAATTAACAGATCACAGGGTTAAGATGAAGGAAAACGAAAAGATGGAAAAATACTTGGACCTTGCCAGAGAACTGAAAAAGCTATGGAATATGAAAGTCCAAGTGATAACAATTGTAGTTGGTGCACTTGGAACGGTCCCAATAAACTTGGGAAAAAAGACTGGAGGATCTCGAAATCAGAGGAAGAATTGAGACCATCCAGACCACTGTACTGCTGCAATCGGCTAGAATACTCAGAAGAGTCCTGGAAACCTGAGGAGACTTGTGACTCAGCCTCCAGTGAAATACCCTCAGCTAACGCTGGTGTAAAAAACTCACACGGAGTCAAATAATAATAATAATAATAATAATAATAATAATAATAATAATATATACTCTGCGAATGTAGCAAATAGCACAGCAAGAATACAAAACTAGACACGACTGGGTTGGGAAGGTGATCCACCAGGAATCATGCAAAAAATTAAATTTTGACCCCACAACAAATGGTATATGCATAAACCAGAATCTGTTCTTGAGAACGAAACGCATAAATTCTCTGGGACTTTGAAATAAAAAACGGACCACCTTATCCCAGCAAGAAGACCAGACCTAGTGTGATAAACAAAAAGAAAGAACTTGTCAACTGGCGATTTTACAGTGCCAGCAGATCCCAGGGTGAAGCTAAAGGAAAATGAAAAAATGTACAAATATCTGGACCTTGCCAGAGAACTGAAAAAGTTATGGAACATGAAAGTGAAAGTTATACCAATTGTGGTTGGTGCACTTGGAACAGTCCCAAAAGGATTGGAAAGGGGTTTGGAAAGTTTGGATATCAAAGGAAGGATTGAAACCATTCAGAACACTGCACTGCTGCAATCTGCCAGAATACTCAGAAGAGTCCTGAAGACCTGAGGAGACTTGCTGTCACTCAGACTCCAGTGAAAGACCATCAGCTAATGCTGATGTGAAAACTCAAAAGGAGTAAATAATAATAATAATAATAATAATAATAATAATAATAATAATAATAATAATTGGTTGTGTGGGGATAGAAATGAAACAATCACATAATGATGGAATAAAGTAAACTAGCTCAAATAGTAAACAAAAACAGGTAGAACTATTTGGAAAGGTTGGTTAGTTGATTGGTTGTTTGGATTTCAGAGCATGACAACCTATTATGGTTATTTTATGCCAAAGATATTTGTTTTATTCATTGTTGTTGCGTATATACATCTTTAAAACCTCATTTTTTTAAACACATTTTTTCGCCCTGTCGTCTGGGGCGTTAGAATGCACCGACTGCACCTCTGCAGAGGGGTAAGACTCCCCCAATGGGGCCACCTGTTGGCCGTGGGTGGCGACCCATGATACTTAAGGATAGAGCCCAGGTGGATGAGCAGTTCATGACATGCAATACTCCACTTTGGCCCTCTCTTGGGCTAGACGGGCGGTCGTAGAGGCCCCCTCCGATCAATCGGCTGGTCACGTCAAGCCCTAGCACCTATATGATTTTCCCAACACTATTGCCCTTATGGCAAGCCCCAAGCCCTTTTTATCATATGGGTGCTAGAAGGCGATGGCTACGGGTCTACATGTCCTTGGAATGACGTTAAACTCTATCTGATGGTGAGGTTCCAGTTCTGGAGGTTTGGGGAATGTGGAGCACCCCTTCATCACCATTGCTCCCCGGTTCACTCTGACTCGGATTGGTAGTACCTGTTAGGGTCCCATCTATGGGTTAAATAGAAAAATGTATTTATAAAATAAGAATTGATTTATTTCAAAACTTTATCGGCATTAAATGACCCACTGAGGTTGATATGCCGTAAAACAAAACAAAACAAAACAAACAAAACAAACAAACACATCTTTTAATCTATTCACTCCATAGATGGGACCATAATATATACTACCACTCCGGATCAGAGTGGGCCTGGGAGTAATGGTAATAAAGGGGTACTCTATACTCTCTAGATCTAGAACTAGAAGCCCCTCACTATATGTTGTTTGACGTCATACCCAAGTCACTAAGACACTTAGCCACCTCCTTCTAGTATGATTCTTGTATTATAAAAAAGGTGGGTGTTTTGCTGTAAGAACAATACAATCGGGACCACATAAAGATGCTAGGGTTTGGCATGTGGTGGGAAAGGTAACCCACTGGGAATTTGTGCAAGAAAATGAAATTTCAACGCTGACAAATTGTTATCATAGGCGAGAATTTGACCTGTGGATGTTGAGATGCAAACGTATCACTCAATCCAGGCCAAAAGACTGGACATCTTATTATAAAGGAGATTGTGTGTCTATGTGCCTGTAACCGAAACTATATCAGTACCCAAGTCACAATTCCCTAAGTTATTTATGTCACATTCTCCATGATTTTATTTCTATTTAAACCTCAATTATTAATAAAATAGTTTTACATTATTAAGACTGTCCTCATCTATATACTAATAAAATGCAAGTCTATTTATATATAATACAAAATAGCAGTTTACAGTGTTAATGGGAAGGCTAATTTGCATATTGTTATTAAACATTTGATTTTGATAAATATGTCTTTGGCATAATTGATTTCTAATTGTTTGGTCTTATTTTAATAAATATGAGCAGAAGTCTCAGAGATAAACCTTAAAAGAAATCCATTAACAAGAAGAAATGACTGTACTTTTATTCTTTAATTTAGTAATGAAAGACAGGAGTGGTGGAAAATGATGGAAGTGTTATTTTCAAAGTTGTTCTATTTTTCGATTATACCCCCTCTGTTTCAAATCATTTCATATGCATTCGTATTTAGTTTCAATAGTCTTTTTAATTTAATATATTTCAATACATTACAACTTAAATACTTGAGGGTGCATATTTTTGCTAGCACTTTTAATTAATAATTGTCATCTAGTAGATATTTCCATGCCAAAAACTTGAAAAATGCCCGAACTTTGACAGACACCCGAAAAAGTTTTGAAACATGGAGGTGACAATGATACTAATAGTATTATCTGCGTTATTCGGACTATTGTCCCCATCTTCATTGTTATTTGTACAACGTTTCGGCCGATATACCCTCCGGCCTCCTTCAGGTATTTTCTTGTCGGACTCGGGAACCTTCTTTTCGAACTCGGGAACCTTCTTGTCGTATTCGGGAGCCATCACGGAACTTTGACAAACCCTTTATTTATTCCACGGTATTCTGTTTTCATTCGCTAACCATAGCTGGGTAGGAGTTGTGTTAATTAATTATTTTTCTAACTGCTTTCACTCAGGATTGAACTCGGGTACCAGAGACAACTGTCACTTAGAACTGTTTTAACCTAACTGCCTAATCCACTCGGCCATGTGTCCAATTGGACAATTGAGTGTGAATTTTGGGAACTTATAAACCCAATGTCCTGATTTGGCTAGAATATCTACCTATTTTACTTATGTATGATTTTTTACCTAGACCCACATTGTGTTTTTTTTCCCGAGTCCGAGAAGGTTCCCGAGTCCGACAAGAAATACCTGAAGAAGGCCGGAGGGTATATCGGCCGAAACGTTGTACAAATAACAGTGAAGATGGGAACAATAGTCCGAATAACGCAGATAATACTAATCTACAAGCCTCATTTCAAACATCCAGAGAAATAATACTAATAGTAGTCTTGAGATCAGGTCAGGATAAGATAGGTCTTCTTTCTTACCTGCTACTAGTACCATGTAAACTAGTACTACCTGTTCCATGGTCAGTTTGCTGGCAACTAAGCTGTCACCCCATCAGGCATGCCTCAGCTTGTCTGGTAAGGTGGGTGGGTATACACCCAGCATCACTAAAAACAAGAGCTGTCAAAGAGCGGATGAGCTCCAGGGGCGCCAACGGCCATCCACATCGATATTAGTAAGATTGGGGTACTTACTGCACATATAAATCCCTAACACAACCAGGCGCTAGGGTGCAAGCGCTGGGGCTTCCGGGGAGGCTTGTCTCTTGTGAAGTGACTCAATACTACCTGTGAGAGCACCCTGTAGCAGTTCAGCAGCCCAATCGTCTTGGATTTTCCCCTTCCATGGGACCCGCTGCGGGACAGCCAAGATAGTAGACTGGAGTTTGTGCAGCCTCTTCCCACTTAAAATAACTCACGCACAAGTTTTACTGCATGCCGCCCTCAACTATTTCTTTTAGTAGTTGGAGTACTGGATCCTCATCAGCAGAGCTATAGACAGGGCAGTGCTTTGTGCGTGATTCGAACCTTACCTGTCAGATTGACAGGCGAACATTCTAACCACTACACTAGCTAGCTTCCCCAGAATTTCTCGTTCATTTTAAACTGGTATGTATATCGCACTTTTTGGGTGACTTATGACACGACAGTATGAAGTAGTTCAACAGTGTGTTTGAAAATGGCGAAGGCCGACAATTTGTGGGAGATTATGTGCTTAATTTAAGTCATACCTAATTTTGTTAATTAATTAATTATAAATTAATGAATTAGGCGTTCATATCGGTTTAAATGTAAAATGTAAACAAATCGGGAAAAAGTCATCTCTGTATGTACATTTCAGCCCATTAGGCCTCATCAGCAGAGCTATAGACAGGGCAGTGCTTTGTGCGTGATTTGAACCCTACCTGTCAGGCTGACAGGCGGACATTCTAACCACTACACTAGCTGGCTTCCCCAGAATTTTTCGTTCATTTTAAACTGGGATGTATAACGCACTTAGCTCTGCTGATGAGGCCTAATGGGCTGAAATGTACATACAGAGATGACTTTTTCTCGATTTGTTTACGCTTTACATTTAAACCTATATGCACGCCTAATTCATTTAGTTATAATTAATTAACAAAATTAGGTACGACTTTAATTAAGCACATAATCTCCCACATATGTATATATATATATATATATGTATGTATGTATAAAGTTATTGTTATTGTTATTGTTAAATTGTTATATAACAACATTTGGTAACTGTCAGTTTCTCGTTCAAGTGACATATCAATCACCGTTGACTTTGTAAGTTTATATTAACTGACATTGAGCACTCTTTATTTATAATATATAACTATATAATCAAACTATTATATATATATATATATATATATTATTATATATTATATATATATATTTTGTGTGTGTTTGTGTGTGTGTATATGTGATATAGATATGAAATATGAATATAAGAAAATACATGAATATAAAAATAAATATAAATATGAAAATATAAATATATAGATATAAAGAATATAAAGATAAAAGAAAAAATATTAATATGAATATAGAAATATGTAAATGTTAATATAAATATAGAAATAAAATGAAAGATATACAAGTATAAGTATAAAAATATAAAATATAATTTATGTGTATGAATGGTGTGTGTTCATAAATAATAATAATCATATAGCTTGCCATATTAATGAATGAATAGTGCTCAGTACCAGTGATATATTGCAATACTACCACAAACAACTGTCTCAATGATAGATTCAATAATTAATTTCACTGGTTAATTAAATGTATAGTAATTTGATTTTTTTTGTTTATTCTTTTAAGCAATACGTAATTAAAAACAACCTTAATCCCCTAAAACCGTAACCCAATTCGCAAAATGTTTATTCATAGACTGCAGTTAAACTGTCATTGGGTCCCACCAAAAAAACTTTCCGTTTTAATTTTCCGACCTAAATCAGAAGTCAGCCCTCTTTATTTATACTGTAATTAGTAAACTATAAACATAAAAATGTTACGCCCCAACATAAGGGAGGGGTAAAAATTAAGTGACCTGAAAAAATGAGAAAGTTTTGAAATAAAATAAGTAATGTATTATAAAGATCGTTCATTGATGAATAAACACTGAAAATAGTTAAATCCGATAATTCCTTGATTTTTGGTAAATTACTTTCTGAAGTCACTTTGTCAAAAATGCATTTTAGACCCAATTTGAGTCTACCTATGTTATGCTAACTGTTACTAAAAAAACTTTCGATAACTATATGTATGTATTTATTTAGATACTTCTTTATCATTCTTTTACTGTTGACAAAAAAGAATTTCGTAAATAACTTACGAAATTCACACAAACACTATTTACTCATTTAAAATAAGTAAACATAATAAGTAAATAAGTGTTTGTTTGAATTACATAATTTTGAAGATAATATTAACCTTTATTCAAGTTTCATTGCGTTAACCCCCCCCCCCTTAAGCGCTAATAATTTACGATTTTTTGTTTGTTTGTTTACAACATTGAGAATAATATTCCAACTTTTTCGTACCTAAGACAATTGTAAATTCAGTTTTTAATTGCTTGTTTGAGTTAGAAATAAAATGTAACATTGTAATTTATTTATTTCTTTTGAGCAACAAAAATAACAAAGATTTAAAATGGATATATTTTATTATAAGAAATATATAAGTATTTGTAAAAATATTGATAAAAACGTTTTCATTTTTCTTTTTTACATAAAAAGAAACGCATTCAACAACGCGGAATAGAGCGGACATACGAAAACAGACAGCAGGGTGGAACAGGGTCGGGCGTGCGTGCTGATTGTAGCTGGAATATCATCATCAGCAGCTATACGATTTCTTTCTAAAAATCGTTTGATTTTTGTTTGATTAAATAATTATATCCCTTAATCAGTAAAAACAATAACCAAATTGGGAGTATTATTAGTTAGAACGATATCAATGTGTATGCAAGATTTTGAATCTGAGTGACTTCCTGTTTTGGAGTTATACGTCGACACGTACATACCAAAATGTCTCCTTTATATTATATATATATATATATATATATATATGTTGTGTGTGTGTGTGTGTGTGTGTGTGTGTGTGTAAAATGAAAATGGAAGTGAATCCGACGGTATGTTGAAAAGAGAAATAAAGGAAAGAAAGTATAGAATGGATTACATAGGATATTTTAATTAATTTTACTTACACGTGTTTCGGTCAGGAGTTTATCCATGTGTATATTATTCAATCTATTATCATTTTTAAATAACCAAATGAAATGAGATAATAATAATAATAGAAAAATGTAGAAATGTTCCGCACACAAAGAAGTATCGACCTTCCTCAGAGTAAAAGTGTTTAAAGAAATAAGGATTTACTCTGAGGAAGGTCGATACTTTTTTTGTGCGCGGAACATTTCTACGTTTTTTCTATTATTATTATTATTATTATTATTATTATTATTATTATTATTATTATTTCATTTCATTTGGTTATTTAAAAAATAATAATAGATTGAATAATGTACATATGGATAAACTCATGGCCGAAACACGTGTAAGTAAAATTGATTAAAATATCCTATGTTATCCATTCTATACTTTCTTTCCTTTCTTTCTCTTTTCAACACACACACATACACATACACACACACACACACACACACATACACACACACGCACACATACAAACACACACATATATATATGTGTGTGTGTGTTTGCGTGTGTGTGTGATTGTTTTTATTATTCAGTTCCAACTTGAAATAATTGTACGTATCGTAATGAACGTAAAATCGGATTATTCCTTTATTAGGATTATATAATGAAAACGGATATCATTAGGTATTCATTATCCACCTCTACAGAATTGAAACTCTGAACTAAAAAAATCTAATATCTAGATATCCCAAAATAATTACTCAACTTACAAATATAGCACTCAATATTATCAATATATATATATATATATATATATATATATATATGTGTGTGTGTGGTGTGTGTGTGTGTGTGTCTGTCTGTCTGTCTGTGTCTATGTGTGTGCTCTTCTTAATACGGATATATATATATGTGTGTGTGTGTGTGTATGTGTGTGTGTGTGTGTGTGTGTGGTGTGTGTGATTGTTTTTATTATTCAGTTCTAACTTGAAATAATTGTATGTATCGTAATGAACGTAAAATTGGATTATTCCTTTATTAGCATTATGGTTATATTTTTGGTTTTCTATTCTTTTCTCAAATTGTGTACGTGAAGAGTATGTATATCAAACCAACCATAACTGTTTCCCGCTTCTCATTATAAAAACGCGTCGAAATCTCCGCCGTGTGATTTGATTGTATTCAGACGTTTGCCGCCGAATAAATGTTTTGTTGGACGGAATTTGCTGCATTTCAAGCAAGTTTTATGTTAAAAGAAAACTTTGATGTGTATACATCATTCGGCTTCTCACCCGGTTTCGGCTAAATTTAATTTGACGGCAACGTTTTCAAAGAATTGTATGTCGGCCCGGGCGTTTTTCCTTTTTTCTCTTGTTTGCTTACTATGTCTTTTTTTTTTTGTTTGTTTGTTTGTTGTTTATCGTTGTTTTTGCCTTGGAAGATTCTCTGCTTCTTTTCTTTGTTCGGTTAGGGGAGGCGGGGAAAGGGCATGATAGGCTTCGTGCGGCGAGCTCTACAAAATAGAATTCAAAGGTATGTGACTGAGTTAGGAGACTTCAAGTAGAAGCAGGATGTCCCTTGGTACCCGCCCTATGTCCATCTCTTTCCCAGAAGAGTGAGCTCTACACAAAATATAGACAACGATCGATCGACAAGCTAGCGAGAGGAGAGCATTGAAAATGCGGGACAGACTATTGTGCACCAGCACACTGCTTTCTCTTCATTAGAAACATGAATGTCCATTCTTAATTACTTGTGTCTCCCGGGACATATCGCTCCTATTAGCCCGCAAATTCCGGCCCGACTTACTTCTATTTCAAAATGGTTTTCTTTGCGAATTCTCGCTCGTGCCACGGTTGTTTATGTCACCTGCTATGTTCTAAACATGTCACGAATGTTCGTGTGAAATATTGGGTCATCGCTGTGTGTGTAGTGTGCATCTTTACTAATTGGGTCTGTTGGGGATTCATGCCAACTACGAAAATGATTCAGCGGCAAAGGAATACTACGGGGAGCGTATTGCGTGCAACTGCAAGTTAAAATGTAACTTAATCCCAAAAAGAGTGCAGCCGTTGTATATTTCTGCTGTCAGTCGAAATTAAGGGAAGATGTCTTTCTTGGGTCGGCCTCTGCAAGGCGAAATAGAAGACGACTGCCTGTATTGATCATCGCTATTGACAGAAACGCGCTGCTGAAGAGACTCTCTGAAAGCACGAATGTGATGGTATGTCGTAAATCGAAGCAAAAAGAGAGCCTGTACGCGTCTGGCACGGTATCCAATCTGGTTATTGTCACGCATGTGCGGACACTGACCAACACACGGCTTAACTTATCTCTGTACTTATTCGCTTATTTTATTTAATCATTGTCACCTACTTAACGATTAGGAGCTTGGCTCGCACGGAAAGTTTTCTTTTTTTTTAGTGGCTATTGTTAAAATGAGTGTTCGAATTGGCATCAGTAACGCAGGGAAGAAAAGTAGTTTGAAAGAGTTTTTTTGCATTAGCTGAATATTCGGAAAGAAAAATCCTAAAAAAAAATAAAATAAATAAATGTGGGTTGGTTGGATTTTACGGCATGTCAACACTTGTTGGGTTATTTTATGCCAAAGACGTTTTTTTTTGTTTTATTCATTCTTGATGGGTATTTACAATTTCTTTGCAACTCAATTTCTTTTTAAAACATGTTTTTTAAACTTATTTTTTCTATTTAGCCCATAGATAGAACCCTAACAGGTACTACCACTCTGGGTCAGAGTGGACCTGGGGGTATTGGCAATAAAGGGATACTCCACGATCCCCAGAGCTCCAAGATTTGAACTTCACTATTAGATGTTGTTTAACGTCATACCCAGGATAAATAAATGTAGAAGAAAGTCGATAGAAACTTATTTTATATATGTTAATGAGATTAATAGAGATTTAAGAAAAAATAAAATTGCTTCCTAATATACTTTTGACATTGTTTCAATAAAACTATCTGTTTAAATTGAGTTTATATATATATATATATATATATATATATATATATATATATATAAATCTAATGAGTCAGACGAACCTACTATTAGTTTCGCTTAATGCTCTTCAGGGCTAATATCTGACTCAGATCTTAGCCCTGAAGAGAATTTAGCGAAACTAATAGTAGGTTCGTCTGACTCATTAGATTTATCTTTATTATTTACCCTATATGTTATATATATATATATATATATATATATATATATATATATATATATATATATTATATACATATATATAAATATAAATTGTTTTTTCTTTTGGCCAAATACTGTACGAATAGATTACTTTTTGTTGGTGCGACTATCTTGGTCTTTTCTTTTTTTCAAAAATACTTTTCTCCCCGGTTGATGCTTGGTAGTATATTTTTACAATCAAACTATTTGCTGTTTTTTTTTCTCACCGCGAGGATTTACCAACACGCTTGGTATATTAAATTATATATATATATATATATATATATATATATATATATATATATATCGTCTCAGCACTGCGGCTAGATCTGTGAACTACTTCGAAGCCGGGATCGAAACTCGAACGATTTTTCGAGTTAGAGGTTTAAACAGTGTGGTTATCTGCCACCCACAATCAAGGAGTGAATTTTTACTGATAAGTATATAGATATATACAAAAACACAAAGGAGAGCTCTATCCGTATTAAGAAGAGCACAGACACAGACACAGACAGAATACACAGACAGACAGACAGATACACACACACACACACACACACACACACACATATATATATATATATATATATATATATATATATATATATATATATATATATATATATTGATAATATTTAGTGCTATATTTGTAAGTGAAGTAATTATTTTGGGATATCTAGATATTAGATTTTTTTAGTTCAGAGTTTCAATTCTGTAGAGGTGGATAATGAATACCTAATGATATCCGTTTTCATTGTATAATAATTCACTAGAAATGAAATACTGGTATATTTGGTATATAAGCAGGCTGATAAATGTAGGACTAAGGTCGATAAAATCTAATTTCAACTATTAATAATGGAGATTCGCTTCCGGTTTTTGTCTGTAATAAAAAATACGTCACTGCTTACGTCACAATACCTAAAATTGTCATCACATAGAATAAATATACTCAAAATTTGAGCATGCAATATTAGACAGTCCTCATTGGGTTTTTTAAACAAGTTTTAATAAACTGGTATTATATATCTATATATAGTTTGTTTTATTTTAATATATATTTAAAGTTATCAGGAATAAGTTTCCATTTCATTTTTTTCATTTTTTACTCCTTTAATAAATTTGATGATTTTACTTATGATACAAACTCTCTGATATTAAATTTTCAACTCCCATCCCCTCTGGCAATATCTATCTTACGTTGCCCAGAGGGCGTTTTTTATTTTGTTAGTATATGTTAATGAAATTAATCGAAAGTTAATAGTTATTTTCTTTCAGCTAAAATTATTTCCACATATACTTTTGGCATTGTTTCAGAAATCTTATTATCTGCCTGAATTGAGGTTTTTACTTATATATTTGAAGCCAGAATAGGTAAACCTGCTAACTATATATATATATATGTATATATATATATATATATATATATATATATATATATATATATATGTGTGTGTGTGTGTGTGTGTGTGTGTGTGTATTTGGGTAGCATTCTTTCATTTATACATTAAACAAAAGACCCATCTCCTGTTTAACAATTTTATTTTTGATCTTTTCGAGTTTTCTGGCCAACTTTTTAATATTTGAGTGGAATTCATGGATAAGTCCACCAAAGTTCAGGCCCCGAGTACTTTCGGCACTTCGAAGTTCCATCATCAGGGGTGATGTGTTCCATTTAAAAAAAAAATTATAATAATACTAATATTAATTCTTCTCATTCAAGCCTCCACATTAATATAATTAAAAAAAAACCCTGGAACACATCACCCCTGATGATGGCACTTCGAAGTGCCGAAAGTACTCAGGACCTGAACTTTGGTGTACTTATCCACGAATTCCACCCAAATATTAAAAAGTTGTCCAGAAAACTAGAAAAGATCAAAAATAAAATTGTTAAACAGGAGATGTGTCTTTTGTTTAATTCTACACACACACACACACACACACACACACACACACACACATATATATATATATATATATATATATATATATATATATATAAAAGTAAAAAAAGGTAGTCGACGGGGCAGCCTAAAGTCGGTATCAGCCAGTCAACGAGGGAGTCTATCCCCTTTTCAATAGCGCTAAACCAAGGAGATTGTTTTTTAGCATCTGAGGTGGAGCGCCACACCTACCATCAGCTCCTTACATTACCGCACAGGTCCCTGTGCTACTCATACGCTGAGTTGGCGAGGACCGGTATCGCACTAGGAACCTTGTGGTTTCTAGCCGAACGCTCTACCGACTGAGCTAACCCGGCCCGTTATATATATATATATATATATATATATATATTTATATATATTGTTCATACATAGTTACACCCCATACACATTTTTATATTATTTAAAAATAAAATAAAATGTTAATATTCTTAAAAAAAAAACTAAAAAAAACGTGATTTTATAATTTCTTTCTGTGATCGTCATCAGGTCATGCTGACTGCATGGATTCCCGTGACCCTCTCTCTCTCTTCTCTCTCTCTCTCTCTCTCTCTCTCTTTCTCTCTCTCTGTCAATCTGTCAATGTATCTACCTCTCACCACCCGTCTCTAGCGATCAGAGATCCTGGCAGGTCTTCTGCTCAGCATCCAGTGTCCGTACAGAACAGATTGTTATATTTTTCGCTGGTTTACCTACACTTGTATGTCTAAGTGTAGGTGTCCACAGAAGAACGTCGCTTATGAGTTCGTCTTTGCTTCTCCAGCTGTGTCCTGCATGCGTTGTTCGTCTTACATGGATGTTTTGTGTGATAGGAGGTAAGTGACCGTACAGCTGCAAACTTTTGGGCTGGTAGAACATGATATGATAAAAAACGAACCAGAGAAGATATGATTGAAGTCTATAAATATACTGTTGTACCGGCCGTTCCTACAGTGGAGAATATACACCGGTTCTCACTATAAATAGTGAGACACCGAGTGAAAAGGTTGTACTGTTACCGTTAACGACAAGCTAGTCGTTCATGTACCATTATTGTTAAATACACTTGTCTTATTTTACCCTATCTCGACTTGACTTCTTTTTTACTGTTGGACTAACATCACAACATATACCCATGAATTTTATTCAACGAAC
The DNA here is from genome assembly GCA_023376005.1 of Doryteuthis pealeii. Taxonomy (NCBI): domain Eukaryota; kingdom Metazoa; phylum Mollusca; class Cephalopoda; order Myopsida; family Loliginidae; genus Doryteuthis; species Doryteuthis pealeii. The sequence continues at coordinate 17,222,875 of CM042144.1, forward strand.
TTTAATCTATTGAATGTTTGCTAAAAATTCAATACCAGGGATCATGAATTAAAACTCTCAAAAACAAATGTTGCAAGGCACCATATTTTAGTAACAGGGTGGTGAATTCATGGAATGAACTACAGTAGTTAATGCCTCATCTCTGAACCCCTTTAAGGAAAAGTTGGATAATCTGTGGAAAGATTATAAATATTCTGTGGAAATAAGATAAATGTTTGGAATATAAGGAACAGCTGACTGGTCTCAGACCTAATATACTAGGTGAATAAAAGATATTATTATTATTATTATTATTATTATTATTATTATTATTATTATTATTTATTACCATTAGGCATAGTGAAATAAAGCGTTTTAAAGATACTATTAAAAAAAACAACTTTATTTCACTATGCCTGAGCGAGGCTAAATTTATAGTAAAAAAATTAAAATAATTTCGAACAATCTCCACGAGCGCAGGAGCAGCCGAATCGAATTAACGTCACGGAAATAGCCGATTTAACATCACGGAAGTAACCGAAAAAATTTTTTTTTTTTTAAATACACTTCGTTCCTCAACTTCTTAAAACAACAGGTGATTACAACATCGCCGTGGATAAGTACTATATAAAAAAAAAAAACACTTAGTACTTACAATTTCTCTGATGATGGAATTTTATTTCCGAAAATATTAGAATTTAAAAAAAAAGTTAAATAAATATAACTTTCAACACATATTGCATTGTAAATTGCCTTCAAAAATCTTTTTTATTATATATATATATATATATATATATATATATATTTTTGGATGTTTGTTTATTTAGAAACGTTGCTGAATAAAGTATATATTAAATTTTTACTTGAAGGCACTTACAACGCATGTATCGCATAAAATTCGATACTTTTTCTTATATAAAATTAACTTGACAAGTGTAATCCCAGCAAAGGATGGCTCGATGTGTAGAATATCGTACAGACTGTTTCGACTTTATTAAGTCTCATCAGCGGTATATACTAACGATTTCCCTCCGACAGAAATCGAAACCAGGACTTCAGCAGACACAGTGAAACACTAGTGAAACACTTTATCGCCTCGTATAGTATATACCGCTGATGAGACTTAATAAAGTCGAAACAGTCTGTACGGTATTCTACACATCGAGCCATCCTTTGCTGGGATTATACTTGTCAAGTTCATTTTCTATAAGAAAAAGTATCGAATTTTATGCGATACATGCGTTGTAAGTGCCTTCAAGTAAAAATTTAATATAATATATATATATATATATATATATATATATATATATATATATATATATAGTATTAAAGTGTATATAGAAATAACCTACTCAAATTTACCTATAAAGGATCATCAGGGTTAATTGTAATGAATTAATCAAGATATTGATTAATTACAGGCAACTGAAACTTGAGTGGATTATTTCTATATACACCTTAATACTAAACCCGCTCTACTAATGTATTGAGCACTTTATATTTTTATAACCATTACTAATTCAGTTGATATTTGTATCGACCGTCGATATTGTGATTAAGTCAATATTCTATTTCCCGATAAGTGATCATCTTTATTATATATATATACATATATATTTTGGAAGCGTATGGTGTAATGGTTAATGTAATGGGAAATGGACTCGTCGGCCCGAGTTCAAATCCTGGATGTGGTAATTGCATTTCACTTAGCGCTAATACCCTTGGGAAAGGTATGAATCCTACTCTCCTTCCAGCTATGGATGAATAGTAGGACAGACCGGGCTCTCTAACCTTGCTTAGGCAACCAGTCTAGGAGAAGGAAAACTCTGAATTCAAACCTGTTGAACTACGCTTAAGAAATTGACCCTGTGTTGCATCCTGCTCGTGCGGATGGGTTGGTGAATATATATATATATATATATATATATATATATATATATATATATATATGTAAGAAAAGATGGAATGAAAACATCACACAATGCTGTTAAAGAAGAAAACAATTTAAAATAATCATAGCTGATATTGATCAATATTTCGATTTTATAAAAATCATCATCAGAGCTCATTCACTCCCGTAGTTGTTTGGGTCGGAGAGGAAAGTCAAAATGAGTTTACAAAACAAAAAACCTTAATACTGCAAAAAACGAAAGACGTTACAATATTCACCAACGTGGGCATTTCGCGCCATATATATGTCGGTCATGATCCATGTATATCTTTTGACAACAAATGTAGCGAATTTTTGAGATGTTGGCAACAAGGCGAAAACAATTTAAACGGAAGGGGATGGGTGTTAAGAAATGTGACGGTTGGAATTCAAAAGACTTTTAGTAAAGGAATTTTTTACGATTAAATGTTTTTATTATTTAAATTTTATTTTTAAGTTCTGTAATTCATAAATGATTAGATATTTACTGTAATTAGTTTTTATATATAAAGTGAAAAAGTTATGAGCGGAATATGTTAATATTTTAGAAAAGGAGTTTTTATATATTTTTATTTTACGATTGATTATTTTTAAATTTCTAATTATTATTATTATTAAGTTCTGTATTAATAAATGATTAAATATTATTGTGTTTTGTTTTTATATATAAAGTAAAAAAGGTTATGGGCGGAATTGGTTATTATTTTAGATAATGTTAAGCGATTTGGATCTAATGTAAGGTATTATTTTAAACCGAAAACAAAAAACAAAACAAAAACAAATAAAACAGAAAAGATCTTATTCATAAAACAAAACAATAAACCAAAATTTAATTTAATGGGACGTAAATAACGGAAAAGTTATGTGAAGGGGATTTTATGGTTTCTGATAATAAGAGTCGCTAGATAAGGGATATATTAAAGAAACCTTGTCTTTGGGTATGGTTTTATGGGTAAGAATAACACAAGATTCCATAATTCTACGCAGTGTTTTATCGTGTATGTGGGTTAATATTTTAGCACCTTTGAAATCAAAGGTATGATTGAGATCAAAGATGTGTTTAGCTAATGCATTGTTTTGGAAACCACGTTTAATGTGATATTTGTGAAATGCCCACGTTGGTGAATATTGTAACGTCTTTCGTTTTTTGCAGTATTAAGGTTTTTTGTTTTGTAAACTCATTTTGACTTTCCTCTCCGACCCAAACAACTACGGGAGTGAATGAGCTCTGATGATGATTTTTGTAAAATCGAAATATTGATCAATATCAGCTATGATTATATTATAAATTGTTTTCTTCTTTAACAGCATTGTGTGATGTTTTCATTCCATCTTTTCTTACTCATATTGTCGGATTCATTTCCTTTCTTTTAACTTATATATATATATATATATATATGTGTGTGTGTGTGTGTGTATGTGTGTAATGGAGAATACCAAATATGAAAAGTGTTTGCATATGAAAGTGCTCCATACTAAATCACCAGAGCAGATGTAAAATCTTAAATAAGTTATTATGGTACTAATTTACCGTAACTCAAGTTTCACGCATAATAAGCAATCATCAGACGGTTAAATATCAAAAAGTTGCTTTTACACGATTTATATAAAGTGATGCGTGTTCTCGTGATTATATATATATATATATATATATATATATATATATATATTATATATATAAGTTAAGAGAAAGAAAATGAATCCGACGGTATGAGTATAGATAAAAGGATATGAAAATAACACAATATGCTGTTCAAGTGAAAATATTTTATATCATATTCATAGCTAATTTTGAACAATATTTCGATTTATAAAGATCATCTTCAGAGCTTGTTTATACTCCGGACTTATCAATAGCAGAGACGAAAATAATATATTATATTATATTATATATTATTATATTATATATTATTTTCGTCTCCGCTATTGATAATCCGGAGTATAAACAAGCTCTGAAGATAATTTTTATAAATCGAAATATTGTTCAATATCAGCTATGAATATAAATATAAAATCTTTTCACTTTAACAGCATATTGTGTTGTTTTCATATCCTTAGTAGTGATTGTTGTATACCTACATATTCAAAATGTTTAGTACAAGTCAATTCTAGAGTTTTATAATAAATAATATCTAATAGTATTCGTTTTGATTTTATAATAAAGAGATATAGTGAAATGGGAAAAATGAGAACGAATCTGACAGATGTGTTATAAATATAATTGTTAGAAAAATATAGTTTGGTATAGATCACGGCCTACTAATATTATACGGCCCCACATGATACATTAAGAGGCAAAAAATAACAGGCCGATTGGCCTGAGAGTCAATCTGTAGGTTTAGGCTGGAAAATGTTAAAAGTATACACAAATACACAAACTGTTTTCTTTTTTTTTCTTCAGAAATGTAATATGAAAAGATTAACCATTTTTGTAAACAAATTATCGCGAAAAACTTTAAAAAATCAATATTTAAATGCAAAAAGTTATGCGTTAGTAATTTTACCAGACTAGCGTCTTAGGCAAAACAGAACGTATACGTGATTGAAAAGCATAAAAACAAGGTAAATCACAGCCGTTTATAATTCGTAGATTAGTGAAAGACAAAGTATAAATAACGTATTTTAATTTTGAAAAGAATTAAAATTAAATTAAAATAATGACTAATAAATTCTAGCGATATTATTTTATTATTTTCTGTTAAATTTTTAAAGTTACCTTCCTTTCTGCGTCAAGTTTATAAGCGACCAGAATGAGTTAAAATATAATCGGCCTGTTATTTTTTGCCTCTTACTGTATCATATGGGGCCGTATAATACTAGTAGGCCATGTATAGATATATATTCTTGATGGGTATTCGAAATTTTTTAACTCAATTTTTTAAACGCATTTATTTAACCTCATTTTTTCTATTTATCTATAGATGGGACCCTAACATGTACAACCAATCCGGGTCAAAGTGGACATGGGAGTAATGTTGATAAAGAAGTACTCCACACTCTCCAGAGACACAGAATTGGAAATTCACCTGGGAGTAATGGTGATGAAGGGGTTCTCCAAAATTGGAACTTCACCATTAGATGCAGGTTAACGTCACATCCAGAACACTAAGACCTTCAGACACCGCCTTCTTGCACAGATATGATAAAAAGGGTTAGGGGGATTTGATATAAGAGTAATAGGATTAGGATAACCATAGAAGTGCTAGGGCTTGACTTGACCAGTTGATTGCCCGTCTAGCCTAAGTAAAGGCTAAAGTGAAGAGCTGCAAGTCATGGACAGTCTGTTACATAATTATTAGATACCTAATATTTATGGCAATAGTGTAGGAATCAAAATGGCCGTTATAAGCTACAGCCCACGGCCTTGAAGGATGAGTGACGGCGCTTGACCTCGCTTTCACCTTGCCTTCCGGGGATAAATCGTGAGAACCGGAAGGCATAGAAGACCCTGTCTTCCGGTTTCGATAGTAAGTAAGTTTCAGGCAGTTAGCAAGTAGGAGCCGAGCTCGTAGGACGTAAGTCTCATCTGCGCAGATGTCTGGGTTGGGGATTGGAAATAAAGTAACATCAAAGTAAACCGAAGTCTTGTGTTTATTACCTAAAAACTAACAATGACACAGGGCTTCTGATAAGGAGAAATCCCTAACAGAAAACCAGACCCGAAGTCCCCAAAAAAGTCCAGACCTTAGAAGAGACCAGACCAAGATGATAGTAGAACCAAAGCCGACCAGAAGAATAGAGGTCCAAGATATAGAAGCAAGTAAGAAGTAAAGAAGTAAGAAAAGGGTATACGACAAGCCAAGCCACCAGGATCCCGTCCTTAAGTATCAGGCGTAGTCACCCAATGCCAGCAGGTAGTTCCATTGGATGATTTTAGCCCTCGGCAGATGTACAGTCGGCGTATTCTACAGTCTCACCCGACATTGTGGCATACAACACAGTGCAAGTTATATGTATTAGATATAAGAGAGTGATATTTATCTGAATGGTTTCTATAAAAGAATGTAATTATGTATTTACTCATCTCCCCCTCCACAGGCAGGATGGATGTACTTATCAACCCCCGCCCACACAAACTAGATATGGCACAAAGAGAATCTTTAAGCGGAATTTAACAGGTCTGATTTCAGTGTTATTTCTCCTAGACTGGTTGACTTACCAAGGTTAAAACGCATAGTCTTCCCTACTATTCAACCATATCTGGAGAGAGAATAGTTGAATGCATTCGTTTCCCGTGGGTATTAGCGCTATTCGAAATGCTCTCGTCCAGGATTAGAACCCGTGTCGCCCTGTCCATATCCTACGATGATAGTATTACACATCGAGCGCTTCCAGAATGTAACACAAGCTCAATATTTTAAAGCAAATTACATCTGGTTAGAATTCAGAAGTTTTCTTCTTTTAGATTGGATGCCTTGCCAAATCTCTTCTACTATATACACATTGCTGGATAGGTTGTTTGTTGTTGTTGTTGTTTATTGATTTTAACGGCAGTCTGGGGTTATGTCATGCCTAATGGTTAGGAAGTCATACATATCGTGTATTTATATTTATACTTTTTAGTAATTGGTTTTAAAAATGTGTTAGCATTATTGGGGATTATGTTGTATGGTATTGATTTGTTTCATATCTATATTCTATGGTATAATTTTATTTCCCTCAAAAAAGAGAGAATATCTTCCATGTTGACATTTTCAAACAGACCTTTCATATTATTTGCTTTAAAATAACGGTTTGCTGGATGGGATAAGAAAACAAGAGTTCATGCCTTTTTCTAAGGGAGTTAGCCCGACGCTGGGTAGCCGCTTCTAGTCTTTAATAAATCCACAATGCAAAGAATGTTGTAATTTTACGAACAAATAAATTGTGATGTTGATTTGAATCTTGCAAAAAAGATGAAAGGAGTTGAAGGAAAACCTTGGGGACTTAAGATTTCTCTTTGATATTTAATGAGGGGATCATTTTCATTAGTAAAATAAAGTCTGAGAAATGAGAAATAAATCGTGTGATTTCATTGGCTGAATCCTTGAGTACATCAATAGCGTAAAGATGAAACATGTATCTATTAATAGTGAAGATTCGGTCTCCAATTTGTCTATAACCGAAACCACGTCAGTACTTATGTCACATTACCCAAAATCGTCAATACATAGAATACAGAACAACCTTGTTTGAATTAATTTGATTTTAACTGTGAGAAACTTTTTTTTTTAGAAAGAAAATATATCTATTTGAATTTTGACAGGAAAATTATTCTTTTCATCTGTTATTGAAGAATATAAGATTTCAAAGGCCTGCTTACAATTTTTACGAAAGAGCGTGGCAAAAAATTCTTTATACGTACTTTTGGACGTCGATGAACTTTTTTCGAATATATTTTACACTAAAATTAAAATTTTCGTTTATTTTTAATAAAACTGTGTAGAATTATGTATGAGTATATACTTAAAAACATTGTCATCTGTCGTAAAACAAAACAAACTCCCACCCCCTTAGGCAATATCTTTCAAAAATCAAAATTTTCACTACCCGGAGGGTGTTTGTTCACAGTCTATAAAACCTGATAAATATTTCTTAACATATATTAAAAAAAAAATTTCTTGTCAATAAATTTAAGTCAATGGTGAATTCTAATAAAATACATCGACATTTATATAATTACAATTTCCTGTCTACCTTCAGATGATAACTGTTGGTTGGTTGGCTGTTTGGATTTTACGGTATGTCAATCCATGTAAGACGTTTTTTTCTTTTTTGTTCATTCTTGATGGGTATTCAGATTTTTGAAAACTCATTTTTTAAATTCATTTTTTAATTTAAGCCATATATGGGACCTAACAGGTACTACCACTCAGAGTTAAATGGTGATGAAAGGTTCTTCAGAATTGGAACTCCATCATTAGATGCAGTTTAATGTCATACCTAGGACACTCAATCAGGAGAATCTCTATAAAAAAAAATGATGTGATTGTTTTCTACCGGATTCTTTAGAATCCGATAGAAATCAATCACATCATAAAACGGTCACAATTCTGAATCGAAATATTGCAATATCGGCAATGTGAATTTGAAGAAATAAATTAAGTTAAATAACATCTATGATTTTTCATATCATCTTAACCATAACTATATATATATATCTATTTATCTATATATGTACAGTTTCCAGTGAGTTTGTTAAATCCATAAACAAGCGTCTATCTGTAACGATAAGACCCGTTTCAACAGACATACGTGGTATCAACTAATATTAATCGAAAACTCGATGAATTCAGCGGATGTAACCCTGACGATTCAGATGATGAAACTTGAGTAGGTTACTTTATATACATTTCTTAAATAAATACATATCTATCTATCTATTTATCTCTCTCTCTCTATATATATATATAATAATGGACTCTCCCGTCGATTATCGACGTATGAGGGTTCATACACACAATGAACTCCCGCACAGGGATTTGTTTATAGTGGTGAAGGCTTGTGTTGGACCATCTACACTTTTTGGCACAGTCGATAGGAAAGAATTGGTGCATCAAAGGTTGCCACAAACCCAATCAACGACCGACCTCAGGAATTTTGAATTCAGAGTTATCCCTCTCCTAGACTGGTCACCTAACCAAGGCTGAAGAGCCCAGTCTGCCCTACTATTTAACCCATAGCTGGAGGGAGAATATATGGATTCATACCTTTTCCAAGGGTATTAGCGCTATGTGAAATGGCAACAGCTTCGTATATATATATGCCTCTGTGTGTGGGGGGGTGTATTTGTGTGTATATACTGAGAGGCAGACAGACAAACAGACAGACAAACAGACAAACTGAGATATGCGCAGGCATAGAGACCGAGGGAGATTTCTGTTGGCTCTTTAAAGAGAATTCGGGGAATTTGATCTCCCGAAATGCCCATGAGATCTCTCATCTGTCAGTTTCAAAATATAAATTCAAAATAATTCAAATAACTGTTTTTTCTTCTTCTTCTTTCTTTTTAATCAGACTAATTTTAATTAAAAAGATTAGATCTTCAAAGCCCGAAATAAATGTAGATACCTAGCAATGTGAAATCCTGTTATGTATATGATTGCGTGTTGGTGTTTTCTAATTGGCTACTAGTAAAGAAACTGATGGTATAAAGTCATCCACGTTTTCAAGATTGCCCAAACCTGTAAAAATCTTTCCACACTTTAAATACCCTCCTGATTTCTTGCTAGTGTTAATCGAATTGAAGGCGCGAAAAGTGTTTTGCAGCTGTAATTAAAGCGAAGATTCTTTATTAGAAAAAAAAACTCTGTCTCTGCATTGTGACATTTTACGACGCTTTTTAGATCCACTAATCGACGATCCACTATATACGAAACAGATTATATGTAAACATCTAAACGTCTTAGTGTATATTTAGTGGATTATCATATAAGAAATATGAGATACAATTATGCAATCTAAATGTCTATAGAATTTAATTTACCTTTAAAAAGCTTATCTAAAATTGAAACATTATTAAGATTGAAATATGAATAGTTTTTATATTATTATTATTATTATTATTATTATTATTATTATTATTATTATTATTACTAGCAAATATATGCACCCTCCGGGTGCAAGTATTTAAGTTTTAATATAATAAAATATCATATTAAATTAGAAACTGAATAAGAATGTAGATAAAAAATTTGGAACAGAGGGGTATGATTGAAAAATAGAACAACTTTGAAAGTAACTCTTCCATCATTTTCCATTACTCCCCTCTTTCATTGGTAAATTTTCTAATTTAACTATTTAGTTAAAATAGGAAGTAAAGAATAATATTAGTTATTTCTTCTTGTTCATGGATTTCTTTTAAGATTTATCCCCGGGATTTTTGCTCATATTCAAAAAGATAAAACCAAACAATTAGAAATCAATAATACTAAGCATATATTTATTAAAATCAAATTTTTAAGATCAATATGCAAATCAGCCTTCCCATTCACACTATAATCCGCTATTTTGTTGTATATATAAATACAATTGCATGTTATTAGTATGTAGATATGGTCAACAGTATTAATAATGTAAAACAATTTTATCAATAATTGAGGTTTAAATAAAAATAAAATCATGGAGAATGTGACGTAAATAACTAATGGAATTGTGATTTGAATAGTAATCGGTTACAGACAGACAAACACACAATCTCCATTATAATAAGATTATTATTATTATTATTATTATTTACTCCTTTTGAGTTTTCACATCAGCATTAGCTGATGGACTTTCTCTTTTAATGTTTCCTTTTCTTAACCATGTCCAGGTTTTTTCATGTGCAACCTCTCAGATTTGTCGTTTGAAGTGTCCATATAATTGTTTTTCTTCCCATTTTTGTTTTCTAGTTTTTGTTGTTTTTCTGTTAGTCCATATTATTATTATTATTATTTGCTACTTTTGAGTTTTCACATCAGCATTAGCTGATGGTCTTTCACAGGAATCTGAGTGACAGCAAGTCTCCTCAGGTCTCCAGGACTCTTCTGAGTATTCTGGCAATTTGCAGCTGTGCAGTGTTCTGAATGGTTTCAATCCTTCCTCTGATTCCCAAACTTTCCAGACCTTTTTTCAATCCTTTTGGGACTGTTCCAAGTGCACCAACTACAATTGGTATCACTTTCACTTTCATATTCCATAACTTTTTCAGTTCTCTGGCAAGGTCCAGATATTTGTCCATTTTTTCATTTTCCTTTAGTTTCACCCTGTGATCTGCTGGCACTGCAAAATCCGCCAGTTGACAAGTTCTTTCTTTTTTGTTTATCAACACCAGGTCTGGTCTTCTTGCTGGGATAAGGTGATCCGTTTTTATTTCAAAGTCCCAGAGAATTTTATGCGTTTCGTTCTCAAGAACAGATTCTGGTTTATGCATATACCATTTTGTTGTATGGTCAAAATTTAATTTTTTGCATAATTCCCAGTGGATCACCTTCCCAACCCAGTCGTGTCTAGTTTTGTTTTCTCGTTGTGCTATCGTTGTATTATTATTATTATTATTATTATTATTATTATTATTATTATTGTTGTTGTTGTTGTTGTTATTTTCATTCCTTTTGAGTTTTTCACATCAGCTTTAGCTGATGGTATTTCACTGGAGTTTGAGTGACAACAAGTCTCCTCAGGTCTCCAGGACTCTTCTGAGTATTCTAGCCGATTGCAGCAGTGAAGTAGTCTGGATGATCTCAATTCTTCGTCTGATTTCCAGATCCTTCAGTCTTTTTTCCAAGTTTATTGGGACCGTTCTAAGTGCACCAACTACAATTGGTATCACTTTCACTCTCATGTTCCACAGCTTTTTCAATTCTCTGGCAAGGTTCAGGTATTTATTCATCTTTTAATTTTCCTTCAACTTCACCCTGTGATCTGCTGAAACCGCAAAGCCCACCAGGTGACACGTTATCTTTTTTTTTTGTTAATCAACACTAGGTCTGGTCTCCTGACTGGGACAGGAGGAACTGTCTTTATCTCAAAGTCCCAGAGAATTTTATGCGTTTCATTCTCAAGAACAGATTCTGGTTTATGCATATACTATTTTGGTGTATGGCCAACATCTAATTTTTTGCATAATTCTCAGTGAATCACCTTCCCAACCCAGTCGTGCTTAGCTTTGTATTCTCGTTGTGCTAGTTTTCTACATTCACTTAATACATGGTTTACAGTCTCATCTCTGTCACCGCACAGTCTACATTTACTATTTTGTTGTGTCTTATCAATTTTTGCTTTGATATAATTTGTTCTTAAGGTATTATTTTGTGCAGCAATTATTAGTGATTCAGTTTCTCTCTCGAGGTTTCCTCTTCTTAACCATGTCCAGGTCTATTATTATTATTATTATTATTATTATTATAGTTTATTATTATTAGTTTTTTCTCACCTGCCGTAGCGTTCACTAGAGGCTGAGTGACAGCAAGTCTCCTCGGGTCTCCAGGACTCTTCTGAGTATCCTAGCCGATCCCAGCAATGCTGTATTTTGGATGGTCTCGATTCTTCCTCTGATTTCTAATTCACCCAAATTATTTTCCAGAGCTTTGGGAATTGTTCCAAGTGCACCAATTACAATTGGTATGACCTTCACTTTCATGTTCCACAGCTTCCTCAGTTCTCTGGCAAGGTCTAAGTATTATTATTTCATAGCATTCGAGTTTTTCACACCCACCTTAGCCGGTGGTTCACTAGAGGCTGAGTGGCAGCAAGTCTCCTCAGGTATTCAGGACTCTTCTGAGTATTCGAGCTGCTCTCAATAATGCTGTAGTCTTGATGGTTTCGATTCTTTCTCTGTTTTCCAGTTCATTCATGGTTTGTTTTTTTCTTTTGTTTTACGGCATATCAACCTCAGTTGGTCGTTTAATGCCGATAAAGTTTTGAAATAAATCAATTCTTAATGGATAATTCAATTTTTTTATAAATACATTTTTCTATTTAAATCATAGATGGGACCCTAACAGGTTCTACCACTCCGGGTCAGAGTGGACCAGGGAGCAATGGTGATGAAGGGGTTCTCCACATTACCCAAATCTCCAAAACTAATCTCACTATCAGATAGAGTTTAACGTCATTCGCCTTCTAGCACCCATATGATTAAAAGGGGTTGGGGCTTGCCATAAGGGCAATAGGGTTGGGAAAATCCTATAGGTGCTAAGGCTTGACGTGACCAGCCG
>CM042144.1:17237962-17255462 GCA_023376005.1 Doryteuthis pealeii
ATTATTATTATTAACTCCTTTTGAGTTTTCACATCAGCATTAGCTGATGGTCTTTCACTGGAGTCTGAGTGACAGCAAGTCTCCTCAGGTCTCCAGGACTCTTCTGTGTATTCTGGCAGATTGTAGCTGTGCAGTGTTCTGAATGGTTTCAATCCTTCCTTTGATATCCAAACTTTCCAAACCCTTTTCTAATCCTTTTGGGACTGTTCCAAGTGCACCAACTACAATTGGTATCACTTTCTCTTTCATGTTCCATAACTTTTTCAGTTCTCTGTCAAGGTCCATATATTTGTCCATTTTTCCATTTTCCTTTATTATTATTATTATTATTATTATTATTATTATTATTATTATAGAAATTATATAATTATTAGTATTAGATATGAATACTTGGATCATAAACAATTATGAAATAACAAATGAAATACAGGAGCAAAACTTGTGTTAAATAGTGTTATTCAGGGCACAAAAGCAAAGTTGTAAGGGAATAATAGCGCATTTCTATATTTTACAGCATAAGCAATTATAAAATAGCACAAATTATCCAGAAAGAAAACTTAAATTACTTAGTATTATTCACAAATGAATATAATTGGTTGGAGACAAATGACTGACTTCGGTATTAAATAACTCGACAGGGGTTGACATGCCGTAAAATCAAGCAACAATCTTTGTTGCGTGATTGATTTTTTTTTTTCTGAAATGGATACCTAAGGTGCGTAAACTTAGGGGGTAGTTTTTTTTAGCTTATTGTGTTGCACTAGGGTTAATTGTCTTGTTTATTTTGTATCTTCTTTTTTTTGCTTTTTTTTTTGTGTTTGGTTTCTAATGTTTTTTAGCGTAATTTATACAACTGTTTTAGATTTCTTTTTTACATTTCATGTTTGCCCATTAGTGAGTCACAGAAGTGATGAAGCTCTAAAGATTTTTGCCATCGGGACTGAGTCAGATGCTTTTCTTAGTAATCAATCCAGGGCACTTAGTTTCTTCTTCTAATTTAACATACGAGAATCTTTCTTTTTTTGTTTTTACTTTTACGTTTACGTTTCCTTTTATTTTTCATATTCTCTTTTGACCAACCAAATTACTTTCATTTCCCCTGCCTCATACTCCACCACCACCTCCTCCTCCTCCTCCTCCTCCTCCTCCTCCTCCTTTTCTTCCATCTTAAACTTGTAACATAAACAATTTCATCCCATCCCATCCTTACCCCCTACCCCAACTCCGATATTCCTAATTTCAACAAGCACATTTGCTTTTCGCATCCTTCCCTAAATTTATCCGAATTTTCATCGGTAAATCTTTTTGTGTTGGAATGCTCAGCAGGCGGCTAGTCTTGAAGACCAATTGTTGCTGACTAATGAGTTCCATCCTCACTAAGTACCTCATTCTTATATATATTATATATATATATAATATATATATATATTATATATAAATCTAATGAGTCAGACGAACCTACTATCAATTTCGCTTAATGCTCTTCAGGGCTAAGAGTCAGATCTTAGCCCTGAAGAGCATTAAGCGAAACTAATAGTAGGTTCGTCTTACTCATTAGATTTATCTTTATTATTTGCTCTACTTAGGTATTGAGCACTTTTTACTTATTAGCTTATTCTCCTAGCAGTTATATGAATATATATATATATCTTATATACATATATATACATATAAATTGTTTTTTCTTTTGGCCAAATACTGTACTAATAGATTATTTTTTGTTGGTGCGACTATCTTGGTCTTTTCTTTTTTCAAAAAAAATTTTTCTCCCCGGTTGATGTTTGGTAGTATATTTTTACAATCAAACTATTTGCTGTTTTTTTTTCTCACCGCGAGAATTTACCAACACGTTTGGTATATTATATTATATTATATATATATATATATATATATATGGCGTTATATTGCCACTAAACTGTTATCGCAGTAGTAGCATTAGTAATTCATCTAAAAATGCTCAATATATTTCATGAAATATACACCATAACTAGTTGTATTGAATTTCAAAACAACTCACAGCACCTGTGCATGGTTTGCATAGAGCTTATTCTCTTAGAGTTTGGTTAGATTCTATGTAGTGGAGCTATACAGTAGTACTGATACGGCTTCAAAAATTCTCGCTTTATTTTAACAGAAAGATCAGATTTTCATATGATGGATAATCTGTCTATAAGTTCAATATTTATTTACCCCAAAACTCATTCAATTCAAATAAAGTCCATTTATTATTGTAAGTAAAAAAAAATCGTCGGGGCGGCCTAATGTCAGTATCAGCCAATCAGCGAGGGAGTCTATCCCCTTTTCACTAGCGCTAGACCAAGGAGATTGTTTTTGCATCTGAGGTGGAGCGAACACCTGCCATCAGCTCCTTACTTCACCGCACAGATCCCTGTGTTACTCATACGCTGGCGAGGGCCGGTATCGAACTAGGAACCTTGTGGTTTCTATCCGAACGCTCTACCGACTGAGCTAACACGGCTCTTTTATTATTGTAATCCAAGTTATTTTGCTCACTTATTATGAACTAAGCATCAGTTTTGTGTACTTTGCTTCGCAGTGTTAGGAGAGCCGCTATGAGTGGCTTACAGTAGGCAACGAGTTAATGAGAGATCAACAGAAAATTGTTGGTCAGACATCAATCAGTTAAACTTGCATGTATGAGTTATATTTAATTTTTTTTCACATAAATAATATTTTACTTCCCTATTGAAGAGTTGCTATAAGGTGTTTATAAGGATTAAATGTAATTTTGGCTTTAGTGGCCGAAACTGCTTCTTTTAATACATTAGGAGGCTTCAGAGAAGTCACTAGCGTAAGTGACTATGTATGTAATAAAATCCAACAGAGAGGTACATATAACAACAATACAGACTTTATTGTCTGAGCACATGTAACATGAAACATGAAATATACAACATAAATACAAACAATGTAGGTCGAAAGTCTTTAGGAAGTAAGACATGGTTCTGTTGGATTCAAAGCGATAATACTTGAAGATAAAACCCCGACAAAGGTTGATAGACAAAACATTTTATATACAGCACAGAATAAACAGGGTACATAATACATAGAGGTGTACATGAACATACATACATAAGTAATACAAAGTTACATGTAAAAGGATAAACATAAAAGCAACAGACATGAGACTAGGAATAGTCCATACTGTATGAATCACTTACAGTAATGTAAGGGTGGGGGCCAAAGCCCCAACAAGAAGGGGGTAGACAAGAGTCTAACCCATAGTGTCTCGTAGGTCGAGAAACAGGAAAAGATAGAGAGACGTTCAAATCAGCCGCTTAAATATCAAAGGCCCCTAGCGGGAACCAGCGAAACCAAACGGGCAGACAACTCCCCAGGCAAATCCGCAAATAACGCCTACAGTTCTGATTGAATAGAAGAGTCACTTACCGTGTATGACACACTTGATAGAGTCTATAAAAGGCTACTTACTCATATGGGTACAAGCCTATATTTGCGGGGGGGGGGCAAGGCCCCCAAAACTTAATAGACAGAAATACAACTTTTTCTTATGCATCATTGTAGATGTCGGATCAAAGAGAGACAGAGAGCTTCCCGGGTTGAGTTTAAATAGCCAGACAGTAGTGCCACATTGTGGCAAATCCTGCTGGTAAGGGAAGTTAACCCTTTTCCACTCAAGTCCATCCCAGCAAGGGCAGACAATCGCTACACTAATATTATCAAAGCAAAAAGGGAAACTAAGGTGAAATAACTAACTAGACAGAAAATATACGTAGGAAGGTATTTTGGGAACTTATAAACCTAATGTCTTGATTTGGCTAGAATATCTACCTATTTTACTTATGCATGATTTTTTACGTAGACTCATATTGTCTTTTTTTTTTTGTTTTGTTTTTTTTTTTTCCCGAGTCCGACAAGAAATACCTGAAGAAGGCCGGAGGGTATATCGCCGAAACGTTGTACAAATAACAATGAAGATGGGACAATAGTCCGAATAACGAAGATAATAAGTTCCTTAATTAGACTACATTGCAAGTTCATCTGTGTGACTTTCAAATCACATACAAAGTGAGGTAATTCAAAATTTGTCAGCACGCCAACTACCATAATATAATCAACCACAGTGTGTACCTTCTATGATTTGGTTTGAACTCAAGTGGCCGATTCCCTTTCTTACGACAATAACCATTGCACCACGCATCTCCAAGTTAAATAGTACCTACTATTCTTCTCCGCGAATGACTTTAGCATTAAATAACCCATGAAGGTTTGTATGCTAATAAACAAAGAAACTAAACAAAACCATACCGTCCAAGATTAGAGCTCGGGTCTCCGCGTCAGTTTCCTACGATGATAAACATTACACAGCGCGCCTCCACGATGCGATGAATGGGGGAAGGGGTTTCAAGCCTTGATTTCGGATACTTTTTTCAAATAACACTGCTCCCGATCCATCCATAAATTTGGAAAATTTACACGAGATAATTTCCTTTCAACAAATGAATACAGATCATTTTTATTTTATTTTATTTTATTTATATTCATTTCGTGGTAATTTTCACCTTTAGTTGATAAAATTCCTAGCATAAAATTGTGCGTGCGCATTATCTGGAATGAACTTAATTGTTATTAAGAACACATTTTATGATATTTTGTGTTAAAGCATGCAGTTGTATTGCTTTCGAAACGATTCTAAGATTTGTATATGTCGCACGGACATATTCAAAATGGCTACCCTCTTGTTTCAAAGTGAAAGTCAGTTGGCTAAATTCCTAGCATAAAATTATCTGAAATGAACTTAATTGTTATTAAGAACACATTTTATGATATTTTTGTGTTAAAGCATGCAGTTGTATTGTTTTCGAAAAAGTTTTTAAGATTTGTTTATTTCGCACGGAGACTTTTAAAATAGCTACCGTCTTAGTTCAAAGGTAAAGGCAAGGTCGGTTACTCTAATTGACTTATTTGCTAGGACTTTTAACAACTAAAGGTGAAAATTACCCATACCACGTATCCATATATAACACACATATTCATTAGGTCTCTTTAAATCATTGCTTACTTTAAACCACTTCCTGCGGCTCTCCCGTACCACAACCATGTAAAGTATAAAAATTGACCAGAAGGACTCAGAATAACCCATGAAGGTTTATATGCCAATGGACAAAGAAACGAAACAAAACCAAACCGTCCAAGATTAGAACCTACAAGTCTGGATTTCTGATAGATTTTCAAATGATACTTCTCCCCATCTGCCGACACATTTGGAAAATTTACACAAGATATTTTCCTTTCACCAAGTGAATCGAGAGCATTTTTATTTTATTTTATTTGTTATATTTATTTCGTTACACACGCTTTGATGAGTTTTAAATTCCTTTGCATTAATCACTGCATTCATTTCGTGCATTAAAGCCAACTATCTGTTGTTTTCATTTTGGTTGAACCGGAGCGCAAGAATCGTTTGTGGAGGGTCAGGTTTTTATACAAACGATTGCCCAGCAAATAAAATGCTTCTGCGTAATCTTCGGACCGATTTTTCAGATTTCAGTCGAACATAATAACGCGTACAAAATATAAATGACAAATAATCGGATTAATTTATCGAATAATCTAATTTAAATCTGTTATTTGTATTTGAGAGACGGGTGAAAAAAGATGGATAATAGGAAACAGAACTAGAAAAGCCTCGAATAGATATTCATGTTCAACTAAAACTCGTGACTTAAAAAAATATCTCAATCTCTAATGTTACATACATGCGTATTAGACCAATGCCTAATACGCATGGCATAATGGTTAGGGGTCGTAGGAAATGGACTTGTCAACCCGAGTTCAAATCCTGGAATAGGCTGTTTGAATTTTACATAGCACTAATACTTTTGGGAAAAGTATGAATCCAACAACTCTCCCTCCAGCTATGACCATATCTACATTTATTTACCTCATACCCCACTTGTATGGGTTGGGCACTGGGTCTTGTTTTTATGTGGGACTACCCACAAGCCGAGACTTATGGGTGGGAAAGAACAGAAATTGCGTCGATCCCTTCGGCATTCCCCTCAAGAGGGGTGCATCAAGCGCTGGGTAATAAACCCAGCCCTGTCCCTTTAAGTCAATGTGGCAGGTATTGCCTGGGGGGAAAGACCCTCGGGATCGACGCTATTAACTTGTAAAGATCCAGGGCCGAAGCCACTGGACCCCCACCCTGTTAGGCGGGTTTACATTGTATTTACCTCGTACCCCACTTGTACGGGTTAGGCACAAAGCCCTATTAAAGTGGGACCACCCACAAACCGAAGCTCATGGGTGGCGGTGGAAAAATTGCGTCGATCCCGTCGGCATTCCCCTCAAGGGGAGCGCCTCAGGCGCTGGGCAATAAACCCAGCCCTGCCCTTTAAATCAAGGGGTAGTTGTTGCCTGGGGGGATGGCCCCCTGGGATCGACGCTGTTAATTATAGCAATCCCCCACCCGAGGGGCGGGTTTGCATTGTATTTACCTCGTACCCCACTTGTACGGGTTAGGCACAAGGCCCTATTAACATGGGACCACCCACAAACTGAAGCTCATGGGTGGCGGGTGAAAAATTGCGTCGATCCCGTCGGCATTCCCCCTCAAGTGGGGCGCCTCAGGCGCTGGGCAATAAAACCAGCCCTGCCCCATTAAATCAAGGGGGCAGTTGTTGCCTGGGGGGATGGCCCCCTGGGATCGACGCCGTTAATTATAGCAATCCCCACCCAACGGGTGGGGCTGCATTCTAATAACATATAAGTGTAATTATATATACAACAAAATAGCGGTTTACAGTATGAACGAGAAGGCTAAATTGTATATTGATATTAAAAATTTGATTTTAATAAAAATATGTGCTTAGTATTATTGATTTTTAATTGCTTAGTTTTATCTTAATGAATAAGAGCAAAAACCTCGGAGATAAATCTTTGAAGAAATCCATTAACAAAAGGAAATAACTGTAATTTGATCCTTTCTTTCCTATTTTAGCTAATTAGTTAAATTAGGAACATTTAGCAATGAAAGACGAGAGTGATGCAAGAGTAAGTTTCAGTTGTCCTACTTTTTGATTATACCCCACTATGTTTCAAATCTTTTTATCTGCATTCTTATTTAGTTTCATTAGCCTTTCTAATTTAATATAGTATTTTATTACATTAAAATTTAAATACACGTTCCCGACGGAGGACGCATATATTTTTTGCGAGTCTAAATAATAAAAATCCCGAAATTATTTTGTTCTTTTACAAAAGTGTTTGATTTTTGTTTGCTTTGTGTTGTTTTTCTTATTTTTTTTTTTCTTTAATGAGTTTTTATATAGATAAAAATTAATTGCAAATTTCACTTCAACTTTCATTGTTGTGCACTAGAAAAACAAATTAATTGTTTGATAGCTTTGTTCGTATCATTCAAGCTGAAGATTGGACTTGTATACGCGAGGCGGTTTCCTTCCCAAGCGGATAAATTTATATTTGACATGAAAACAAAAGTCAAGCTTTCCCATGATAATAGAAAAGGAATTTGTTAATTGGATTAAAAAAAAAAATAAGTACAATAAAATATCGTTCAGCTCAAATAAAGAATTTCTTTTTTAACAAGCCTCTGCAACAGGCATTGTGTGTCCCAAATACTTTACCGAAAGCAAATAGAAAAATAATACTTTAAACTTGAAAAAAATAAAGAAAGAAAACAAAAAAACCATATTCAAAAACAAGAAAGCAGGGTTAAACGAAAAGAATGAACTTTAAGCACCCTATTTATCGACATTTATTGTTTATTTGATGTGATTCGTCTAGGCATTAAATCTAAGTAAAATTGTCGACGAATAATTATACTTATGTATTTCTCGTGGGAGCCATTCACTTTCTTTACCCTACAAAAAAGGTGGGGCTGCTTTAGAAAACTGTTTGTTTCAAAGAGATTAATTATTACTCATTTAAATCAATATTTTTTTCCCATTTCCAATGCCTTTATCGTTCCGCATTCTTCCTTTGTATTAGACGGTTTTAAATGATAACTCCTGTCGAGCAACATGGCGTATTTTGCAACCCCCAACTAAAACGTTCTTTTTCACGATAAACTTGACATGATGCAATAATAAAACTATTAGAGCCAAATTATCGAATACTCAGAGGTAATATTTTTCCTTTGACAATATTTGATTTCGTCCGCTTCATTTGATCTCGCTTTGGGCACGATCACAATTTATTTGTTTATTTATTTCCGTTCCTTGACTCCATGCAAAATAAGAGTTCTTTTTTTTTTTGTCCATACGAATTTTCTTTTTTCCTTTCTTTTCAAGTGTAAGGCCAACCATCTATCTGCCAAAAGTTTTTATTTTTTGACCTTTGACCCAAGCCAATGATTAAGGCTAATGGGCGTATGGATGTATTGCCGCTTCGACTTTCGATAAATTTGACTAATCTTAACCTTTCCGGTCAATGTTTTACCCGACAAAAATGGAAAAAAAAAAAAAAAAAAAATAGAAAAAAAACAACAAAAAAAAAAAAAACCCCGGCAAATTCCTTCTTTAGTTAAACAGTCGACGCCAGGGTAGGAGGATACAGTCTACAAAAGAAAGTAATTCAATTTTCAAAAACCAGCTTAACTATAACTTCGATCGAAGGCTAATTCGCACTCCAAGTAGACAGACAGAGATATCGGCTAAAAATTCTAACGACTTTCACAACCCTCCACACCATCACCCTATCCCTGACGAACATCCCTCCCCCCCGCCCCCCAGCATCTGTCTGGATCAATGAAAATCGTATTTGAGCCACCGTTTCAAAGTATATTTTTCCAGACCACTGCTGCAATCACTTTGCTCAATGACATTAAGTCAGAGATGAAATTTCTAAAACGATCCTTACCCCCAAACCCTAGCCCCCTCCAAAAAAAAAAAAAAAAGAAAAAAACATTTTCTTTCTTCATCTTTGTATTTGTTGAATTCTATTTTCAACATGAGTTTGGTTAGAATTATCTCTATGTCAGACTTTTATTTAGAAACCGGAAATCCCTAATTTTTCTTTTTTTTTAAAAGTATTTTCTTTATGAAAACTGCTTGGTTATTGTGTTAGCAATAAATCATATTATCGCTCTTGACTCCTGCTGCTGTTTCTTGAGATAGGGGTGGGGAGGCTCTATCCATCCTGACCGATACACAGATCAACTTTTATCCTAAGCAAATTAGCCGGCCAACAAATCGATTCGTGAATTCGATTAGAAACAATTAGTCTTTTTTGTTTGTTTTTGGGTTTTTTTTTCTTATTAGTTTTAATAGTAGTGGGGTGGTGGGACGAACATCAAAGTAAATGGAGCTCAATTAACAACATTCTAATTCCATTCGTTTATTTTCTTTCAATCTTAGTCTGAACCCGATATCAATATAATCCTTTACAAACACGAAGTAGAAATACGTTCATTTTGCGAGCCACAAATTAGCGCAAGTCAAGTGTGGCCTCTTTTCTACGAATGAAAAAATGTTTGCACTTGTATTACGCTTTGGTTTGTTTTGGTTTACGGCATATCAACTTCAGTGGGTCATTTAATGCCGATAAAGTGTTGAAATAAATCAATTGTTAATGGATAATACAATTTTTTTTATAAACACATTTTTCTATTTAACCCATAGATGGGACCCTAACAGATACTACCACTCCGGGTCAGAGTGAACCAGGGAGCAATGGTGATGAAGGGGTGCTCCACTTTCCCCAAACCTCCAAAACTGGAACCTCACCATCAGATAGAGTTTAACGTCATTCCCAGGACATGTAGACCCGCAGCCACCGCCTTCTAGCACCCATATTATAAAAAGGGGCTGGGGCTTGCCATAAGGGCAATAGGGTTGAGAAAATCATATAGGTGCTAGGGCTTGACGTGACCAGCCGATTGATCGGAGGGGGCCTCTCCAACCGCCCGTCTAGCCCAAGATAGGGCCAAAGTGGAGTATTACATGTCATGAACTGCTCATCCACCTGGGCTCTATCCTTAAGCATCACGGGTCGCCACCTACGGCCAACAGGTGGCCCCATTGGGGGAGTGTAACCCCTCTGCAGAGGTGCATTCTAACGCCCCAGACGACAGGGCGGTTGTATTACGGTACTGAATAGATGTTAAGAACTCGGTATTGCGTTACATATGTATCTACATATGTATCTACGATATGATTAGTTCCGGCTGACAAATAATAAAGACACTGGAGTCAAAATAATTATGAATCCTAACATTTCATCTATTAAATAAGAATAGATAGGATGTATTATTCTGATTTATAATGACCCTCATTAACCACTTGAAAAATAAAATGAGTATATCGTCAGCTGCGAAAAGTTATTAAATATTTTATTTCTTTTATGGCAAGAAAAAAAAATCATATACATATATATATATATCTTATTATAATGGAGATTGTGTGTTTTTCTGTCTGTAACTGAAACTATATTCCTATTCAAGTCACAATTCTCTTAGTTATTGACATCACATTCTCCATGATTTTATTTTTTTTTAACCTCAATTATTAATAAAATTGTCTTACATTATTAATACTGTTAACTATGTCTACATACTGACAACATGCAATTATATTTATATATACAACGAAATAGCGGTTTACAGTGTGAATGGGAAGGCTAATTTGCATATTGATCTTAAAAAATTTGATTTTAATAAATATATGCTTAGTATTATTGATTTCTAATTGTTTGGTTTTATCTTAATAAAATATGAGCAAAAATCTCGGGGATAAAATCTTAACAGAAATCTATTAACATAAAGAAATAACTGTAATTTTGTTCTTTTCTTCCTATTTTAACTAAACAGTTAAATTAGGGAAATTTACCACCGAAAGACGGGAGTAAGGGAAAATGGTGGAACAGTTAGTTTCAAATTGTTCTATTTTCCGATTATACCCCCTCTGTTCCAAATATTTTTATCTGAATTCTTATTCAGTTTCATTAGCCTTTCTAATTTAACATGATATTTTATTATATTAAAACTTAAATACTTGCACCCGGAGGGTGCATATATTTGCTAGTATATATAATGGATTATACCGTCGATTTTCGACGTATGAGGGTTGATACACACAATGAACTCCTAGACAGGGATTTGTTTACAGTGGTGAAGGCTTGTGTTGGACCATCAACATTTTTTGGCACAGTCGATAGGAAAGAATTGGTGCATCAAGGGTTGACACAAACCCAATCAACGACCGACCTCAGGAATTTTGAATTCAGAGTTATCCCTCTCCTAGACTGGTTACCTACCCAAGGCTGAAGAGCCCAGTCCGCCCTACTATTTAACCCATAGCTGGAGGGAGAATATATGGATTCATACCTTTCCCAAGGGTATTAGCGCTTTGTGAAAGGCCAACATCTTCGTCTAGGAATTGAACTCGAATCGACGAGTCCATTTTCCACGACTCTAACCACTAGCCCACGCGCCTCTCTCTCTCTCTCTCTCTCTCTCTCTCTCTCTCTCTCTCTCTCTCTCTCTCTCTCTCACACACACACACACAGATATATATATATATATATATATATATATATATATATATATATATATATATATATATATATATATATATATATATATATATATATATATATATATATATATATATATATATATATAAAAGGGATGGAACACTTTATGACGGCCTTTACGCACAAAGCTATGTGTGTATGAAAACAGTTAAAACCCCCTTCGCCTTCTGTAAGTGAAGACAGCCTAATGGTTAAGGTGTCGGACTGGCACCCAACTGATCGGATTTCAATTCCGGCTGTAGGTAGCTTACAAAAGTCTAGCCACACTGAAGAGACTTGAAAAGTCGTAACTCGTGTCTGTTGATGACTATATATATATATGTATATATAAGTAAAGAAATAATAAAAGACTTAGAGATTTAGCGTTATAGTCTATTTTAGGGAGCTTAGACAAATTGTCTCTCTCCCGACTTATCAGATGCGAATGATGAGTCGGGAGAGTTAGACAATTTGTCTAAGCTCCCTGAAATAGACTATAAAGCTAAATCTCTAAGTCTTTTGTTATTTCTTTACTTATATATTTGCTCTGTGACTCTAACATTAAGAGCACACATTGAGCTCTCAAACTGCGACAGGTTTTTTTTAAATAAAACTCTTTTGTCGTAAGGAAGATTTCTTCTCTGAACTTTTAGATTTTATATATATATATTATATATATATATATATATATATATATATATATATATATATATATTATATATATATATATATATATATATATATAAAATGTTGTTCTGGTTCCAACGGGAGAAAATTTAATATTTTATAAAAAAGAAGAAGGTCCGCAAAATGTATTATGTTCTCAGAAAAAATGTTTAATTCTTTTTATCTTACATACGCGACACGTGTTTCTGATCTGTTGTCTTCTTCAGGCATTGAGTTATTAATTTGTCAGAATATGTCCGATATTTGATAGGTTGTGTATGTTTCTGCAATTTTTCTATTATCTCTATATATATCCTATATATATATATATATATTATATATATATATATATATATATATATATATATATATATATAGGGTGACCCCCCCAAAAAAAAACAAAAAAAAAAAAAAAACGGGCCTGACTTTTTTAAAAATCTGATTTTTTGTGGGGGGGGTATCATCGTGTACCATATAAAAATTATCAAACATAAAATACACTAAATATCATTGTTCTTGCGATCTTGCATTAAAGCATTGCCCTGATGATGTAAACAAGTAACGATTATGGTCGAAGGAAATGGAATCGGCGACCCGAAATCAAATACTGGACGAGACCGTTTGCCTTTCCTTTCCTTCGAATCCCCTTTGGGAAAGGCATGAATCCATCTATTCTACTGTCAGTTATGGATAAACAGCAAGGCAAACTACGCTCTTTAGCCTTGGTTAGGCAACTAGTCTAGGAGAAGGAATCTTTCTTTACGAGATTCCTGAACCCATGTCTTTGGTATGAAAAATAAAGCAGCAATGTGCAAATGGCGCTGGTGATGATGACAATGATGATGATGATAAAGACGTTATAAAATTTTCAAGCAATATTCTTTTTACATATGACATGAGCCATATCTATATTTAACAGAAAATACCGCCCTGTCGGCTGGGGCGTTAGAATGCACCGACTGCACCTCTGCAGAGGGGTAAGACTCCCCCAATGAGGCCACCTGTTGGCCGTGGGTGGCGACCCGTGATGCTTAAGGACAGAGCCCAGGTGGATGAGCAGTTCATGACATGCAATACTCCACTTTGGCCCTATCTTGGGCTAGACGGGCGGTCGGAGAGGCCACCTCCGATCAATCGGCTGGTCACGTCAAACCCTAGCACCTATATAATTTTCCCAACCCTATTGCCCTTATGGCAAGCCCCAACGCCTTTTTATCATATGGGTGCTAGAAGGCGGTGGCCGCAGGTCTACATGTCCTGGGAATGACGTTAAACTCTATCTGATGGTGAGGTTCCAGTTTTGGAGGTTTGGGGAATGTGGAGCACCCCTTCATCACCATTGCTCCCTGGTCCACTCTGACCCGGAGTGGTAGTACCTGTTAGGGTACCATCTATGGGTTAAATAGAAAAATGTATTTATAAAAAAATTGTATTATCCATTAAGAATTGATTTATTTCAAAACTTTATTGGCATTAAATGACCCACTGAGTTTGATATGTCGTAAAACAAAAACCAAACTTAACAGAAAATATGAAGTAATAGAGGATAAATAATGAAATTATTAATAGGTTTGAATTTGTATTTGACCTCGTATCTCTCTCTCTCTCTCTCTCTCTCTCTCTCTCTCTCCCTTCTCTCTCTCAAATTTTACCAGCATGATATATAAATGTTGATTATTTACTACGAACGACGTAGGTTTACTTCACTTAAAAATTGTCTTAGTGTGTCATTCTGCTATTGGCACGGTGGTTGGGTAAACACATATCTACTCTATGTAAACTAGCTATGTTCACTCTTCATTGAACATGTATTCACGTTCAAAATCACTTTTACTTATATGCCAAGATGATATATGATGAGGCAGGGTTGGGTTGGTTGGATTTTGCGGCATGTAAAACCTTGGGTTATTTTATGCCAAAGATGTTTTGTTTTATTCATTCTTTTGGGGTATTCAAAGTGTTTTACAAACTCAGTTTTTTAAAATTACATTTTTAAACTCATTTTTTTATCTATTTAACCAATAGATTGGATCCTAATAGTTACTACCACTCCGGGTCAGAGTAGACCTGGGAGTAATGGTGATGAAGGGGTACTCCACCTTCCCCACAGCCCATGATTGGAATTTCACTACCAGATCCAATTCAACGTCATACCCAGGACAATAACCCCCTCAGCCAATGCCTTCTTGCACATATATAATAAAATGGGCGGGATTGTTTGCCATGAGGGCCATAGGATCAGGACAATCATATAGGTGCTAAGGCTTGGCGTGAGCAGCTGATACATTGGAGGGGGCCTCCCAGACCACGCGTCTAGCCCAAGTAAGGGCTAAAGCGGGATGTTGCATGTCATGGACTGCTCAGCCACCAGGATTCCGTCCTTAAGCATCACGGATAACTACCTACGGCCATCAGGTAGCCCCATTGGCCGGGGATACTTACCCATCTGCAGAGGTGCAGTCGGTGTATTCTTCAGCGCTTGCCGACAGGGTGGTATGCCTAGTCAATAACTGGCGCTCGTCGAAGGATATTTAGCTGCCTATTTAACTGAGTTTCAGCCTCTTATAATTGTGATAAGATTAACGTAATGATATTAAAAATGCCGGTAATGGGGTCAACATAGGATTCTAAGAAAGAAATAGTGAAGGGTGGGAGCATTCAACAACTCATTGAATATACATTAGATGATAAATATCGGCGTCCCATCATGGTGTAATGGTTAGCAAGTTAGTCACACGAGATTCATTACAAGCGAATAGCGAGTTCGATGCCCCATATTTGTAACTTTATATCACATCCTAAACGTCGCTAACCAGTTGGACAAACAACTATATGAAATACCAATTTTCTTTCTTAGTAATCACATAATGATTTCATATTTTTCATCAAGTGAGTACCTGTAGCGTAGTGGCTAACGTGCCGGACTGCGACATGGTAGTAAGCGAGTTCGAACTCTAGTCACCATAATACATTCACTTTCGGACTAATACCATCGGGAAAGGTATGAATCCCCATAGCTATGGTTTAGATAGCCTTATTTCTGTTTTTCCACAAGGTGAGTTTCAGCATTAAATAACCCACATTAGTTGATATGCCTTTAAAAAACAAAAACAAAAAAAAAACAAAAACAAACGAATAATAATATATGCTGGATTCATGATGTTTGTTTGTTTGTTTCTTTTGTTTTACGGGATATCAACCTCGGTGGGTCATTTAATGTCGACAGAGTTTTGAAATGATGTTTTTCTTAAGGAATACTCATTTTTTTTTATAAACACATTTTTCTATTTAACCCATAGATGGGACCTTACCAGGAACTACCACTTCGAGTCAGAGTGCACGAGTGGATATTGGTGATGAAGGGGTGCTCCACATTCCACAGACTCCCAGAACTGGAATCTCACCATCAGTTTAACGTCATACCCAAGACATAAAGACACTCCGCCACCGCCTTCTAGCACCCATTTGATAAAAAAGGTTGGGGTTTGCCATAAGGACAATAGGGTTGAAACAATCATATAGATGCTAGGGCTTGACATGACCAGCCGATTGATCGGAGGGAGCCTCTACGATCGCCCGTCTATCTCAAATAAGGGCCTAAGCGAAGTATTGCATGTCATGGACTGCTCATCCACCATGCTTCCGTCCTTAAGCATCACGGGTCGCTCCCCACGGCCAACAGGTTGTCCCATTGGGAGACTGCATTCGTGAAAATTCTACAGATGGTACTGAGATTATATTATGTCATAATCCTACTCTTCTTTGCCTGTATCATCTCTTTTTCTCCCTAATCCCTTCTGATCTTTGAATATATCTTTTTAAAAATCAGCATTGATACGTCTTGACGTGTGGACTTCAGTCTAGCCCCGTGTATCTTTCCTAAATTGAACAATTGTTTGCTTCCTTTATTTAATGGCATATCAACCTTCATGGATTATTTGATGCCAAAACCATCCAATTTAAGAATAGCAGTGGTACTATTTAACGTATAACTTGGGCATAAGGGGGTTCATACCTTTCCAAAAGGTATTAGTCTGAAAGTGAACGAAATAGCATGACTGGAGTTTGAACTCGTTTACTATAATGTTGCAGTCCAGCACGTTAGCCATTACATATTACAGGAAAGCTTAAAGCTTCCTCTATCACCTTGCTAAGTATCAGAAATAAGTATTTTATTGTGTGAGGGTAAATTCATCCCAACAAGAGGGTCGCGTTTACCTTTATAAACTTGGGTTATAGTGGCCCGACATTTTCTTTCTATAACTTTTTTTTTGCCCAAAAGAGGAAACATGAGGCATATCAACATCATATTCCACATAAAATAAGCTTTCCAACTTTGATGTATTTACTTCAAGGTAAAGCCTAAAATTGGCATAATTCGCCTGAACTGTTCATGAGTTTCAAAAATAAAGGAAACATCTCCACACTCAACGGCAAGCCTCTTAAGCCAGTAGAACAATTCACGTACCTGGGTGGTAATATCTCCTCCACAGAGAGCGATGTTAATACACGGATAGCAAAGGCATGGTCGGCCACAAATAGATTATCAGTCATATGGAGGTCCGATCTCCCTGACAAGCTAAAGCGACAGTTCTTCCAGGCCGTGGTTGTGTCGGTGCTGCTATATGGTTGCACCACCTTGACCCTAACAAAGCGTCTTGAGAATAAGCTAGATGGGAGCTGCACAAGAATGCTGCGTGCGGTCTTGAACAAGTCGTAGAGGCAGTACCCCACGAGGAAACAGCTGTACGGTCACCTGCCCCCATCTCACAAACAATCCGAGTGAGACGGACAATACATGCAGGACACTGCTGGAGAAGCAAGGATGAACTCATAAACAACGTTCTCCTATGGAAGCCAACACATGGACATGCAAGTGTGGGGCGCCCATTAAGGACCTACATTGACCAGCTATGCGAGGATGCTGGTTGCTCCGCAGAGGAGCTCCCAGGTGCAATGAATAATAGGGAAGGTTGGCGAAAGATTGTCATGGATATCCGTGCTGCATGCGCGACATGATGATGATGATGATTACGCCTCCTGATCTCCTCCTAAACTGAACATTAACACTGAAGAAAACGTTTGATGTCAGGGTTGACCTTAAGGTAGATACACAGAATCAAATTAATACCATATCAAAAGTGGAATTCTAACGGTGCTTCAACCAATGGAAGACAACATGGAATAAGTGCACTGAATGACAAGGGGGAGTATTAAAAAAAATGTTTTTTTTAATCATTGTTTATTTCTGTATTGTTTAACAGAGTTTCAGTCATGATATTTTTTTTAAATATACTTAGTATGTATATGCATATTA
>CM042144.1:17260462-17272962 GCA_023376005.1 Doryteuthis pealeii
GAGGGTTGGTATTAAACCTTTCAACCCAACAATGACACTTCATGCATTGAGTACATATTAAATTTGATTAAACTGCATTTAAGAATTGCATTTATATTTAAGCTTACTTTTTTAAAAGTTCAACGATAATTCTTCTGAAGAAATACCAGTATTACCTTGACTTACGAGTTACGTAAATTTCCTCGTATATCAAATCAATTTTCCTCATTAAATTAAACTGGAATGCCATTAATCCGTTCCAGTCCTCCCAGCGGTACCTCCTTGACTTACGAGTATAAATCTTAAATACCATTTTATATACGTAGGTCCTTATTTTCCGTACAAACGATTATTTCTATTTCATGAGTGACTTTCACAAACACAAACAATTATTTCTATTTCATGAGGATTTTTCAATTAATTTCCATAATTCCCAAATTTATTTCAATGTTATAAAATTTTTATAGTATCAAAAAATTGGTTGCAAAAAATAAAAAAGCCGAAAATGATCGCAATAACTAAAACTTGGAAATCCAAAATTTCACGATTGCGGGTTCGGATTCGGCCCAGAATATTTTTAATTTGCTCTGAAATTCGATCTGATTCCAAAATGGTATGATATGTTGGGCTACGGTCTCTAAAAGTAAAGTTTAAAAACTGTGATGCACTGACATTCGAATAATTTTATTAGAAATTAGACAATACAAAGTATTTATTATTATTAGGTAAAAATGTGCCCTATGTCGGACGCAAGTATTGAAGTTTTAATGGAAGAAAATATGATAAATTTGAAAAAAACTATCGAAATTAAATAAGAACGCATATAAAAATATTACACTTATTTTAATTTTATTCAACTTGATTTTTGTATAACATTATACATAAGCTTGTTTTTAATTCGTTTGAGAATAAAACAATAATATTAAAAATCAATAACACCAATTATTTATGAAACCCATTTTTGTTAAAACCAGAATGCAAATTATCCACACCATATACTATGTGACTCTTTATTTCTGAATGATATATAAGATTATTAATTCATGCAATTAAATTTTGGTTATAAACTTCCAGTGCCGTAAAATTTGGTAATACATAATACCAAAAATTATTCTTTTAAATATGTAATATTCCTCTTGAAATAATAAAATCTTGATATCCATCGTTTAGAAGAAAATGAACTTTTCATTTAAGAAAAATCTGTATGGGTGTACTTATTTATGGACGAGAGTGTATATATTTGCATAGAATATGATAAAAGCGTATATAGGAAATGAATTAAGATTACTATACTATATTCAATGGAATTTACTATATAAATACAATATATTTACTATAAAATACATTAAAATTATTGATCAAACAAATGAATAAAATCTTTCATTAATTATAATGTGACGCAGCATATATCAAATTATAAACAGACATTCAAGGAAGACGTTTTATTACTAAAGAAATTTATTAGATAATTATTTTCTATAATATATATTTCAATTACTTATTAAATAAACCGATAAGAAAGTTTATGTATAGTGACAACATATGCTAAAAATGTATACAAACATCGGGTAGATTTATTTTAAACATGCATAAGTTCCCAGCAGCCTATTCTTTATAAAACTTGAGACTGAAAACAGAATTTTCGTTAAAACTTTTGTACACATTTAAGATTTTAATAACTGTATTGTTTATTATTTCAGATCTCGCTGTTTATGCAACTCAAGTTATTTCAGGTAGGTTTTATGTAATTTAATAAAAACTCGAATTCACTCTAATTATATATATATATATACATATATATATATATATATATATACGTGTGTGTGTGTGTGTGTGTATATATATATATATATGTATGTGTGTGTATATATACATGTATATATACATATGTGTATATATATACATATATATGTGTATATATATATGTGTGTGTATATATATGTGTGTGTGTATGTATGTATATATATATGTGTATGTATATATGTGTGTGTATGTATATATATATATGTGTATGTATATATATATGTATATATATATATGTATATATATATGTGTATATATATATATGTATATATATGTGTGTGTGTGTGTATATATATAATCTGTGTGTGTGTGTGTGTATATATATATCTGTGTGTGTGTGTGTGTGTGTGTGTGTGTGTGTGTGTGTGTGTAAAATGCAGAACAACACTATGTCGACTGTACCGTTTCAAAATAAATTCACCTTTTGGAATATTTTTTCTTATTTCTACGCTTAGACACAAACGCATATCCGCACGCATACCCGCACACAGATACAGACATAGACACAGACACACACACACACACACACACACACACACACACACACATATATATATATATATATATATATGATAAATAAGATGACTTACCGGGAAATAGAATATCGAGTTAATCACAACATCGACGATTGATACAAATATTAACCGAATAATTCAGGGTTATGAAGAATATAAAGTGCTCAATACATTAGTAGAGCGGATTTAGTATTAAGGTGTATATAGAAATAACTTATAACATTTATTCATAATATACTCACCTTCTTCTTAGCTGGGTGGGTTGTCTATCTGGGTATCTGGAGTGGCATTCTCTGTTCTTTCTGTTTTGCGACTTCATGGGATGTGTCTTCTTGGGAATTCTCATCTTGTTTTTTTACTGTTTTCAATAACGAACATAAGACTTGATATTGTTTTTTTTTTTAGACGTCTTTTATTCAGTCTTAGAACAACACGCGTGGAGAAATGACCTGCTGACAACAGACGTCATTTGCATATGTTCTGTTCAGTAACCCAGTCTAAAATGTATTTATAATTATCTTTCTGTTCTCATGTTTGGCACTGGCCAGTCAGACACCAACTACAAGGTCAATGCATATGTTAAGTCCTGTCAATTACTTATACGGGTTTTTTTTTGCATGATTAAAATTACCATTTTATTTAATTTCTACACAACCATACATAATTTATAGGCAACCAATCAATTATGTAAACAGGGTGAGCGTCTGTAGCGTAGTGGCTAACGTACTGGACTGCGACATTGTAATAAGCGAGTTCGAACACCAGTCGCGCTATTACGTTCACTTTGTACTAATACCAACGAGAAAGATATTTACACTGTCATTCCCCCTCAGCCTTGGGTTAAATAATACCACTACCGCCGGCTTCGGCATTAATTAACCCACAAAGGCTGATATGCCATTAAACAAAGAAACTAAATCAAATCTAAACTGGGGTATTGTTATCGAAGCAATAAAATATATGCCTAGAGGTTAGGGAATCGGTTTATTGCAAATTTATATTTACATCTTTTGTAGTTTTTCTCAAAAGTTAAAAAAGTTATATGATATGAAGTATTCCGATTTTATTTAAATCATATGATTATTCTTATATAACATATATATATATATAAATAGTGAAATATATCAATGAGATCAATTAGTTTAGAACTGAGTTTTGACAGTTTTAAAAGTTATATATCAAGTATTATCAGTAGTTATATGATATCAAGTATATTGGAAGTTATATGATATCAAGTATTCTTATGAAGTTATATGATATCAAGTATTCTTATTTTATATGATATCAAGTATTCTTATTGGAAGTTATATGATATCAAGTATTCTTATTGAAAGTTATATGATATCAAGTATTCTTATCGGAAGTTATATGATATCAAGTATTCTTATTGGAAGTTAGTTATATGATATCAAGTATTCTTATTGGAAGTTATATGATATCAATATTCTTATCGGAAGTTATATGATATCAAGTATTCTTATTGAAAGTTATATGATATCAAGTATTCTTATTGGAAGTTATATGATATCAAGTATTCCAAGTATTTATTTTTCATTCAAGTATTCTGGAGATTGTGTGTTTGTCTGTCTGTAACCGAAACTATATCACTACTCAAGTCACAATTCCCTTAGTTATGGACGTCACATTCACCATGAATTTATTTTCATCTAAACCTCAATTATTGATAAAATTATTTTACCTTATTAATACTGTTGGATACTACATATGATTGACATTCAAGTATATTTATATCTTCAACAAAAATAGCGATTTACAGTGTGAACGAGAAGGCTAATTTTCATATTGATATTAAGAATTTGATTTTAATAAATATATGCTTAGTATTATTGATTTCTAATTGTTTGGTTTTCTCTTAACGAATCTGAGCAAAAATCTCGGGAATAAATCTTAAAAGAAATCCATTAACAAGACGAAAGAACTGTAATTTTATTAAATACTTCATAATCTAACTAAATAGATAAATTAGGAAAAATGAAAGACGGGAGTGATGGAAAATGATGGAAGAGTTAGATTTAAAGCTATTTTTCGATTATACCCCCAGTTTTATTTGATACAATGTTTTATTACATCAAAACCTAAATACTTGCACCCAAAGGGTGCATATATTTGCTAGTACAAATAATAAAATGAAATATATTGATAAAATCAATCAGTTCAGGATTGAGATTTTACAGAAAAAGATCAGAATCTTTAAAAGTCATGATCTGGATTTAGTTTGGTTAAATAGCGTTTAAGTGATTTCAATAATCAATGAACATATACGATCTCTCCCCAACCCTTCCCCGCTCTCTCTCTCAATGTATCTATCTATCTATCTATCTATCTATCTATCTATCTCAATATCATTTTTCTTCATCTACCTTTCTTTATTACGATCTCGTTCTCTATCAAACACATACACACACACCCACACCCATACACATTAGGAAAGAAAACAAAAAACAAAACAAAACAAAACAAGACAAGACAAACAAAGTTCAATTGTTACGTCCGGCAAGCACATTTTGTAATTAGGAATCAGGCAATTAGCGAACTAATTAGTCATAGATCATTAAGAAATGAAGAAACAACGTTAGAGTAATTAAGGTAGCGGTCGATTTATCACAGCCAGGTATTAAATTAGGCGCTAAAACTGAACTTGGCAATCTGGCAAATGAAGGCCAAGGCAGAGGAGTCGCCTCCGGCACTGGGGTCGGGAGTTGGGGGTTCTAAAAACACTATTCGGGCGAAAATAGTGGCAGACGGTGTGATAATTTCAACAAAGCTCTCTGCTTCAGACAACTTCACTTCTGCTTGACTACGGCATTCGCACCCAGATAACAGGTCACAAAGATTCAATTGGACACAAAGTTTTCGTTTTTACATTTTTTCCAGCGCCATGTTTATTAAAATTTTGATTAGCCAATTCAATAATTGAAGCTTTTGCCTATGGGAAATCTTTTTCTAACGGACCTGATACCGATGTAACAAGATGCTTTGTAGAGAGATATCCTCTGCTATTGTTTTGCTTCATGCTAAACTAATTAACACGGTGTGTGCTGCGGTGCGGTGTGCTCTGAACTGGGCCCTAAAGTCAAAGTATTGTTAATATAATACCCTCAGTAGTTGATATTAAACATAAAGTAAAAATAAGATAAAATTTAAATTTAGAATAAATAAAAATACTTTCAAAGAAGAAAAAAAAAAAAATATCAAAAACAATAAACAAAATAAAACAAAGAAAAATACGTATACAATTTTAGTGTGTAAAATATTTTTGATTCCTTCTCAAGGGTTTAGAATTCATCACACCTTTGGTTTGTAAGGAAAATTATGCTACTTTTATAATTGAAACCAACGTCTTTGTTTGCGTATTATTCTTTTTCAGTGATTTATTTATTATTTTGTTTATGTCTATGTTGAGGTTCCTGCATTTAATGACATAAAAATGTGGGTAAGAGGTAAGTTACAAAAAAATAAAAATAAAAACCAGCCCCGCCAGACAAAATAACAGCAAATGAACATAAAAATGCACAATCATCAGTATCACTCTTTGATGTCAGCCGTTGAAGAAAAAATAATGCCCCCCCCCCAAAAAAAACAACAAAAAACAAAAACAGGAAAATAAAATATTGATTGATTGTTTGATTGATTGATTTTAACTGCACATCAACGCGTCTAGGGTTATTTTATGTCCAGGGGTAAGGGTATCGTGTTTATTGTACATTCAGATTTTCATTTTTTGTTTATTTGATTCTTACGGTATTTATTATTTTGTTTATGTCTTTGTTGAGGTTCCTGCATTTAATAACATCAAAATGTGGGTAAGAGGCAAGTTACCATAAAAGAAAACCCAACCCCGCCAGAAAACAACAACAAATGAACATAAAAATACACAATCATCAGGACACACTTTGATGCCAGCCGTTGAAGAAAAAAAAAAGAGAAAAAAAGAAGAAAAAAAAACAACAACAATAAAACAGGAAAATAAATTATTGATTGATTGTTTGATAGATTGATTTTAACTGCATATCAACGCGTCTAGGGTTATTTTATGTCCAGAGGTTAGGGTATCGCGCTCATTGTAAGTTCAGATTTTCATTTTTTGTTTACTTGATTCTTACGATATTTGTTATTTTGTTTATGTCTTTGTTGATGTTCCTGCATTTAATGACACAAAAATGTGAGGGAGAGGAAAATTCGAAAAAACAAAAACACCCCCCCACCCCCCCAAAAAACCCAAACAAAACAACCAGAAAAAAAATCTAAAAATACAACCCACAAAAAATACACAACGATCAAGATCGCTCTTTTTATGCAAGCCGGTGACCACCCCCCTCCAAAAAAAAAAGAAAAGAAAAAAAAATACAACAAAACTAACAAACAAACAAAAACAAAAACAACAATCAAGATAAGAAATGATCGATTTATTGATAAATTTCACCCACAGCTGTACCAAAATTTCTGGGTATTTTTCCCTATGTAAAAAGATATTTCAAAGTTAACTATCTATTCACCTCAGAAATCATTCTATTCAAATCATCATCATCATCATCACCATCATCATCATCATCACCATCATGTCGCGCTTTCAGCGCGGATATCCATGACAATCTCTCTCCATCCGTCCCTATCGCTCATCATTCTCGGGAGGTCCTCTATGCAGCATCCTGCATCCGCACAGAGATGATCAACGTACGTTTTTGCTAGTCGGCCCACACTGGCTTGTCCATATGCTGGCTTCCAGAGGAGGACGTCGATTATGAGTTCGTCCTTGCTTCTCCAGCAGTGTCCCGTGCGTCTTGTCCGTCTTACTCGGATGGTTTGGGTGATATGTGGTAGGTGGCCGTACAGCTGTTTTCTCGTAGGGTGCTGTTTCCACGTCTTGTTCATGATCCCCCACAGCATTCTTGTGCAGTTCCCGTCTAGTTTATTCTCTAGTCGCTTAGTTAGGGTCCAGGTGGGGCAGCCATAAGGCAGTACTGACATGACAACGGCCTGGAAGAACTGTCTCTTTAACTTGTCTGTGAGAATGGACCTCCACATGATAGATAATCTATTTATAGCGGCCCATGCTTTTCCTATGCGTGCATTAACGTCGTTTTCTGTGGAGGAGATATCCCGCACATATTATTACGGATGCGGACTATGCTGCTGAACTGGCACTACTCGCAAA
The DNA here is from genome assembly GCA_023376005.1 of Doryteuthis pealeii. Taxonomy (NCBI): domain Eukaryota; kingdom Metazoa; phylum Mollusca; class Cephalopoda; order Myopsida; family Loliginidae; genus Doryteuthis; species Doryteuthis pealeii. The sequence continues at coordinate 17,267,936 of CM042144.1, forward strand.
TACACCTGCACAAGCCGAATCCTTAATACACAGACTAGAAAAGGCAGCACGAAATGTCGGCCTGTACGTGAACTCTGATAAAACTGAGTTCATGTCTTTCAAAAACAAAAGCGACATCTCAACCATCGATGGCTACCATCTATTCAAATAAAATACTAATATTATTGCAATCGGAATAAATGATTCTGTTGTAGGCATGTTTTATTTCAATTGACAGACAAGGATTTTAATTATTGTATTCATGTTTATATATACTAGCAAATATATGCACCCTCCGGGTGCAAGTATTTAAATTTTAATATAATAAAATATTATGTTAAATTAGAAAGGCTAATGAAACTGAATAAGAATTCAGATAAAATATTTGGAACAGAGGGGGTATGATTGAAAATAGAACAACTTTGAAACTAACTCTTCCATCATTTTCCTTACTCCCGTCTTTTATTGGTAAATTTTCTTAATTTAACTGTTTAGTTAAAATAGAAAGTAAAGAATAATATGTTATTCCTTCTTGTTAATGGACTTCTTTAATATTTATCCCCGAGATTTTTGCTCATATTCATTAAGATAAACCAAACAATTAGAAATCAATAATACTAAGCATATATTAAAATCAAAATTTTAAGACCAATATGCAAATTAGCCTTCCAATTACACTGTATATTTCTTGTATATATATATTGCGTGTTATTAGGATGTAGATATGGTCAACATGTTAATGATGTAAAACAATTTTATTAATAATTGAGGTTTAAATAAAATAAATCATAGAATATGATTTAAATAACAAAAGGAATTGTGACTTGAATAGTAGTATAGTTTCGGCTACAGAAAGACATATTATAATAAGATATATATATATATATATATATATATTGTTTTTCTCCCCATTTTTGTTTTCTAGTTTTTTGTTGTTTTTCTGTTAGTCCATATTATTATTATTATTATTATTATTATTTGTTCCTTTTGAGTTTTCACATCAGCATTAGCTGAGGGTCTTTCACTGGAGTTTGAGTGACAGCAAGTCTCCTCAGGTCTCCAGGACTCTTCTGAGTACTCTGGCAGATTGCAGCAGTGCAGTGTTCTGAATGGTTTCAATCCTTCCTCTGATTTCCAAACTTTCCAAACCCTTTTCCAACCCTTTTGGGGCCGTTCCAAGTGCCCCAACTACAATTGGTATCACTTTCACTTTCATATTCCATAACTTTTTCAGTTCTCTGGCAAGGTCCAGATATTTGTCCATTTTTTCATTTTCCTTTAGCTTCACCCTGTGATCTTCTGACACTGCAAAATCCACCAGTTGGCAAGTTCTTTTTTTTTTGTTTATCAACACTAGGTCTGGTCTTCTTGCTGGGATAAGGTGATCCGTTTTTATTTCAAAGTCCCAGAGAATTTTATGCGTTTCGTTCTCAAGAATTAATTCTGGTTTATGCATATACCATTTTGTTGTATGGTCAAAATTTAATTTTTTGCATAATTCCCAGTGGATCACCTTCCCAACCCAGTCGTGTCTAGTTTTGTATTCTCGTTGTGCTAGTTTGCTACATTCGCAGAGTATATGGTTTACAGTCTCATCTCTATTCCCGCAAAGTCTACATTTACTATTTTGTTGGGTCTTATCAATTTTCGCTTTGATGTAGTTTGTCCTTATGGCATTATTTTGTGCAGCAATTATAAGTGATTCAGTTTCTCTTTTGAGGTTTCCTTTTCTTAACCATGTCCAGGTCTTTTCATGTGCGACCTCTTCAATTTGTCGTTTGAAGCGTCCATATAATTGTTTTTTCTTTCCATTTTTGTTTTCTAGTCTTTCTTGTTTCTCTGATTGTCCATCTGTCGCTTCTACTATTGTTGGCCGCCATAAGTAGTTTGTCTTTGATCTTCCTTGTGTAATCTTCAAGTTGTTGGATTGTGGTTTCTACGCATTCCTCTATGTTGGCAAGACCTCTTCCCCCTTCCTTTCTTGACACACACTATCTATCTCTATCATCTCTAGGGTGGAGAGCTTTGTGCATGGTCATTAATTTTCTCGTCCTTTGGTCTATCTGTCTGAGTTCTTCTTTTGTCCATTTTAAGAATGGTCCTGAGTATCTTATAATTGGGACAGCCCAGGTATTAATTCCTTTGATTAGATTTCTACTGTTAATTTCGTTTCTATAAGTTTTCTAGTTCTCCTGAGATATTCTTTTTTAACTTTTCCATTCATTTCTGCTTGCATTATATTGTCTGCTTCTAAAATTCCTAAGTATTTGTAGCTTTCATTTTCATCAAGAGATTTTATAGTTTCCTGATTTGGTAGTTGTATTCCATTCATTAGTTTTCTTTCACCCCTTTTTATTACAAGCATAGTACATTTTTCGATTCCAAATTCCATCCCTATTATTATTATTCGTCCATTCTCGACTACCTGCGTCTACTTCAATCAGCAAACGTGTCTTTCCTCGATCCTGGGTATAAATTTCAATCCACGCCCCCCCCCTACACGGTTTTTATCATTCCGGATTACTCTACTTACATCCGAGGCGTCAGTAACCGGAGTAACGATGGAGATATCAGATAACCGCGCATCACTGATTTTGTTACAGTCCGTTAAAAACAAGGCAATGATAATATCTTGATGTCGTTATAACTAAGTGTTAAACTCTATTGTATTCTCATAAAGATGTTACGTCAGATACTTAATGGTACGGGTAAACTTAAGATGTATTTTTATGAGTCCTTATGATGTTTGTCTATGTGTAAATAGACAGTCAGTATATTTAAACGGAGTAAGTTCATCTTGGCGTTACGCACAATCTGAAAAGAGACGTTCCTTCACTCCTATTTGTCCCTTCGAATATTCTTCAATATATTCTTCAATATATATAATATATATATATATATATATATATATATATTTATATTATATATATATATATAAGTCGTCGGGGGCCTTAAAGTCGGTATCAGCCAAGCAGCGAGGGAGTCTATCCCCTTTTCACTAGCGCTAGATCAAGGAGATTGTTTTTTTGCGTCTGAGGTGGAGCGCCACACCTACCACCAGCTCCTTTATATATATATATATATATATATATATATATATATATATATATATATTATATATATTATATATTATATATCTTATATATATATATATATATATTATATATATATATTATTATTATATATTATTTAAATGTTATTCTTCTATACATACATATATATATATATATATATATATATATATATATATGTATATATGTATATATATATTATTTGAATGTTATTCTTCTATACACACACACACACACACATATATATATATATATATATATATGTATATATATATTTTTATTTGAATGTTATTCTACTATATATATATATATAATATATGTATATATATATATATATATATATATATATATATATATATTGATTGTTATTCTTCTATACATATATATATATATATATATATATATATATATATATATATTTGAATGTTATTCTTATATATATATATATATATATTATATATATATATATATATATATTATTTAATATGATATCTTATTATATTAAATCTTAAATACTTGCACCCGGAGGGTGCATATATTTGCTAGTGTATATATATATATATATATATGTATATATATATATATGTGTGTGTGTGTGTGTAACTTAAAAAAAATTAAATTTACGTCATGTAATGATTTATTTCAACTGAAAGTCACATCATCTTACAAAAAGCACAAACATAGGTCTTATCATAACATCTATCTATCTATCAATCAATCTATCTATCTATCTATCTATCTATATATATATATATATATTTCTGATTAGTCTATTTTATGTGTATATATTCCTCTCTCTCTCTCTCTCTCTCTCTCTCTCTCTCTATGCATATATATATATATATATATATATATATATATATATATATATATATATTATATATATATTAGGAAATATGAAAAAGCAAGTGTTCCAAAAATTAGATGAATTCATTCATCAACGCTTAAACGTTTCGGTTTCTTTAAACCTTCATCAGGATGTATCAAGGTGAAGAAATTGATGGATGTTTTATAGATGACAGGAGATAAAAAAATCTTTATAAAGTGTTTTGATTTTTTTATCTCCTGTCATCTATAAAACATCCATCAATTTCTTCACCGTTTAATACATCCTGATAAAGGTTTAAAGAAACCGAAACGTTTAAGCGTTGATGAATTAATTCATCTAATTTTTGGAACACTTGTTTTTTCAAATTTCTTAATATTGTCGGATTTATTTCCATATTTACTGCTATATAAATATATATATATATTATATATATATATATATTATATAGTCATCCACAGACAGTGTTTTGACGTATCATGTCTCTGCAGTGTGGCTAGACATTTTTAAGCTACCTACAGCCGGGATAGAAACCCGATCGATTCAGCATCAGTGGGACCGCTTAACCGCTCGTCTATGGTCACCTAAACAAATGAGTAAAGATAAATGAAAGTTATAAGTTCCATTTATTTCCAGATATTTCGAGAGACTACGTCTCTCTTTTTCAAAGGTTTATGTTAGACTGACTGGTTCTTCTAGTCTCTGGTGCTTTAAAGGTCAGGGGGTGCTCATGTCTAGACCTGTCTTTGATGTTTGGTTCAACTTTGTCTCTTGCTCTCTGCTGATTTCACGGCTGGGTTGGAAGGGGTTGGAGTGGGAGGGGATGCAGATATGTAGGTTGTTGTTTGCTTTGTGTGTGGTGATGTGTTAAACTATTTATAAGCATTTAAATGACCTAGATCTGAGTTTAAACCCCGTATGTGTGTGTTTGTGTGTGTGTGTCTTTGTGTGCGGAAGTGTAGAATCCATTTTGCATCTTTCTGTTTGCGCTTTTGTAAAAGTTTTCATCTATTACTCCAGTTCTCGGAAATAACGAAATTCCAAGAACCGGTTGTTTGCTTAAGTCAGGGCAGGGGTTTTCTGTTAGGTTAGAGACTGTGGCAGTGAGAGAACCTGTGTTTAGTGGGACCAGTCGTGAGAAAACCTATATA